>OX104117.1:68035584-68615725 GCA_944474755.1 Limnoperna fortunei
ACAATTCCTGGTTTCGGGTTCAGATTCAAGTTAATTTTGAAAGTCACAGCTAACTAGATGATGACGTCTCATCATACATCTCTGGTAATAAATCAAGTTTTTCCAGAAACCAGGAATCACTCAGTGCATTTATGTTTACCGTCGACAAAAACTGTAGTGCTTTTGCTTCCTTTGGATCTACTCATGAGTGCATATTTTACCCGACGTACGAAGAGTTGCGTAATGGTTTCAAGCAAGATAATTTGTTATCGGTGTTTATATGGGTATAACTGTTACTGTCTGATAGTAGTTTACATAAAACGGACAACGACTTTATATTACAAAACTGTTTCATTATAGATTTCGTGTGCCTTCGTCTCAATTACGATTCCTTCCCTATCCAGCGTTTCGTTACTTGTTGACCTTCGTTTTCTCTTACACGTTACACTATAATTGAGCCTCAAATACGACTAAAATATACTCTACAATTGAGAAAAACGAAAACGGCTTTGATATTACTTCATACACAATAATACATAGTTAACTCTAAATGTTCGCCAAAACTGCTTTAGTATCCGTTTACTGCTATTACCCATTAAGCTTTCATTCTCCTATACACGAAATCAAAACAAACCCAGTTTTAAAAGTTTTGGATTTTTCATAATTGAGCAATTGAGTAAATATATGTATCTAAAAGATATTAGTTTGGTGTATACTACAAACATAAAACAGGGTTGTTAAAATTACTTCGCTTTATTGAGTCGCATCATTTCAGTATTATTCACGAATGCGTTAAATGCACAAAAAAAAAGAATTTCATGTTCATTTGTAATAACAAAATTCTATGTTATACATGTACATTGCACATTGGCATAAATTCATAACAATATTATATATAACATTATCAAACATGTAAATTCGTATACATAACTATCGTGATATTGGAGTATTATTAGAAAAAAATAATAAACCAAGCATAATGAAAATTGAAATTTACCGTGATATTAAGCTTTATTTTAAATTTCATGTTGATAAATACTATGATAAATTAAGTGATTTTTCCAACTTTAAATAAATACAAATTTAGTTACATTTTTGATATTCTAATAAATCAAGTTTAAACAATGTAATTTAATATACTAATTTGTACTTTATCTGAAATAAACACCTAAAAAAACTGTAATAACGATCAAGTTTTTACATATAAATATTAGTTTTTTACACCTTATTTTACAAACTAACAGTTTCAAAGAAAGTAAAATAAAATTACATTTCAAAACAATAATATGTACTTGTAAATTTCAAATATCGTTAATGACAATTTGTGAGAGAGTTACCTCCATTTTCTGTAGAAAATGCTTAAGAAAATATAAGTACATTACATTGAAAGCATAATGATAGAAATATGTAAATTATATATAACCATGCACAAATAGTAGCTTAATAACCACACAATACTTGAAGTAAGCAAGGTTTCTAACGTTGCTATATATAACGTAACTGAGTTTGGACATACAATACTGACTTAGAATATCATATGGTACATGCTACCTAGTTATTAAATATTGAGAAATAATATTTTACCATCACTATAGAAAAACAGAAGAAACAGAAATTCGCCTACTATAAAAATTAATACAAGAAGACGCGTATGATTTTTGTATTCCCGAATCAAACTATGTATCATTAGGTAGTTATTATTATTATTACTGGTATTTAAAAATAAAATGGTCCTGTGCAAGACATATTTGTTTAATTAGGTTTCTATATACACACAATTTTCAATAGTTAGCATTTCTAGACAAAAACAAAACAAAAATGCCATTCCATTATATAATATACATTTTGAACCGAATTTCTTTGAAAATGCCTGTCAGGAAAAGAAATCAGTATAAAAGAATGATATATACAACAGACGTGCACTATAGAGAGCCAACAACAGAACAATATTTAGAACACCTAATGCTGCCAAGTTTATGAAAGTTATTGTTATCACTATATTTGAATCGTTATAAACAAAGGGCCGGCTATTATTTTTTTCAATGTATTTTTTAAATATTTGACGAATATCTTCAAAGCTCAATTATTAATTTTAATTCACAATGTTTTGTACATATTTTGACACATTGTATTTTAGTTTTAGTGAAAGCTGAAATGAATTCAGAAGTGATCCTTATGAGGCAACACAAATTCCCTGTAGAACAATAAAATGTTGAAAACTCAATGTAAGATTTAAAAAAGTATTCTTGAAATCTATTCAAGAAACTAATAAGGCAATTACAGCCCCTCAAAATAAGAGGATCAAATAATTCAAGAAATTTAATAAAAATACTGTTTTCAATTTAACTCTGATTTCTTTCAACAAATAAGAAAAAAAATTAAACGATGATACAGAAAGAACAAACAAAAATATAGCAGTAAAATAAAACTTTTACTCATCTTATATAAACAATAATTTTAGATCCCACTGACAGAGGTGAATTTTATATTTATTTATTTGTATTCAAAGACATGTCTTATGAGGTTGTTGTTTTGTATCAGTGGCCGTTCATGTCACAATTGTGATGTTTCTATCGGTTTGCATATTTCTATCGCGATACTTTTTAAAAGCATCGCGATACTTGTTAAAAGCATCGCCATATTTATTAAACGTATCGCGATACTTGTTGAAAGGATCGCGATGAAAAAAATGTGATGCATCGTGTAAAAAGTATAAGCTTACTTTTTAAAAGCATCGGCTTGCTTTTTACATGTACCTGACCGATCGTGTCACAAATGTGATGTTGCTATTTGCTTGCTTTTTTCTATCGTGATACTTGTTAAAAGCATCGCGATACTTATTAAAAGCATCGCGTTGGAAAAAAATAATGCATAAAATAGAAAAGCATCAAGATACTTTTTAAAAGCACCGCGATGCTTTTTTCATGTATCTGACCGATCATGTCACAATTGTGATGTTTTCCTCAGCTTGATTTTTTCTATCTCGATACTTGTTAAAAGCATCTTGATACTTATTAAAAGCATCGCGATTAATTTGAAAAGCATCACGATACTTTTGAAAAGCATCGCAACGGTTTTGAAAAGCATCGAGATGAAAAAAACATCATTCATAAAATAAAAAAGCATCGCGATACTTGGTTACAAGTATCGCGATAGAAAAATGCAAGCCGATAGAAACATCACAATTGTGACATAAACGCCACTGATAGTTTTGCTCGCATCGTGATTCTTTTGACATGGTTATCTGTATTTTTAAATCAAAATAAAAGCGTGTTCAACACTGTAATATCCTTTTACTATCTTCCTTTTAAAACACTGAAGGTTATAATGCTATTGAAAATTAAATTGATTTTTATCTAATAAAGCGTCAATAAATTTGTTGAGTTATTATATTTACTAATGGAGCTTCAAGGGGGTATAATAAAACTTAATTGATTTCTGTTATTTAAGCATTGATTGACCTCGTAACAGGACAGAACAATCTTTACTATTATGATATTAAATTGCTAACAAATGTCATTATGATTATAGAAATTGACAACAATGACAAACACAATAGAAATCGATAAACTGCGATAAAAATATATTTTATAATAGCAGTCGGTGAAAATAAAGACGAATATTATTAAATTAATTATATCAACAGGCAAAGTAGAGAAACATTAAAATAAATATAAAATAACATGCGGTTAAACTTATTATCTACAGGCAAGTAGCAAATTTTATGCAGTTCACCATTACGACAAATAAATGATGTCCCTTATTTTGCCGAATAAAGACAAAAGATAATTGTTCCTTTCAAACTCTAGTAGGTCAGCAAAAACATCCTAAATTGAATGTTACATAACGATTTATTGATGACGACAAGACAATTTACAACTCTCAGTTGGCTAAGTGGCTTCAATTAAGATATCTTCCGAACTTGAAATTAAAGAAACTACAAGAAAACTACATCATTTTTATAATTACACCCCGAATATGACGACAGGTGTTACCTCAGCACAAAAAATTACGACAAACGAGACGATTTTAATTTCAAAATTCAGGTATGACAGAGCTTGCAGTGAGTAAAGTTATTTTTACAAACGTCACCAGATTTACTGTATACGTGTAAGCCAATTGTTCAAGAAAAAACGTCTTGTCCGCGCCTTCAATAAATAGTACTTTAGGTACTATTGCTTTGTTAATAAATATTCTTTAAGATATGATTGTTGGACGTTTTGTTTCTAATTTTTTATGTTTTGCACAGGGATTTTGCTCTGATAATAATTGGAGACACATAACTGACATGTGGCTTTTCATTAACACACATATTAAAATGCGACAGTAATGGAGGCGGCATGTTTCGCAAGCAATAAAAGCTGCTTAACTTAACATTTTTTAGGGGTCGTCCATAATTGTCAACCATTTTCACTAGTGTGCAAAAAGCACACTTTTTGAAACCCCCCACCACCATCAAAAAGTGTACATCAACCATTAAACTAATATAAAAACCAAACTCCAGGGAAATGAAAATTTTCTGAAGATAAAAAAAGTGTATGCCAAAATGTTGAAATTTTTAACCCCCTCCCTCAAGTGTGCGGTTTGCACACTTATGAAAATGGTTGACAATTATGGACGACCCTAAATGCCGGCATTAAGTCATAACCATTATTATTAGGTACTTTGTTTGCCCTTAGATGTGTATGTAATATTTTTGTTTTGCCTTGTATCTGGTTTTTGAATTTGTTTACACCCAAAATTTATAAAATAAATACATGATTGTCTTTTTTATTGATTGTTGTTTGTTTACTTGAGAAAAAGTATATTCATCAACTGTTGACTATGCAAAAGTAATGAAGAAGGCAGATACAAAATTCAACATTCCGTGACCTTCTGAGTTCTAGAACATTTATTTTGGAGATACATGTATATATGAAGGACTTGGGTGCCGATTCTGGAGATAGATTTTGGAATTCATATTTGATACTGTATTATTGTTGGATTTAATATTTCGTACCGTTGGACTTATTATTCTCGACTGTTTCAACTTATTTTGGATACATCAGTATACTTAGTTCTGAAAACGTCACCAGATAAATTTACAGTATACTTGTAAGCCAATAGTTCAAGAAAAAACGTCTTGTCAGCGCATTCAATAAATATAATTTTAATACTTTTGCTTTGTTAAAAAAAATTCTAGACAATATGTTTATTTCCTGAACATTTCCCTTTGGACAGCAACTTTGAAAGACAGCTAAGTTAACATTTCACTTCATTATTGTAACTTATTATTTGATTAAGTGTAATTTAACTATATTTAATAAATAATTAAATTGTAAATTGTATTTGTGTTTTGTTGTCTTAGTTAAAGGTTATATAAAAGAGATATAGGGAGCGTAAAGCCGAGAACATGAACATGATAGAAAATTAAAAAAGAAAAAGCTGATATTGAAATAAAAGAAAAAAACTGAAATAGAAAGAAATAATAATTTAGAAAGCAACGCCAAATCAGGGTCAAAATCAGATCAGTTTGATGCAGAAAAAAGTATACGTTTAGCTTCATATTGTCTGAAAATGCTGTTGATTAATATTTTAGTTTGACAGAATCAATAAAAATCTTAAATGGCCATGACCTGTTTGGTTTTGTCTATTATGCTACAAAGTGTTCTCGTTGGTAAAGCTGACATGTTTACAGAATTATCTTCTGAACAAAGTTCTGATTATGACTTATTAAATAAATAAATTTTAAAAGATTATCAGTTAGTATCTGAAGCTTATAGACAAAGATTTAGGTCTTAGAAAACATTTGATTCGCAAACATATGATGAATTGGTAGAGAAAAAAAGATTCGTTTGATAAATGTCTGTCTACAAAAAGTTGTATCAATATTTTAATAGGTTAAGGGAACTTATGTTGTTAGAAGAGTTCAAACAGTGTGTTAATTTATATTTAATAACTCCAATAGAAGACAGAAACTTAAAAACTTAAGAGAAGCCACCATTGTTTCTGATAATTATAGCCTTACACACAAAAAAAGTTAAAGGGTCCAATTTATACTCGTCAAATGGCAATCAAAGAACTGACAGTCCTGATGGAAATGTGATTTATGAACAAGACTTCGTCAACATAATCCAGTTTTTAGAGGTCTAAGTTCGACTCTTTTGGGAAAAAATATAAAATCGATGATTATGTAAGAAACTTGGTCACGTGATTTCTAAATATTTTACGCCAAAGAAACGAAATGAGATCAAATAAAAGCCAAAACCAAGTAGTTGTACGACGCGCATTAATTCTGTTGAACTTAGTTATCCTGTTGATATGCAGTTTTTAATTTCAAATGTTTGTAATTACTTGGAGGATTGTAAGCCCTTTTTTTAGAGGGATTTGTTTCTGTTGATGATAAGTTTAATCTACAGCCTATTCGTATTTTACGAGATACTAGTGCTTCTCAGACTTTATTATTGGAAGGTGTTTTGCCTTTGTCTGAGAGCTCTTTTAATGGTGCCTCTGTTTTGAATTGTGCTGAGTTAAGTTGTATAAATGCACCACTTCATCGTATTTATCTGAAATAAGATGGTGTCGTGGGTGTTCGTCATGAGTTATCTTTAGAAAGTAGTTCATTATTATTAGGTAATGACTTAGCTTGTAAAATGTAACTGCAAACCCGATTGTAATTTGTAATCCATATACATCTATTGAAAATAATAATGAAATGTATCCAGCTATTTCCAAAAAAGCAAGATGATGATTCTTGTGGACTTTTCTGATATTTTCATTGCAAATTTTGTAGTATTTTTACTTCTACTGTCAAAAGTTTACACAAATATCCTCAGGATAAAGAACAGGCAGATTAATGACCAGGAAGTTGGGCAGACAATAGAAAGTGTGTACCAACAAGAATCTTACGGACCCTTGGAAAGATTTCAGCAGACCTTGACAACAATGAAGAGAATATTTTATTTAAAGCTTGAAAGAGACTGGGATGAAAGTTTAAATTTTCTTATGTTTGCTGCAAGAGAGGGTGTTCAGGAATTTCTTGCTTAAATCCGTTTTAATTGGTGTTTGGTAACATTGTTAACGGTCCTTTGAAATTAGTAAAAGAAAAATGGTTTAATGAAAACACTGACTTGATCTTACACAAGTCTAGAAGATTATGCAACGATACAAGTGACAGTGTTTTTGTCATGATTATAGACACAGACTTACCAACGAATGGCCTTAGTCATTGAGTGTCGATTAAAGACTCATCAGTGGCGTTTACCGCGTTTAACTCTAAATGCTAAAGGTATTCTTGATTGGGAGATGGAATAATATAAGTCCACTGGGATCGTGTAAATTAACAATACAGGTAGTTTAAATCATTATATAAAGGGTCTAAATAAAGCTACCAAACAGTAAACTTTTTAAGTATCGGATCGACAAACATGACAACAGAGCATAGACAAAAAATAATATACAAGTCTAGAATATTATGCAAGATACAATATATCGTTCGTTGATTTATTGGACCTTTACTTTGGAGACTTGTTGGGACTTTGAAAGACATTACTAATTAAGCATAATTAACTATAAATAATAAAACGTGACATTGTAAATTGTATTAGTCCTTTGTTGGCTTATTTACAGGTTATTTCTACGTGTAACACCATTAAAGAAGTTAAAACATTTTTGGACGTTGGTTCTCCAGTTTACCAATGTCTTGGATTTTGATTTGTGGATGATTGTCTATTTCGACAGTTTCCGTGGTGCTTGTTATTTTGTGTAACCTTCATTTTTTTGCAGTGACTATATTGGAACCAAGTGGACCCCTTTCACATACATTTAAAATAACTCGAATCGATGCTTAATATTCCATAATATTGTCATAAACAAGTATTCTTTTTACAACTATAACTAGTTGATAATAATTTTACAAACAATTGTCTGACTGATCATATTATGGGTATGTCGGATGCAAGTATCTTCTTTAAAATGAGTAGTGGTTTAAAAAAAACATCTATTTTGATCATTTAAATTAGCATCATTTTAGTGACATGCTATCTAGTAAACAATGAAAGACGTTCTGCGTGTTTAAAACAGTGGGAAATATATAGAAACACAAATAATTTATTTTGATTCTTTTAAAAACTTAATTGCATGGCTTTTCGTTGTGCTACTTACAACGTTCTATGTGCATTGTTCTGTTTTATTAATGGCAATTCCACCTTTTTTTAAAAGCTGAAAAGAAGAAATGAATATATTAACAATTATTTTTACTATCTCGAATGTGACTCTACATTTACTCCAGAAAGGATGTTTTTCATATTTTTTTGAGACGTTCGCTAAATAGTCCTATTATTATGATAGATCTTACGTTAACGTCTCTGAACTATTATGTAACGCCAGAGTTTGCAGGAAGTTCCACAATTTACTTGGTCGATCTATTTTGTTGACGCATGAACTGCTGTCAGGATTTTGGTGCTCACAGCTCGCTCGTTGCCGTTGTGCTTGTTGTTAAATACGCGATATCTGTCTTGAAAACCGGGGTAAACAAATGATGATAATTCGTACCTTTAAGGTAATTGAGTACATTATTATAATTAAGAATAATATTATTTTGGAGCAGCTCGGGCTTTAATTCCTAGACGAAGGCGAAGAATATGGCATCATAGCGTTATGCCCAACAATTTATTTTAGTTACATTTAGCTATACATGCGGTGTTAATATACCATACAACATTTAATTTAATTGTTTAAAACATCGCATTTGGTGGGCAAAAAATTATATAATTCATATTTTATAGAGATTGCATTTACTAATCTTACCTGTCAATACACAATTAAATGGACAATAACAATATACAGCCTTTGATTTGTGGGTACTTGTCGAATCAGTGATATTGAATGCCTGCTTATCTGGGTTTCAATCCATATAAATACCGTAACAAAAAGTTATTTACAATTTAATTATTGAGGACAAGGCATCAAGCGCTGAAATGGAATTCTTAAAACAGTCTGTTCAAGTTTTCTTGTGTCTGTCGTTGTTGAGGGAATCTTTACAGGTATAGTTTTTGGTTGAAAGACTAAAATATAAAAATGTTTTAATCACATAAAAATAAGACTAAAGCAATTCAGTTTCTATACACTTTACTAATGTTGTTTTATGTTTTAAAACATAAATTGTTTTATTACTGCGTTTTCATTGTACTATATCATAATTGTATTTTCCTGACACGCGAAGATTGTTTAGGTATTATCAATGACAATGACAAAACCTTTGTACTGAAAATGCGTTTTGTTTTAAATAGCAAAGGATACCGACTGAACAACAGGGACCGAAAGTCAAGGGATACAAATTCCGATATAGACAAACATATAGAGCGCCAAAAAAAAAAAAACATAAAAAACACAAAAAACCAACAGAAATTGAGTAACCCAAACTCATAAAAACCATGGGTCAATAGAGTATAACTTTCGCAAATGAATAGTTGTTTTAAGTTGGTTTTGTAATACGTCATGCAATGTAAAGTTCACACTGCTCTGTATCTAAAGCTGAACATATATAATACATTTTACGTAATGTAATAGTATATCAATGCCAAAACCAGAGTTTTACATAAATATGTACCGATTTATCTCATTTAAACGAACAATCACACTGTTTATTAGTCTGAAAAATCAGTTATGCATCTTTTATAAATGTTCAGCATTTTTTATTTCAAAGAGCTTAATTTTAACTTACCTCTTAATAGCAGTGTCCAGTACAAGTACAGGGTAAGTTTCAATATTATTTCCTAATAATTGTCGTTATGCATGCCAAAATAATATTGGTATTTAATGTGGTTTACATGTTCATAACGAAAATTAAACGAAACTAAATTATAGTAATGCACTGAAATACCATTTCAGTATAATTCAATGGTAGATCTTGAGACGCATCTACTCTATAACCACTTGATGGACTATTTTGATAATTGGTAGGAAGGTGTAACAATGTGAATATTTGTATACTCTGACGTCATTTTCATTTGTTAAGTTATGTAAAAGTGTCAGATATTTTTGGACACATCTGCTATAAAACCACTTGACGGATTTCTTAGATATTAGATCGGATAAATTCAGAATTAACTACGAAACATAAAAAACTTCATATAAAATACACAATGATACGCAAAGAATGTAGGCTGCTACCTTTATTTGTAAAATAAATTGCAAATAAGTTAATCGTCAAAAGTCCGAACAAATTACTGTATAATAATTTGTTATTTTAAAACCAATTAGCTCAGATTGATTTATCGGAATTTATTGTTAACTATCAATTTGTGAGCTTTAATATTCTTTTTATGTTTTAATAATCAAGTAATTAAGAAACAAAACAATCTTTGATTATATTATCAAAATTACCAAACAATCATTACTAATAGTGTTCTCCTTGAAAATAATAAAGCATTGTAATAATGAAATAAAAAAAAAAACAAATCGACTATTTTTGTTAAACTTTTTATGAATATTAATCAATTCATTTTCAGATTGAAATATAATTAAATAATAACAAGCATTCTGATAACGTGTCTTAAACGCTTTGAAGCCACACCAGTGGTTAAACTGGTATATACTACTAATCCACGTCATACACGATCAACACTCTTATGGCAACGTCATAGTAAGATTTGTCATATATTTTAATGACGCCTCAATCAAATTTTCGTCCTAATGGCTGACAAATCCTGCAACTCATTGCTTACAATTGGCTGGTAAAAGTTAATTTATATGTTCAATTAAAACCTTATAATTCATTGGGAACACAAATATATACTGAGTTTATCACGGATTGAACCTTTATACCCACATAAAACATTTAGTATAACAGGCGAACTCGTGGTACAAACAGTATATATTCGTACCTCAATTAATTATTTCTTAAATTAACAATTGATTTCGAACAATGGGGCGATTTTGATTCAAGTTGCGCGGTTGTTGTAAGCTGTGCGACATAAATAACCATTTGGGGCGTTTTCGCTATGGATCGAATCGACCTGGTCATTACTTTTTTCAATTGTAAGATGTACGATAAACGGTGACTATGGTTTGATTGACTACTATAAAATATGCATTGCTCGAATTTTTATACTCAATATTAAAAACGCTTGACCGGTGTGGAAAATATATTTTCCGCATTAGTAATTATCTGGTTCTCATCTGTTGGTTGGTTCAAAAACAAGCAACTTCCATTTTTTTACCTCCTAGCAATTATTTTGTTATGAAAATAAAATGTAGGTTAGGAGAATTTGCATTTGATGCCGCAAAAGTAATTCTTTTTGAAATTATAGAAACAGAACCTTACATTAGTACTCCTAGATTATCGGGGTTCTTCTAATATCATATGAAAAATATCAAAGAAAACCGACCGAACAATTAGAGCCGAAAGTCAAGGGACAGTTACAAATCGGATATTGATAAACGCAACACAAAAACAAAAAGAGAGTAACTCGAACAAAATAAAAACCATGAGTGCTTCGGACGAGTAGACAATACCTGGCTCTAATTAGACACCCATCGAGTTACTCATTGTCATGTCTAGGGAAAAGTCAAATCCAAGAACAGAATACACAACCTATTACCCAGCGAAAATGTCTGATCGTATTTGAGAGATTGATTTCCTATAACGATCAATTACGTCAAGATGACGACAATAGAACTTCTTGAGAGATAGCATTAACCTAGGCTCAACAAACTCTTGTTTGAGCAGTTTAGTAGTCAACAGCAGTGATCGGTCTAGAATACCTATCGCAGGATATAGAATAACGTATAAGTTGTGAAATGTACACACCATACGCTGGAGCTGCAGGAATGTTGCTGTAGATGAATGGGAAATTGACAATTGAAAAGTCGTCACGTTTGTCATAGAGTCTAGTTTGTATTTTTCCTGAATTTATTTTAAGAAGCAGGTCTAAGTAAGAGTCTGACTTTAGTGTATTGGTAGTGTTTTTAATTTCAAGCTTAACTGAATTGCATTTCAATTATCACTTTTGTGTTTTTTAAATAATTCTGGACACTATGTACAAATTTTAGTGTTTTTATTTCCTCATAATAATGTTAAATATTCATTAAAATATTCGTCAATTAATGTGTCCATTTAAATATGCCTTTTTCTACTCGTATTTGTGTGAATAAGACCTAGGGAACTTGATTCTCGTAGTTAACTTCAACTGTTCACCGTTTAAGAATAAGAAAATCAATTGATTCCTTTTAAAAACTGTGCATGCATAGTATCCAAAGTATTCTAATATCTGTATAGTCTTATTTAGATTCTGACAGTTATGTAAACTGTTTTGTGGATTCGCCACCTAGACTGTTCAATTACTACTTTATAAGTCTCCAAATGGACAACAACAGATGCATACTACACTGTAGAGATAACGGTTACAGCTTTGCAGGTTCCCAGGTACGTTAAATTAAATGCAACACAACCAATTGAGAAAAAAAACAATTAAACAAAAAAAAAAATTGCCATAATATTTCATAGACCTGCTTAATCTATACTGGTCAGCATTTTATATTTTCAGTTGAATTCGTATTAACAACATTACTTTTTATTTTCAGTAATTTCATGTTTTTCTCATTTTACATTTCAGCTCACCTAGACCAAATATTGCATACTAATGTCTTAACAATATGAGGCAAATTTTGACACCATCGCCTCCGATCTCAAAGTAACTTATTTATGTTGTCTTAGACAGCACTGAGCTGGTCAGATAAAAATTTTCGGTTTGCTTGTTTGAATGGGGGCTATTGCTACTGTCAACAATTGTCCAGCTATATTATGGCGTACATTTTGTTTTGTGCTAAAAAGCCGGAGCGTTGACAGAATAAACAACAGATGACCTACTTGATTTGGGGTTCATCTTCTCTAAGTTTGCACGAAATCATGAGGCACAAAAAAGCAACGTATAGATAAAAATCAAACCAATCACACGTGCCTTAGTGCTAACATATGAAAGTAATTGGGGTTCATTCCTGTGAAGTTTTGAAAGTCACCTATTTTCATTCATAATTTTCTCAGAATACTGTAGAATGCTGGTGTGGAAACGATCCATATAAATGGCCAAATAGAATTACCACTTCCGGTTGCAATATGTCATGTGCTGGTGATTCGTCACAGATGTGCGGCGGCAAATGGAGATTAAGCATATATAAAACAGGTTAGAAAAGAGTATTTTATGTTTATTTTATTTTAGATTACTATTACAAACACACAATACGGATAATATTTTGGTGTCAGTTAATGTTTGCTGTCTGTATTGGAAACCAATTAAACTTCGCAATAAATAGAATAGACGGATTCATAGTAAAAAGGTCATGTAAAAATGTCAATCTATCAAACGTTTTGGTTTATTCTGAAATGTGGTATATTTTATATCATCCACATATACATATTTTCGATGGTTAGAAAATTTTTAACGGGAAAAACAATGAAGAATATGTCTTAAAATTACGAACATATACATTAACATTCCATCAAAATAATTGTACAATCGAAATAAAGCACTATCGAATTGAATTATTTGCAAGTAATATACACTAGCATGCTTCTTTAGTTTTAGGCATAGGAAATATGAAGACCATTGCTACATGTCCAACCCATATATAAAACTGCATATACCCAAATAATAAAAACAAACAAACAAATAAAGTACTACCTTGCCATTTTTGTAACAAAGCTCAAAGTACGAAGTTGTCTTTTTTCTTTAATGTGTAGAGTAGTTAAAATTATAACGGAAATTAATTTATTGCTAAATAAAAACGTTTTTGTTCCTAAAATTTTTGTTACAAATCTATTATGTAATGCGTGTGTAGTTTTCATTGTATTATATAATGTAGCAGGTGTCTAAAATTAGTGATCAGTATGTTATGTAATATGTCAACCTGCATTAAAGAGATGCAAGTTTGTATTATGTAATCTTTATAGTAATTATCTTTCTTTTATGTAATACTGAGTAGACTAGTCAGCCACCTGCAGCTGTTCATTGCATATTAATCAGTCAGTTATTTTAATGCTAATTGGTCAGTTAATTTACTGTTAATGAAGATTAAGTAACAGCTTGTGTGTTTGTATGCGATCAGTTACAATCAAAGTAAGGTTCATGTTTTGATTTTACTGAAATTTCAATCTTATTATGAAAAGTTTAAGAAAAAGCCCAACGTCTTACCACCAATTGAAATTTCTTATAAAATATTAATGTATACTTTCTTGGAAGTTTATCGCTCTCCTTGTAATTCCTAGACATTGGGGTTTTGGGTTTTAGTGCGGATCTAAAAGTGAAAACTGACATTGATTTTCATTTTTCACACAGTTTGGGGGGGGGGGGGTGAAGACCATTATGAACTCTCCTTCGCACGATCGACTTAGTTTATATATAAATTGCATTTGCTTTTTATAAATACTAATCATAAATTAAGACAAGGTCGCCTATTATAGTGGCTTTTTGCCCATGGTGTTGTTGTTTTGTTTTTTTTTCCTTTTGTTTTAGTAATTCGAACATGATCGCTGTTTGAATGGGAATTGTGACATTATATATGAATTTACTACATTTGGCTAATACCATTTTATTTTTTGTACGTTATATTTATTTTAATATATTTTTGGCATATTTTTTAACCCTCACCTTTGCATATGTTTCAATATTATCATTTATTTTGCAACAAATAATTAAGTTTTATGTTCATATATTATTTGCCATCTGTAAATAAATGACACTCTGCTCAACTTGAGTCTTTATTACTACCAGCAAAACTAGCTCGGCCTCTCCTTTAAGCACGGTTTAGGAACCTTTGCTGACAAAAAGCTTATTTTGCGAAATCGGACATTACAAGTGCAAATTTTATTTCAAAAGAAAACAAATTATTTGTTTTAATATATTTGTAGATTACCTTGTCTCAGCCTCAGATTCAAAGTTATTTTCCAAAGTCAAAGTTAACCAGTTGTTGACATCGCATCCTATAGCTGTGGCCATTAAGCAAGTTGAAGTATTTATCAAAGATCAGAATTCTCTCTGTGCAGTCATGTGTAGCATTGACTGTAGAGCTTTTGCTTCGTTTGAAACTACTAAAGAATGCATATTATACACAAAGTATGAAGATTTATGTATAGGTTTCAAGAAAGATAATGCCTTATCTGTGTTTATACTGGTGTAACTGTAATGACTAGCAATAGTTTGCATGACACCGACGAAACAGAGACTGTACAATGCAGAGATGTTTGAAGGCAGTTTTTAATGTTGTGTTTTATTCTCCTGTTATGTAGGCAAAAGAAAAACATGTTTTAAACACCTGACTTTATTGACACATTAACAAGCTTTTTTCAAGTAATCTTTTTTTTGTTAGTTCAATCTATGTTTGTTGTGCACCAAAATGTGTATACCGACGCTATCACTTGTTTGTTGAAGTAATGCACGATTAAAACATTTTGTTTTCTTATTATTGTCGTGCTATTTGTTATATTATGCTTTATTACGATATACATATACTCCCGCGGGTTATACATAAAGAACTACAATAAGAAGCCGCTAATCGAACTTCTTTGGATTCTTATTATATCCAATGTATGCTATATGCAACATTATGTTATATTCACCACAACCCTAAATAACCTGTCGTGAAATCCTGTGTAGTTGGTAAGAATAATGCATTGGTGGTCTATTATATAAAGTACAAAACAAAGATGCAAACTGTTCGAACTAAAGAAGCTTATCAATTTCTCAAGCATACAAATGAATAATATGAATAATGTTCAAGCGAAAAACCATTTATGAACAAAGATACACGTATAGTTACTGTAATAAGTTTACGATAAAACTCAACCCCTCCTGTAGATGACAGTCGTTTACATTTTACGATAAAATTGGTTATTGACGAAAAAGCTACATGTTGTATATTCTGGAAAACATTCCACATACGTCAACCTAGCGGTTCGATAAAATAGCACAATCATCACACTATTATGCACGAGATTATATAAATTGGGTGACAAATAGAAATTGAGGTGTTTCACACTAGTAACATTTCTAAACAGTTTGTCTCATATCGAACATTTCCATATTTTGGCTGGAGGCAACATTCACTGTCTCGTGATGAAGAAAATGACTTCCAAATAGACTTTTAATTGTTCTGAAATATATAACTTTAAGTAGTATGATGAAACCGTTCAGCGTTTTCTATTTACCTCTATGAGACAAACACTGTCAGACGTAAGACAATAAATGAGGCATAAAACGAATTTAAATTTTTATGATTTGAATAATATGTATTCGAATAGTGTATTACATACACCATTTTGCGGCTCATTAAATGGGTATTTCATTAAAAAAATTTAATTTAAAGTGGCGGAAAAGTATATGTTCATCAGATTGTTAATTTAACTTCAGACAACATTACGGTTCCGCGTTGTTGCCTTGTTAAAAGTCCGATCGGCATAAAATTACGTACCTTCCATAACTTTTAAACAAACCATAGGTTCTCGTGAGTTTTAATTGCTTGTTTTAGTTGTATAGGCACTATATTTAACGTATTAAAAATTTAAATATCTTTTCTTGCGTCTTAAATTCGGGGAAAGCCAGTTTAGAGTTCAGGTTCTGATCAGGACAAACAAAATTTTAAAAAAATGTCAGTTTTAGATATTCATAATTCCTATTACATGTAACTTCTTTTCATTTATTTCACTGAAGATTGGCATGACGATTTGAAGGGAAAAGGGATACTTTTGAACAACGGAATTTTTTCAGTGAACTTGGTGTTTTAGTAGATAGATAAACACATAAAGCAGTTCTTTTATACTTAATTAAATAATTACCCATGGTCATGTTTAATCTAAATTTTTTATCAATCCCTAAACTTTTTATCGACAGAGCCGGGGGAATATAGTGGTTCTCATGTCCGTCATTCATTCCTTTATTCCATCCAGATTTTTTTTCTGGATGATATTTCAAAAAGTTTGCATCCGATTTAAATGAAACAGGGAGATTGTTATATATCAGGTTGGTAAGAAGCCAATTGATTTTGCGGGAAATCCGTTAAATTTCAAGGTCGCAGTCTACAAAAAGTTTGCATTTGATTGCAATGAAACTTTGGAATATAATTTCATATTAGATGGATCAGAAGTCTATTAAATAGATTTTTGGGGAAATCTACCAAACTTCAAGGTCACAGTTGCCAAAAAATGTTTAAAATTTTACAAAAAGACGTTTCCAGAAAATAACTCAAAAGTGTGCATTTGATTTCAATGAAACCGTAGGACATCAGGTGGGTGTGAAGTCTATTAATGCTGGAGGAATTCCATCAAAGGTCAAGGTCACCAGTCCACAAAAAACGTTTTCCAAAAATTATTTTGCAAACTTAAGCGGGGTTTGCCCAGTTCTTATAGCGTTCCAGTTACTCATTTTCGGTTAATGTTGTTCTTTTCTGTTTCTTTTTTGTGTCGTGTATTCATCTCAGTACGGATTTCGTCCTTGTCCTATGGTTTTCGTTACATACCTTTTTATGTTATGATTATAAAGAGTCTTACCATTAACATCATACAATGTATACACACTTAAGCACCTGATTGCACCCAGGTTCATTATTTCTTTGTCTCGGTCCGGATTTTGTCACTGCTCTCTAGTAACTTGTTGAACGTCCAGTATTCTTACACTTTACCTTTCATCAAGTCTTATAGATGACTAAAATACAGTATGCAATTGTTGGAAACGTAAACTATGTTGATATCAACCAAAATTAGAGACCATTGGTTAGATCTAAATGCTGGTCATAGACCTTCAAAACTATTAAGTCTTCTTTCTTTTGCACATGAAATTACAAAAAGTGTTTTTTAGAAGTTATGGATTTATATTATATACAAATATTTGTACAATATTCTTAAATGTGTGTAAAACGCAAAAAAACATTTTCATTTTCGACCAAATTAATTCTAAGTTTTAAGGCGAATTCCAGAATATAGCAATTTTATCTCATTATATAGAAAATGTACACCCGTTTGGAGGCCTATTATTGTTTCAATAAGACTGTCTATTAACGAGTCATATACGCCCCACGTCATTGGTTTTTTTTTTTGTATACTGTAGCAAATACGAACTTTGAACGCAGCAGATTTCACAAACATATTGCTGCACAGTTTAGTTCGTTTGGCTCTGTCAGTGTTGACTACCAAAAGTGAATGACATGAAGGATGATGAGACATACAACAGCTCGCATGGCCTTGGACAATGGAACTAAAAATGGGAAAGTAAAAAAATATTTGGCACATATTAAAAGCATAAAAAGGTTTGTCTTTCATTACCTCACTTTATTCAGTCTCATTTTCTCAGCATTACTCTGGAATGCATTAAATAAATGCTAACAAAATGAATTTTTATGTTCATTTCCTACTAACAAAATTCTAAGTTATACATTGCAATATGCCTAAATATATAACAATATAATATGTAACATGATCAACAATGTAAAATAATATACAACACAACCATCATATTATTGGAATATTATTTAAATGAACAACTAACCAAGCAGAGTAAAAATAGAAATTTACTGTGTGATTGCAGCTCAATTTAAATAAGTGATAAGTTAGGTGATTATACCCATTTAAAAAATCTACTTCAATTTTTTTTATAGTCTAACAATTTTAGTTAAAAAATGCAGTTGACAAATAGGAATTTGTAAATAAACACATATTGACATTATAATGGTCTGCAAAGTTGTTTTCAGATATAAAATAATGGCTCTCATTGCACCGTGTTTTACTATAGAAATAGAAGTCAAAACTCAATAATATGTTCTTGTAAACTTCAAATATCATTAATGATACTTTGAGATAGTTACCTCCATTTTCAGTAGAGAAGAGAAAAAATGCTAACATTTCTGCCAATCTTTCATTTGTGGGTATTCATGACAGTATATCATATTTAGAGCATTAATGGTATTAAATTTTTGAATTACAAAAGTTATCTCCCATCCTGGGAACAGGTGGAAAATTATCATTGCAATCATTGCAGTATGCAAATGTTCTAACATTCCCTATATAAAAATTAACTGAGTATGGACATACAGTACTGACTAAGAATATCACATGGTACATTATACCTAATTATAAAATATTGAGAAATAATATTTTATCGCTAAAAAAAAACAGAAGAAACAGCAATTTACCAACTTACAAACTTCATTAAAGAAGACACACATACATGTATGATTTTGTAATTCAAATTATGTCTCTTTAGACAAGTATCATTATAATTACTGGTATTTTAAATATTAAAAAGTGAATGTGCAAAATATATTTTAAATTAGGGTTTTATAGATAAACTAAATTTTCCATAGTTAGCATTTTGTAGACCAAAACAAAAATGCCATACCATTAAGTTATACACTTTTTGAACAGAATATCTTTGAAAATGCTTGATTGTCATGAAAAACAGTCTGTATAAAAAAAAATGATAAACACAATATAGGTGCAAAGATATATAACACTTTAGGCTGCCAAGATACTGTTATTATTCTATATAAATGTGTGGTGAATATCTTGAAGGTTGAATTGTTCATTTATGATCACAATGTTTTTGCACATATCTTGACATTTTGCATTTTAGTTTGCAGTGAAATATGAAAATGCAATAGGAAAGAATCGTAAAGAAGCAACACATTGGTTATTTATTTGTAGAACAAAATGTCTTGACATAATTAAACATCAAGATATTTTATGTAACAATCTATTCAAGAAACTTTAAAAGAATAAAAGCCGTCCCCTCCCCCCCCCCGGAAAAAAAATAAGGGCATTAAATTAATCATGGATTTCAATAAAAGTAGTTGTACCAATTTGACATTGACACCTTTTAAAAAATACAAAAAAGAACAGATAACTAAAACTAAAATAACAAAACATGGATTTCAAAATCAGTATAACAAAATAGATGAGACCTGTTGGGTAAACAACTAGCTTCAATAATGTAGCTCCTTTTTTATGGACGGAGCTACAAAGAGGTCCCATTACTCGCAATGGAGCAAGCCCCGGGAGTGAATCACATACGGGGGTTTTATTCATATAATAAGCTATTAAACTGTTTCCCTAAATTGACACATACTTTTGAATGTCTTTGAAGTTTAACTGATATTTCTACAACACATTATTTGTTAGTTTTACACTTTATTCATAATCATGGCATTGTTGTCAAAATTTGAATTCGGGAAGTGCATAATTTTTTAATCGACTGGGTAAAATGATCAACCGGATCAAGATTTTCCCGGGTTTATTGCATAAGCTGGGATCAAATTTTTATCGATACGATTCCAAAATTCTACACTCCACAATTTCAATTTTGTCAACAATGCCATGATTACAAAAAAGTGTTAAAATTATTCAATTAGACATTGTAGAAATGTCAGCTGAACAGCGGAGAAAGGAAAAATATAAATTAAACAAAAATAGCAGTTTAAAAGCAGAAATTATGTATAAATGAAGAGAATGTTTTTTCTCCATTAGGAGTAATGGGACCTCTTTGTAGCTCCTTCCATGAAAAAAAAGGAGCTACATTATTGTAGCTAGATAAACAACAAACATAAAACGAAAAATTATACCTGTACTAAAATGAATCACTATGAAGTATAATTTAAGAATTATTATTACTATCAATTTGACAGTAAAACAGTCCTTATAAAGCACCAGATACAAAGAATATGGTTTAAACTTTGCCAACATTTCTGTTTAATACACAAATTCAGTAAGATAAAACAAAGTTTAGATAATAATGTAATCATTAGAAATAAATACTTTATTATTTTGTAATTTAAATATATATGATAAAATTGCCAACATTCATGGTCACAATGAATAATATCAATATAAAATCTCAATGCAGTTTATTCTAAATTCATTTTCGAGTGATCCTGAATTAAATTCATGTTATTTATAAAACATTTGATCAATCAGGTGTTAGTCAAGTTGTGTATAATGTTAGCAGATTTAACAAACACGATTACAAATCACATGTGTTTCTATGACAACCATCACACTTGGTTTTGTATATTATATTTACATCAGTATCCAGAAATAACATAAGACAATGTAAACAAGGAGTCAAATACTTATTTACATACACTTCATAAATACAATTTGAAAACATTTGCTAGTTCTAAAAAAACAAATTCCTTACAAAGAGGAGTGGTGAAGAATGGTGTGATAGAATGCTTTGGAAATTAATCAAATAAATATTAGAGGTTCTAAATTGTCTATGCAAACAACAAGGACATTTCAAATCAACTAAATTGCAAAAGCTCTGGATGATGAAAAGCACATAACTTTCACTACCCACATGTCATGTTTTGGTATAGAACTGTATTTCAAGAAAGTAATTTCAATGAAATTTAAGACTCATTAAGCACTGAAAAAGAAATACCTTCCCATAATGCTTATTTTCATTTGCCCATTACTCGTTATCACCATTTTTGTTGTAGTCTCCTTTTTTAAAATTTCTAACCCTGTTTTTATGAGAAAATGATCTAATTTTATTACAATTATATGCATCAACTACCTCTTTGAGTCGTTCAAAGGACGAATTGGAGGTTTAAATTATCAAATTAAATTGATAATAACATTATAAATCAATAGAAATACTGCTGGATGTGTATTACAAATTGATGATTTTTAAGACAACTCTTAACAATTGGAAGATCACTCTGTATTAAATGTACAGAGGCAGTAATAAATGCAATAAAAAAACAGAATCAAATATTGCCACCTCAAGAATTTCCAAAATTTTAGTAATTTGATTTAGAAAAGTGTGAGGTAGCTTTGTCTGTACTTCTGCCTAAACACAAATATCTAAAGATAACATTTTGTAATGTGAAACAATTCCAATGAATGTTAAGCATGATAGTGAAATGTCCAAAAATTTATGGGAAAAAAACAAGGTGGGAATATTTTTATGTATGGTCATCCATACATGTAAAATGACTGCAAATGAGGTTTTTAAGTTCATTTTGATACAGATTGAATGTTTGCACATAGGTTATTTTTCATTATAAAAACAAAATTTAACAGATCATAAAAAATAGTTTATAAGATGTCACCACACAAACTCGATAACTGAATATGCAATTTTCTAACAATTAAAGTTTTGAATATTTTTTATAATACTAGTAACCCATACCCACAAACAAAATTCTTTATTCTTATGGGCAATAGGATTGCAAAATTGATTCCTGGGCTATTTGTGATGAGAAAACCAGTTTAAATTTCTAAGCGATAAATTTACGGGAATCTATTTGCAAATACAGTTCTGCAGTCAATTAACAACATTACACAACATACCTGGACCTGAGAAATGACCCAAAGATTAATAGGTATAAATTTGAATGTTTTTGGTAAACAAGGAATGTATTGCACCTATTTGTATAACTTATTTTAAATGTAACAATAAAAATATATAATAATCATATGCCTAAAATTATTCTAAGAAAGAAAACTGTTGGATGTATGTGTCTGCTAGCAAAACTCATTGTTTCTCTCTAATTCTAAGAAAGTATAGCCAGCCATAATAGAAACACTCATTTAAATAAAGAAATATATTTTAACTATACAATATTAACTATATATATATAAATATATCTATATAACCATTACCAAGTAATATTCATATGACTAGTGTATTTCTAATTATCCCCCCACTTGAAAATATTGTTCATTGCCACTGTATTATAAATTGCACCCATTTTGTCATATTAAATTTATTTAAAAATTAATTTTAAGCCAAATGATCAAAAGAGATAATTAAAATCAAATATGTAAGAAGAGGTGATGATTTACATCAGAGGTTTTTCTGCTGTACTTATTGAAAAACATTTTTATAATTCATTTCCAAATGATACTGCTACCATAACAACTATTTCTGTTGCAGACAACATAATTCAGTATATGATGACCATAAGGTTGATTAATGTAAAGCATCATTTGACTACAACTATATGAAGTCGATTTAACAAAATTTAATGTGTTAGATCCATTGTAAGTGTTGGAAGATGAAAGGGAAATCATTGTGATGTCAGCACTTACGATGTATTTTACACTTAAAAATTTTTGTGATTAGCTCAGCTGATCTTGAGTTGTTTCTATATAATGAACCAAACCTCTACATCCAGTTATGCAAAATTGGTACCATCAATCCAGACCAATGGACCAACTCTATTAAGCAAAAGATATATCATTTGACCATAACTTTGGGATTCCTCTGCACTCAATTTAATATTTACTTCATCTGTATTTAAAAACACCCTGCTTTATGAGGCTGTTTTTAACTCACCTTTTCAAAGTCTCTTAAAACAGTCTTGCTGTATTTTCAAATCAAAAGAACTAGCTGTATAAATGTTTTTCAACGCTATAATATCCTATTAAAAGTTCTTGTAAATATTATATCTACAAGTTTATATTAATAAAATTTGATGCTTATTCTTGAAAAAAATTGTTTAAGTCAATATTTTACAGCAATTTTAAAAGGAAGCTCATAGCTTGTCCTATTGCACAAAAATCTTTCAAACTATCAATATTAAGTGTAGATAACTCCACCAATACTTCCCACCAAATGAGTCGTCATTTCTAGTTATGATCAAAGCTGCATTATTTTTTACTTTAAGGGTCATCCATAATTGTCATCATTTTTCACAAGTTTGCAAAGAGCACTCTTTTTGAAAACCCCCTCCCTCCCTCCAAAAGTGTACTTCAACATATTTTGCAAGTCTGCACATCCACATTACCGGAAGTTTAAAGAACGAACCAAAAAAATGTTGAAATTGAAACCCCCTCCCCCTATAGTGCTCTTTGCAAACTCGTAAAAAATGTTAACAATTATGGATGACCCCTTAAACAACCTAGTAACTGTGTTGTTACTACTTGTAAGATATTAGTTCAAATGGACTCAGTGGGACTGGCAAACCACAAATTTCAGTACTCATCAAAATACTATTTTCTCGTCTTTCTCTACAATATGTTCTTTCTCCTAATAAAATAATGCACCTTATGATTAAATACAAAAATAATTTTAAATAGATTATACTAGGTGTGAACACTAAAAATGTATTTTACAACCCAATAAAACAATACAAAATTAGAATCATTCCTTATAATTAAATATTAGATTAGTAAAAAAATATTCATAAACAAAACAGTGAACAAGTTTGAACAATTTTTCAACAAGGATTTAAATGAAAGGGGTATTAATACACATGCAGCATCTTATCAAAGCCAATACAAAAATCAATAAGGTAGGGATGGTACCCAGAAATTTTTTTATTGGAAAAATTGCTTTGTTGAATCAAAACAATATTTCATCAATATTTATACAGAATATAAAAAATAATATCAAATCATGTTCTAGTTGTAACAAACATTTTATGTGACACAAATTCAAATACCTTCAGACAACTGTTATAAACTGTCAAATCTGTTGGTGTTGTTCATATTATTTAAAAAAAGTTGTTTTGGTCAATTTTAGTGCATCTAACTCTGACTTCAGAGTACATTTGTATAAAGTACTTGAACAGTACACTGCTTAAAATAAAGTTTGACCTTACATCTTTTCTTATACAGAAAAATAAAAAAATTTATATAAAGATACATATTTATTGAAACCCTATGTTAGGTCTTGCCAACCATCATAACAATCTTTTTCAAACTTAAATTTTGATCATGATAATAAAAGACCAGTATTGCTATCTAGATGAAAGCTCTAAAAAATTTAACTAAAACAATGTACTTTGGCCTAAAAAATATTCCTTTTTTCACTTACAATTTTTTTTTTACCAAAGATAACAAGCACAAGAGTACAAAGGTAAACAGGCAAAACTATAACAGAATTGCCTAATTATCTCCATGTCACAGGGCAAGCCCTGTCATAATGCCACAAAAATGAGGCAGCAATTGTAACCCTGCATACAATATAAAAATAAAATTTGGAATATTCATTGTATGTATGCCATTTGTACCAATGAACATTACAAATAGTATGAGCATTAGTTTACAATCATGGACAGATCTAAATTCAGCCAATGGCTAACTACCACAACAACCTCCTGATTTTCTTTCTTGAGAAACATATTCAGCAACGTTAAATTTTGGATCGGCAGGTTTCCTCGTCTTCTTCATTTTTAGATCTCTGCAATAACAAAAACGTTTAAAATATTTTTTTATATTGGCCTTTTTGTGAAAAACTAGTATCATGGATTTATTCAATCTGTAATATAATATTTAAGATGTTTGAAAATCGGAGAAAGGAAAAAAACAGGAATTATTGATCCTTCCACCTAAACCAAGTAAAATATCTATTGTATTAAGGTGCAAGTCAAGTGTGATTTAAAATGCTACTGTCATATTCTACTCATGTGACATTGAACTGATGACAATAATATTGTGCAGACAAATCTATGACAACCATACATTTGTTTATATATTTTGTTCTTAAACAGAATGTTCTTATCACATCTCTATCTTTCCAGAACCGTATCATGAAGCATGGATTTTCATCAGTTTTAGATATAAAAATTGCAAGTTACTCTGCCAACATTCTGGGTTCTTCACCTAATAAAAAACTATACCTAATGCATGTTATAACAGAAAACAGATGAATGTTGTCAAATATTAAAGTCTATTTTATGTACACAGCAATTTCATAACATATAATTTTTGGTCCTTACTTAGCAACAGCCATAAACGCCAGATCTACATTCATTCCTGTTTTAGCACTAGTTTCCATAAATGCTACATTATATTCCTGCAAATAAAAAAAATGAAAATTTATTTGATAATTCTCTAGCTATTTATATTTTGTTTATCTCCCTTTAACAGACAAATGACAATGTGACATCCTGTTTATCTCCCTTTCTAGAGAATTTGTAACTAACATTATATATTTATATTCATAGAAATAATTTACACATGATATATATTATCAGATTTACTAGCCTTTTATAATACAAATAGAACCTGAATGCCAAGATTACTCAATGGCAACATGCAGGATATTAAGAATCAAGTATTTCTGCAATTCATGAAAACTTTCTGATTGTTCTAAGCAGGTTTAAGGCATCTTAACTGCAATTCAGCTATTTAATGTAAACATGTTTTCATTTTCTGCTTAATGTTAAAATTGTATGGCACAGAAGGTAGACATGTACAGCACTAATTTATGATGTAAATGGAAATCTACATTAGATAAGTTTTATAGACACAAAACTAATTGGTCAAACTTGTTTAGATGTTAATTTAATCTCCCTTCATAATTAATTTCTTGTTTGATCAATCTACTAATATATAAAGACCCCTCATTTGAGTGACCATTATTTTCATTCCCTAGCAATGCCATTAAAAATAGAGGTGTAACTGTAAGATTGATTGATTTGATGTTTGTTTTATGTCTAGTGGGCAGTATTTCAGATATATTCATGATGAGAACAAGTTAACAAACAATAAATCAACGGAAAGATTTGACTGCAAAAAGTATTTAGTAGGGGTGGGAGAATTTAGCCTTTTGTAGTAGCTGCAATGAGCCTACCCTTTTTCGAAACCTACAAAAGAGTCTTTATCATGCAAGAAGCATGCCACTTTATAAACACGTCACCCACTGTGGTCCACGGCCAGGCTTTCCTATTATGACCCGACAACCCCCATTGAGAGAGTCTTGCCTATCTGCCACACTGGATGTGGCTGCTCTATTTGTTGAGCATGAGGAACCCTCCCAGTATGGTCCCAATGACTGTAAGAGATTTAACGACTGGACACTGGAATACCATATCCTGTTAGGTTTAAACGGCTTAATTTATGCATATTTTTTACCCAATTCTTCCACTGATAAAGTATTAACAACAAATTATAGCATATTAAATGACAAAGCCAGTTTTTCCAGAATACCATATTCTGAGCCAGTGAATATAATATGCTCAAATATATTCAAGAAAAAGCCTTTTTTAAAAAGAAAACAAACCTTTTAAGACTACAGACTAAGTACCTTAGCTAATTTTTCTCCGTCTTCTGTTCGTATGACTCTCTCACTTGCCATATCAGCTTTATTGCCAAGTAACATTATTACAACATCTTCTTGTGCATACTCATTTATTTCTCCTAGCCATGCCTGTCAAATACAAACAATAGGGCTATTAAGGTATCCAGACCACAATTGACCACGTGATCACATTTAGTGTCCCGGATGTCCATTGTTTTTCAATGGAGCAGACCTAGGTAATGTTCGGCAAACATCAAAAATACTATATAACTATTAACTTTTTAACTCAAGACCACATTTGTTTTTAACATTGACTCAAAGTAAAACAATATATTTTGTATTATATACAATCAATTGATTTAATACAGATGTATTTTTGGTCAAAAAATAAAATTAAACTGTAACTTCAATTATGGGTCGGATACCTTAATGGGAAATTAAATGATACCCACACAATGCACCGTTTTTAGTATCCATGAACACATTTTAATGAATTCCAAATGACCTATAGGAACATCTGAGCATGATAACAGTCTATCTTAGAAGACAATTTTTACTTCGACTTGGGACCTTTCAAAATAATTGTTTAATTGGCTAACTAAATAACTACAAAAGGGATTATGCTACAAATTCAACTTGATCTTTATTTTATATTACTTTACAGCCTTGTAAAGTTTAAAAAAAATCCTTTTTAATGTTATAAAACGCTGCCATTTTCTTTTTTAATTGGCCTTAAAAACTACAAATGGGATTGTGCTGAAAATTGAACTTTATCTTCATTTTATAGAACTTAACAACTGTGCAACCTTTTAACAAAACCTGAACATGTGCTTTCAAGTTATCATTCAAAAATCACCAACTGCTGACCAAAAATATTTTTGAACTAGCCTTAGTCAAAAACTACAAATTTGGATTGTGCTGAAAATTTATCTTGATCTTCATTTTATAGTAGTTAAAAGCTGTACAAAGTTTAAGCAAAATCGGTTGACACATTTTTAAGTTATCAAATAGAAACCATTGGGCATGGACAGCGGGACGGACAGACACTCACATCCAATGGAGGGTATTAAAATTGCAGGGTATAAAAATACAAAACATTTATTTCTCAAAGTAAAACCTGCAAAACAACCAAGTCCAAAATTATTAAACATTTATTGTATCTATAGACTTGCATGTAAACAAATACCAAACTATAATAGGAATTTATTAAAAGTCAGGCCTGTTAAAAAAAAGGAAAGAAGGAAAAAGAGAAAAACACACTTATCTACACACTATGTGAATACCTATATGCTAATAGAAAAAAACCCCATTTAATTCTCATAAATGTTAAATAATTAATAATCACCAATGCCTGTATCTATGAAAATATTCTACATAATATGATATGTCTCACTTCATTGCACATTACTGAGTATTTTTATTTCTTAAGTACAAAGACTTTATCAAATGGAAAACATGAAACAGGAGCAGCTAATAGAAAACAATCAATTCTCATTTTAAACGAATTATAACCTAAATGTCAGTCATAAATTAAAACAAAATTATGAAAAAGGAGGTTAAAATCTGTTTCCAAGAATAAGACCTTAAAATAATTTATCAGATTTAATTTCTTGACATGTTAGATCTCCTAGGTAAATTCTGTGTAGGAATAAACGGTGATACTGGCAGATGAACATATGCCACCATTAATGATAATATAATGAAACATTTAGTCGAATCTTCCACTAATTGATTCGTAGAGTGATGTGTTTGTTGTTTATGAAGATTAAATACGGTATTAACCAAATTTATAGATTAAATTTAAATAAATTTCCATCTATAATGTAACATACCATGTGATGAAAAAAGGACTGAAAATGCGAATAATTCATAAAATAAAAAAATACACAAGAAGATTCACATTTTTTCCATGTTCAACACTTCTCAGATATATGGGGCCTCGGTGGCCGAGTGGTCAAGGTAGTTCGTTTACTATTGATCACGTGGTCTGTCAACACTGAGATTGCGGGTTCGATTCTCACTGCAGGCAGGGTGTACTCGACTCCATCTTAATTGACAAGGATTGCCAGTTTTCCTACCGCAGGTCGGGGGTTCTCTCCGGGTACTCCGGCTTCCTCCCCCAATAAAAACTGGACGCCATGAAATAGCTGAAAAATTGCTGAAAGTGGCGTTAAAACACCATTCAAACAAATCTCAGATATATGCATATCTACCATGGTTTATTTTAAAATTACGGGATAAAAAATCAAAGCCTATCTTATCTAAAGTTTTAACTAATTTATGAACAAATGCATTGCTTGACTACATACCAATTACCATTTTCAAGGGACAAAACTCCTAAAAAACTGTCAACCCTAAGCTCCCTTGGAATCAAGATTGTATTAATGGATTATATTATATAATTTGTTAATTTTTTAAGTTAAAAGGTCAGATCAAAACTTACATCCCGTTGAAACATTTTGACCATTTTCCTTTGCTTTTACACAAACAACAGGGCTTACACACCTGCAGCTGGAGATTCCGACGTGTGCTTAGAATTCCGCACATTTTTGCTCGGAATTCCGCATTTTTGTGCAGAAAAGGCTTAGAATTTTGGACTTTGATATTTTAAAGCGCAGAATTAGCTCGATAATTTGGACTTTGTCACTTTTTTAGCTTGGAAAATGCGCAGAAAATTGGACTTTAATATTTTTTAGCACAGAATTAGCTCGGAATTTTGGACTTTGTCATTTTTTTAGCTTGGAAAATGCGCTGAAAATTGGACTTTATTAGTTTTTACCACGGAATTTTGGACTTTGTCATTTTTTAGCTTGGAAAATGCGCTGAAAATTGGACTTTATTAGTTTTTAGCACGGAATTTTGGACTTTGTCATTTTTTAGCTTGGAATATGTGCTGAATGTTGGACTTTAATATTTTTCAGCACGGAATTAGCTAGGAAATTTGGACTCATTTTTTTAACTTGGAAAAGGTGGACTTTAATATTTTTAATATAGTTTACATGTAGTTTACATGTATAAGCTCTGAAAAACAAACAATATTCAGAGTTTAACAAGTGCATAAATTGAAATAATTATTTGCTATCAATACAAAAACACTAAATTAAATTTGTAATCAATCATAAAAGTAACATTTAATTTTTAAAAATATTAATTTTTCAAGTTCTATTAGATAAGTATTCTTTAAGTAAAATCTATATAATATAGAATTAAAATGTTTTTTAAAGCAGTGGCTTGTTTTATTTCTAAAATAAATGTTTTATTACTCAAAAGAATTTAAAATGATTTTTTTCTGAAATGCTTATTTTTTTTAAAATACAACTCAAATTTGTTTTTTGATTAATCAGTTTTTCAAATATTGACCAATGAAAATGGAAAATCATTAGCCAATCAAAACATTTGGCACATTTTTCAAATGAATGTTGAGGAGGAAAACTTAATGGAATGGAGTTTGTTTACATTTTTAAAACCTAAGATAAGGTATGTGTTGTATATTAAATTTCCTGAAATTAATTTATAAAAACAATAAATTTATAGAACATTACTACAAATTTTGATCCAATAATATGTCTCAGTACTTCACAAAGGAAATATTGTCAGTAAATTCACGTCGTTCCATATGCGCGCTACCTACCGGTCTCTGATGTATGTGAGCACAGATTTCAATAAGTTGACAGTTATCAGTTATGGATAATTTACTGATTACATATGCCTATAATAAACTAGAGGCTCCCAGGAGCCTGTAATCGCTCACCTGGAATCCAAATTACTTAAACTATATTAAAATTTTTGAAATTAACAGTTTCAGTCTAGTTGTTATAGCTTTGAAGTTACTGTGCAAAAACTAAACATTTCTTCAAAACTTTTTGTTAAATACAATAACTCCTATAAGGTGCCATCAGATAATTTCTGAAAATTAAATGGTTTTTAGGCATTGTCCTTTAGGGTACTTTAGAAATTTACAGTTTTACTCTACTAATAGGTGTGTTATAGACTAATTTATAATTCAAAAACTGTTCATTTGTCCAAATTCATAATGAAAGGGCAATAACTCCTATAAAGAGTCATCTTGCAATTTTGGACTAAGCAATCATTTGTAGGGCTTCTATTGCTGATCATTTGTGCAATTTACAGTTTTAATCTAGCTGTTATAGTTTTCAAGTTACAGGACAAAAATGGAAAATTTCATAACAAAATTGTCATTTAAGGGCAATAACCCCTATAAGGCGTCATCTGACAATTTCAGACCAATTAAGTGAATTGTAGGGCTTTTATTGATGATCATTTTTGCAATTTATTATTTCACTCTAGCTGTTATGGTTTTTAAGTTACAGGACAAAAACGGAAAATTTCATAAAAAATTGCAATTTAAGGACAATAACTCCTATAAGGAGTCATCTGACAATTTCAGACATATTTAGTAATTTGTAGTGCTTGTATTGCTGATCATTTTTGCTATTAACAGTTTCACTCTAGCTGTTACAGTTTTTAAGTAACAGGACAAAAACGGAAAATTTCATAAAAAATTGTCTTTATGGGCAATAACTTATTTAAGGAGTTGTCTGACAATTTCAAACCAATCAAGTGAATTGTAGGGCCTTTATTGCTGATCATTTGTGCAATTTACAGTTTCAATCTAGCTGCTATAGTTTTCAAGTTACAGGACAAAAACGGAAAATTTCATAAAAAAATTGCCATTTAAGGGCAATAACTCCTATAAGGAGTCATCTGACAATTTCAGACTATACAGTGAATTGTAGGGCTTGTATTGTTGATCATTTTTGCTATTTACAGTTTTACTCTAGCTGTTATAGTTTTAAAGTTACAGGACAAAAGCGGAAAATTTCATAAAAAATTACCATTTAAGGGCAATAACTCATATAAGGAGTCATCTGACAATTTCAGACCAATCAAGTGAATTGTAGGGCTTTTATTGCTGATCATTTTTGCCATTTACAGTTTCACTCTACCTCGTATAGTTTTCAGGTTATATTGTAAATACCAAAAATTTTGTCAAAAATCGTCAATAATAACTCCTACAAGAAGCCAATACACAACTTCACACTAATATCAACTATTGTAGACCTTAATGTGCTGATCAATTTGAAGTAACGGTTTACCTCTATAGCTATTATAATTTTTTAGATAATGATCAAAAACCTGTGTTGACCCCCATGTTCTATTTTTAGCAACAGCGGCCATATTTGTCTGTTGATCAACACCCTTGGTACTTGAAACAAGGAACCCTAAGGATGATTGCTGCCAAGTTTGAAAAAAATTAGCCCAGTGGTTTCAGAGAAGAAGATTTTTGAACAAGTTTACGACGGACGACAAGTGATAGCAAAAGCTCACATGGACCTTCGGTCCAGGTGAGCTAAAAATGTCCCACTGAGAAGCTTACTGTACAGGTGAATGGTGTTAATTGGAAAAGGTACACATGCAATTTTGTAATAATTACCATGGGAAAATGTGTTGTTTGTTTCGGATATGACCTTCCAAGGAATATTTTACCCACATGTTTTAGGATAAGCATTTTCCAAATTGCAGTCGTAGGTTTAGTGGAATATGTCGAAAATAAAATAGCTTAAGATTATTTTCTTTTTATACCCCCGCTCGACAGAGTCGGGGGTATATAGTGGTCCTCATGTCCGTCCGTCCTTCCGTTCGTCCATCCACATTTGGTTTCCGGATGATAATTCAAAAAGTTTACATCCGATTTGAATGAAACTTTGGGATATTGTTATATATCAGGTTGGTAAGAAGCCTATAGATTTTGCGGGAAATCCGTCAAATTTCAAGTCCACGAAAAACGTTAGGAATTTTAACAAATACTTGGTTTCCGGATGATAATTCAGAAATTTTACATCCGATTTGAATGAAACTTTGGGATATTGTTAAATATCAGGTTGGTAAGAAACCTATCGATTTTGGGGGAAATCCATCAAATTTCAAGGTCGCAGTCCACGAAAAACATTAGGAATTTTAACAAAAACTTGGTTTCCGGATAATTCAAAAAGTTTACATCAGATTTCAATGAAACTTTGGGATATTGTTATATATCAGGTTGGTAAGAAGCCTATCGATTTTGGGTGAAATCCGTCAAATTTCAAGGTCGCAGTCCATGAAAAACGTTAGGAATTTTAACACAAACGTTGTTTTCAGACAAAAACTCAAAAAGTTTGCATCCGATTTTAATGAAACTTTGGGATTTTGTTATATATCATGTTGGTAAAAAGCCTTTTAATTTGGTGAGAAATCGGTCAAATTTCAAGGTCGCAGTCCACGAAAAACTTTAGAAATTTTTACACAAAAGTTGTTTCCAGACAATAACTCAAAATTAGTTTGCATCTGATTTGAATGAAACTTTTGGATATTATTATATATTATGTTGGTAAGAAGCCTATCGCTTTTGGGGGAAATCTGTCAAATTTCAAGGTCACAGTCCACAAAAAACATTAGAAATTTTTACAAAAGCGGGGGTATCAGTGATCGCTAGATCAACTTTGTCTAGTTTATTTTGTTTAAGAAAATTATTGCAACCCAGAAAGGAGCATCGTTTTATTGCAGCCATGTAAAGATGTATTAACAAGTGATTTCAAGTCTATGAAGGAATGCTCCTCCCATCATTAAGTTTTTCCCGCCACACCTATTGATTGGATTGTAATAGGTGTGTTGCTTTTGATACACGGGGCCACCCACATGTCAATTAAGTCAATCACATCAGGCATTCAAAGGAATGACAATTGACACTGAATACTCGCATTGTGCACGTCCGATTGTTGTTGAATTTCTAGACAATTATATTATCTGTCAAATGAACCAAAACCAAAAATAAAACTGGAACATCACAATAACGAGGTCAAAATATGTTGCAAAACATTGCTTTTATGGTTTTTAATGCATTGGAAATGAGTATTTTCTCACTGAAAGTTAGTGGTAAACATATACTGCATGTGTGAGTCATACATGTAAATCGTGGTTACCCGCCCCTTTAAAGGAGGTAACACCACTTAATTCGCAATCTGCGAATTTTTCAATATTGTTTATATGAAGTCTGCCATTTTGAAACAAATTATCTATCATTTTTACACTGTTTTCAAATATATTTATCATAACAATAATAAACTAATAGATATTTAAGGTAATTGTTAAACATTTTATTCAGTATAAAAATTGTGCACATTGTCTGTTTTGTTTGTATGCCCATAAAGTTCATTAATAATTACAAAAAGTGTGTAATCAAAACAAGTGCATGTATTTATTTCTTTAGGCAATTTACCTATGAGAACATACAAGCTAACTGAAAATGATCGAATTGTTTAATAGTTAGTGTTTCTTTTTTTATGAACACATACAAGAGTAGATTTGTTGTGTTTGCAAATGTTTTAAACAAACTGATTTCTACTTATAGAAATTTTAAAGATCTATTTAATATACATGTAATAGCAATATTTGTTATTTTTTTCTGTAAATAAAATGAATAAAATAAAAATAAAATAAAATGTGTGTGAACACTTTAAGCATTAGAAAATCATCTATTTATTGACCTTAATAATTTTGACTGATTCATCTTTTACTGTGGAAGTATGTTATTGCTTAATTTTTTTTCTTCCAGGATAACATTAATAAGCAAAAATTTAAAATGGACATGTGAATTTGATATCAGGCTTCTATGTAAAGCAGAAGCAACAAGAACTTGACAAGTATCCCTTGCTGTCAGAATGATGAGGAAAACAAATTATATTTATTAATTTTCTATTGATTTTTAAATATTTATTATGCTAGAATGCAGTTAGTGCTTATCCTTTTGAAATCAGAAATAAATGATAGAATCTTATTAACAATTGTTTTACTTTTCAGAAAACTCAGTGGCACTAGTACCTTGTACAGATTTTACATGCAATCCTCCACTAAAAATGATCTAGCTACGATCATTGATGAGATCAACTATGATTCGCTGGCATAAAATCAGACTAAGCAAGAAACAAAACTTTGACATCCCAGGAACCAAAATATAGGACCACACTGAAAAAAATTCCAAGCTCCTCGGAGAAAAATTCCACCATAACTTTCCAAGCTAAATTTCCGACACATGCATGGAAAAAAATTCTGTGGTTGCTTATTTCCAACATAGTGCGGAGTATTCGGAATTTTCCAAGCTAACTTCCGAGCTATTTTCCGACATAGCATGGAATATTCAGAATTTCCAAGCCAATTTCCGAGCTATTTACCGACATAGCACAGAGTACTCAGAAAATTCTAAGCAATTTTCCGACCTAATGAGGAGTATTCAGACAAATTCCAAGCTATTTCCGACTAAGAGCGGAGTATTCGAACTTTTCGGAGCTTAGCTTGGAATTTTGTAACAAATTCCACGCTGATGTAGGAAAATCTGTCGGAAATGTGTACATTTTCCTACCAAAGTTCCAACATAGCCCGGAAAAGTGTGATTTTTGCAGGTTTTTTTTACGAAAATATTTTTTTTACACGGAGTCCGAATATCTCAGCGCTTAAATTTTCCATGCTTAAATGTGGAATCTCCAGCTAGGGGTGATTCTACCAAAGGGAATCACTGTATAATTTTACATATAAATTAAATTTGGTACAAAATTCTCAAAGATCTGTTGGATAACATCTGGGAAACAGAAGAGATACCCAAAGATTGGAGTTTAGGTTACATCATTAAACTCCCAAAGAAAGGCGATCTAGGCAACTGCCAGAACTGGAGAGGAATTCAGCTGCTCTCTTTACCAAGCAAAGTTTTAGCCAGAGTGGTCCTAGAACGTATCAAAGAGGCAATAGATAACAACCTCCGTGATGAGCAAGCAGGCTTTCGCTGTGGACGATCATGTACTGACCAAATTGCCACACTACGTATCATCATCGAGCAGTCACTAGAATGGCAATCACCCCTATACATCAACTTCGTGGACTTTAAAAAAGCCTTTGACATGGTAGATCGAGACACACTGTGGAAGGTCCTACGTCACTATGGCATACCAGACAAACTGGTTAAGATCATCCAAGGGCTTTACTACAACAACAAATGCCAGGTAATCCATAACTCCACACTCTCACCATCATTTAGTGTACACACAGGAGTACGGCAGGGTTGTCTACTATCACCTCTCATCTTCTCAGTTGTCATCGATTGGATTATGAGAACCGCCATGACACCACCTAGAGGCATCCAATGGTCACTCACGGCCAAGTTAGAAGATCTTGACTTTGCAGATGATGTGAGTCTACTGTCCCACCAATTCCAGCAGATCCAACTGAAAACAGCAGCTCTGTACAATACAGCAAAATCAACAGGCCTGGAAATCAACACCTCTAAAACAAAGTCATTAAGAATAAACACACAGAACATCTCTGCCATTACACTTGACGGTCAATCCATCGAAGACGTCAAACAGTTTACGTATCTAGGAAGTATTGTCTCAAAGAATGGGGGAGCCGACGAAGACATCAAGTCAAGACTGGGTAAAGCCAGACATGCTTTTGTGACCCTCAGACCCATATGGAAGAACAAGAACATCAGCCAAAAGACCAAACTGAGAATCTTTGAGACCAATGTCAAGTCAGTTCTTCTGTACGGATCAGAAACCTGGAAGCAAACAAAGAAAAATGAACATGACCTACAGGTTTTTATCAACAAATGCCTTCGACAGATCCTACAAATCAGATGGCCAGAAAAGATCAGCAATGAAGAACTTTGGGAAAAAACAGGCCAGTCACCCATCACAAACACCATCAAAAAACGTAAATGGCATTGGATTGGTCATATATTGAGGCGACCCCAAAGCAACATTACAAGGCAAGCACTGGATTGGAATCCTCAAGGCAAAAGAAGAAGAGGTCGACCAACAACCACCTGGCGATGAACCATAGATGCTGAGCTGAAAGCTTGCAACATCACCTGGCCAGAAGCAAAGCGAGCTGCAATGAACCGACCCAGATGGAGAGCTGTTGTGGATGCCCTTTGCCCCACAAGGGGTCAACAGGATTAGGTGGTGGGTACAAGAAATGTACATGTAACTGAATACACACTTCTTTATTTTAGAAAATGCCTCCTAAATGATACTATTTGCATCAATACATCTATATAGCAGCCTTTCCAACAATTTATTTGCCAATCAAATTACTTGAGATAATCTCTGTGCAAGTTGTATAAAATTGGAGAATTTATTTTTAAAGTTTGTCTACTTTTTCCTATTTAACAACTTTTTTTTTAATTTGGGAGTCTATTTTTCCTTTTTTAATGTGGAAACATTTATGCCCATCTTGAAATTACACTTAAATGTAAATATAGCTAAGGTGGCTGCAGATTTTGTAATGTTGTTCATGCTGGGAGAGGGCAGGCACAGGGTGGGTTAAACTTCCAGCTTGCCTATCTTGCTTAGTCCTTAAAGCAGGGTGGGCTTAACTTCCAGCTTGCCTATCCTGCTTAGTCCTTAAAGCAGGGTGGGCTAAACTTCCAGCTTGCCTATCTTCCTGCCCATGCAGTCCTTAGAGCAGTTATACTGTTTCTTTTGATTTCTTATAAATTTTAAAAAAAGATCAATAAAAAAAATTAGATGGGCATTTATGATAAATATTTTTCTTAATTAGGTCAAATTAGAGAGGACATAGATGGCAGCCATGTGTGAATGAGTGAAAAAATCAAAAGCCACCAGACGTGGAGAGCATGTTTTGTGTTTTGTTTCAATCTGGTCAGTATTTTGATATGAACATTTTCTTACTAGACATTTTCTTTTAATGCTAGACTATGCAAACAGAGCTTCAATATGTCTTAAGATCCTTAAAGATCTAATATGAAGGATACACAAATTTAATGAAAACCGTAAAAAGACATCTTGCAATGATGTCTTAAGCTGAAAAGAAGAAAAGTTAGCTACATAAATTTGCCAGCAGCAGAATGAATAGCAACATTAAATTTTTTTTGGAACTGACAACAATGATTCATTAATAAAGAAATCTAGTGGGTTGAGATTCTGACATTTTCAATAAAAACTGCAGAAAATAGCTTGATAGGAATACAATATACCAAAAAGGTTCCTGTTTTCTCTAACAGAAATTCATTAAATATTGTCATTTTGAACTTTAATTTCCACCATATTTAATCCACACAATGGATTCATATGACAGTTTTCAATTTACGATTCTGAAGCGCAATCAATTAGTCAAATTAAAACGTGTTGACAACAAGCAACTGGTGTATTAATGCATGTAATCCATTACACTGCAGTTAAATATGCATTTGTCAAGGTTGTAAATGTCATGTCAAATTTATTTTCCAAACCTGAATTCTTTCAAATGTTATTTCCATGACAACAAATTCTAACAATAATATTCCAACAAGCAATTAAAGGTTAACATCTCTGCAAATGAGCAGCTGACAAAAGGTCACTCTGTAATAATGTCTGTCCTTCAAATTTTCTTCCTCTAAGTCACATGTTAAACTGTTGTTTGTCTTTTTTCATATTGCAAAATGGTAGTTTACAATATAGAAATAAATTCTTGTTTACTTTCTCCCAGGAGCCTGTAATCAATCTCCGGGAAAACAATTAAATTTGCAATATCTGCTCTTTTTTGCAATTTAGTTTCACATCAGTTGTTATAGCTTTTTCATTACAGAGCAAAAAACTGAAAATCATCGTAAAAAATTTGTATTTAAGGGAAGTCATTCATATAAGCAGTTGTCAGATGATTTTCAGCCATCCATGTGATTTGTAGGCATTGCCCTGTTGATTATTTCAGAAATGTACAATGTTAATGTAAGGCTCTTGTAGTTTTCAAATTATATTAGTAAAGAACTGAAAAATTTGTCAAAAATCAAAATCAAAGGGAAATAACTCTTACAGGAAGTCATTACACAACTCATTACTAATTGGAAATGTATAGAGAATTTTAGGATACAACTTTTTGTGTGTAAGCTATTATAATTTTTAGATATTGACCAAACATTTTAGTTGACCCCTATGTTCTATTTGTAATAACCTTCTTTCTGGCCATTTTTGTTTATGGATCAACATCCGGATTATATAAATTAAAACCTATATACCCCTGGGATGATTGTGGTGAAGTTTGAAAACAATTGGCCTCATGGTTTCAGTCAAGATTTTTTTTAAGTTAACATAGAACGGACAGATAGACAGATCTAATATAATTATTATTATTTTGCAGTATTTTAATTTGAACTTTATGTGCGGTATTATCCCATCTCACTCTATTAGCATGAGATGGGCCCATCTCACCTCGCTGTCAAGACATCCTTAAGTAAACACTATAATGTCACAATGTTATGAAACCGGGATAAAAATATTATTTACATTTTATGGCGCTCAATGCATTTTCTCGCCATCTCATCTCAGGGCTGTCACCCTTCAATGAGAAATGGACGAGAAAATGCATCTCAATTAAAAAACGTAAATAATCTATAAATATTGTGATCATTAAATAAAAATCTTTATTTTAAATCAATTCATGTTAGCAGGAACACCAGTCAATATATCTAATCAAATTTAATCTTTTAGTATTTCATATTTCTCAGATGAGTAGGATGTTCAAACAATTCCTTATCAAACTCCTCTAAATCACAGGATAAGGGACATAAATGTTTCATAAAACTTTCATTAATAATTTAAAAAATAAATGAAAAATCCTGAAAAATCAATTTTTATTATTCTTGTTATCTTCAATGAGGTCATAAATCTCTAGTGAAATCTGATGTATAATCTGCAGGTTGCAATGTCTTGATTAAACAAGTAAACCCTTCATAAACACAAAAGCTGAACAATAGTCTTGTCATATCTTTGATTAACCGACAGTGTTCGAAATAACAGTGGTATTAATGAGTTTTCAGTATTTGTCTTCAAATTCTCACCTGGTTTTCACCATCTAATTCTTTTGATATATACAATACTGAATGACTAAAGCAAATAAGCCAACCAGGTCTTGTATCCAGTAATCTGAATATGACTGATCCACAACTAATAATAAATTGAAATATTTCCTTTGAAGTGGTAAGCAGTAGTTTATTAAGTTGGGGGGAGCAGTGGGGCAGGGGGAATTTGTTACTTCTTAATTTTTACAAGAGAAAAGAACATGAAAACATTCTTCAATACCACACTGCCAATATTAATTGATTTTAATTGATCTGATGTGCAAATGTATATGTTGGTTGTGATCCAAATGTCTTATCTCATATACATTGGCTTGCAAAGAATGTATATAACAAAACCACGACGAGTAAAAGTAGCCTCTTAGAATACAATTCTTTTCAAAACACAGGAAATATATCACTAAACAGGTCAAAGTTTACTTACTCTAATATTGTCAAAACTGGCTTTGTTAGTGACATCATACAACAGAAGTAATGCTGAAATAAAGAAGTAATTCTTAGTTAATAAACATTAAAGGGGAAATAACTCATGTCAATATACAAATAAATTCATGAATTAATGTAGATCTTGAAAAATACATATAATTATATGCTTAATTTTAATACAAAAACAGACTGTTACACAAGCATTATATTCTAAGATTCCTCAGCCATCCAACACATTTTTTTCATACATCCTGCACAAAGTATTAAAATAGTTGGGACAGCAGTGAATTCTTGGACTAGCATTACATATTCTCTATTTATGGATATGTTAGCTGTATTTGTCTGATTTTTAAATATTGTGTTTTTATAGGTTTTATCTAATTAAAAGCATTAAAATTTTTTGTCCATGGGCCACCAACTTTTTTTCATGATTACAACCTAAGAAAAGTCAAGAACCGGGCCCATGTTTCACAGAAAGTTGTAGACCTTGAGATCCGTCTTTAGGTTGTATGGTTTGTACAATTTGTACAAAATTTATAACAATTTTAAGTTTTGTCAAACTTGGGGTCTGGTACCTAACAAATTTTATACAGACTTATAACAGCACACTTAGCAATCAGTATTTTTTGTTTATTGTGGTCCTGTATCAAATTATTACCAATTTACATCCATTTGAAAAGATTGCTCTTTAGAGCACATCACAAAACATCCATAAAAGCCTTAAATTATGGTAAGTATATAGTACATAAAACATGATATGAAATACATGAACAAGCAATGTTTGTTGTGAATCAGAAAATCTATGGCTTTTGACAGGCATAAATATCTTGATTTTATAGGATTTAAGTATTATTTATGTGTTTACATATTTATCTGGAAATATTAAATATTTGTGTATCTGAATTCATCACAATCTATTTTTAAACAGTACAGGTTACATGTGGAGGCAGTTTGACAATAATTCTGATCCTATTTCAATTCTCTTGTCCCAGTATCAAGGTTGTATGTTTTTATGTCATTACCTAGCTGTTTCCTAGCAACATATCATATGTTTAGGATTGTCAAACGTTTTATGATAACATCCAAAAACTGTTTAAAAGTGGAATAATAACAAATTCAATAGGTAAAAAAAGTGTACAAGAAACAAATTATATCTACATGTACTAGTATGTTTAGCCAGAACTGATCTGAAAAAAGACCAAGTGATGATTCTTCCTGTCAATCAATACTGAATCAAATTTACAACTTAAGACTTAAACATAATGTATTTAGTTTTGATGTTATTTTACACAAAACAAAACAGAAAAAGACAAATGTAAATTAATTCAAAGCAACAACAACCATGCACATGCCTGAACAGCACAAAATTCTTCTGAGGCATATTAAAGGTGGAAAGGTATTTTTTGTGATGTGTGACTGGGCCTAGTTATTTACAGTGGATTGTGATTTGTTAAATAAGGTAATTTTGTTTTTCTCTTATTTGCAATATTGAATTTTTATTTTCCTTGAATCATGACTACCCCCCCCCCTCCCTCTATATGAAATGAGTCGACATGCTGGCAAACTGATGGAAATAATCAGGAAAATTAAAACTGGTTAAAATGTGACTATATATTCTAGAGATTCTATTGTGAGGTTTGTTTCTGTTATTCTTAAAAAATAAAGATTAAAAAAATGTATGAATTTAAGAAATATTAAATTTTAATTTGTTTGCAATTTTTGCCACCCAATACCATTACACAAATAGTTTTTTACAAATAATAAAAGTTAGCTTAGATGTTTACTCTCACTTCTTTGTTAATCTCAGAAAAAACAGTTACCAAAATGATACTAGAGAAACTGATTTCCCACTTCATACATATTGGTCAACACCCCTTTTCTAAGTTCACCCAAGAGTGAAATAGTTAGCACAGCCCTACAGAATTTTGCCAGGAAAAAGATCTTATTATGCTGTAACTGTGTTTTAAGTTTCCTGAAGAGTAAACCTGAGGTAAGACAGACGGAAGGACGAATGAAGACCAAAAATCTATATGTCCCCCTTGCATAGGCTGGACATAAAAATTACCAGGGTTCTATTAAATGCCTATATTAGATAACTGAATGTCCTTAAATGTTTGTCCTATGTAAGCAGCAAACATATGGGAGTTGCAGGCGAGGGAAATGAACTTGAATCTACTAGAAGCATTTAAAAGATTGCCCTTGTACATAATTTTAATTAATCCACTTTCCATAAATAAACTTCCAAAATACTAGCCAAAAATGTCTATTCAACACTAATATTGGTCAAATATTTCTTGTACCCATTACAAAAATGTCTATCCAAGCTTAATTTACTACTATTTGATCAAATACTTGATATTGAGTGTGTGAAACCAGCATAAAAGCAAAAATGGCAGCTCTATAACTTGATTCTATACCATGATTGGCTCTGGAAACCACTGAAGAAATTGTTTCTAACGCTATTTAATGACCTATGGGATGTGGAAACACTATAAGACTGACTGCTATTATAAATTGGTACATGGAGTTCAAGCTGTTCTTTTGTCAATATGGATGAAAAGGACTACAAAATAGATGCACAGAATATCAAAAAGTGATGATTCTTACTGTCAATAAATTTTTGACACTGTATAACTTTCATGCCACTCACATGTGTACAATATTTATTGCACTGTATACTGTAGTTTGGTCAAAATGTTAAATATTCCTATAGACATCATGCAGTTAGAGTACATATATTATGACACAAAAATAGCAACATGCATGTGTTGTATTGTTGATAAGCAGTTCAGATAAAACTCTTTAATATTTAAGTACACATAATACTTATCTTAAAGAATGTATAAAACTTAAACCCAAATCAAAATGCTCTGTGAAAACAGCATTTCAAGGGATGGGAAACTATATCAGAACATTATTTACTTATTTACATGTATTATCTAGTTCTAAAAATTCTTGCCGCAGTTCTAAAGACTACATGTACCAGTACTCGCCAATGTCTTGTTAGAAACAGGTAAGGTACACAATGGTGGATATTAGAAACAATACACTGTTTAGAACAAAAATAAAATTATTGCATTTTTAAAATCTTCCAAAATGCAAGTTTAATGGTTGTAAACCGAGATTTTCAAAAGAAAAAACCTTATCCATTTTATTCCCTATATTTTCATTTCTCAAAAGGTAGCTATAAGACTAAAATATCTTATTCAGACTGTTTCTAAAATCCACATATTAAACACACAGAGCTAAAATAAGAGAAGCGCTGAAATGTGAAAACATGTAAAAGTGGGAGGAGTTCACATCAATGAAATACCATGAGCATCCCTGTAATAGGCATGTGTTACACTTCTAAATCTCTCTTGACCAGCTGTATCCCAAATCTGTAAATAACAAGGTCAAGGTCATCAATATATGACAGTTACTATGGAGACAATTGTCGGCTGTGTTGCAATCTTTTGCTGAATTATCTATATCAAGCTGAAAATACAAATATTTAGATATATGCATCTATTTGGTTATAGTGACAACACATTTTCTACTGGACCAAATATATGGTTGCCATGGTTACATACCATTTGCATCACGATAGTATGCTCTGGTTATACTTCGGAATCTTTCCTGCCCTGCAGTATCCCAGATCTGGAAGAAAATTTGGATGAAAATTTCTACACAAATGCATGTACACCAAAATCTTACAGGTAAAAAATTCTGTGTAGATTCTGACTAGAAATGTTACTGTTGCCAAACCAGAGCATAGTTTAATCTTAAAAAAAATAAATCTTTGCAACCCATAATATCTTATTAAAAATTCATTATCCTTGAAAGTCTGAATCTTTCCTGCAGTATCCCAAATCTGCCAGAAAATGTTGCCAAATATATGGTACACAAATGTTGTATACTAAAATCTAATAGATTAGAAGTCTTGGTGAATTTGTCCATACAAAAAATTTAAGCACTGTTTAGCCTGAAACAGAAAACATTTTCTTTTCAACTTTTAATTAATTTTAGAATAGTAATAGTAAAAGTGAATCTTCGTTACTCATCAAATCACATGACAAAATCATATTCCATAAAAAGTTTCAAGATATTTCGGCTCTTCATTACTGTTTTTATTTGCATCATAATAAATGATACTGCAGGACTTGAGACGGGAATTTCATATATAATTTACAGTCAATTAGTCACCATGTGTATAAAGCTGTGACAACTATAATTATCTTCTATATACCGTTTGATGTTTATGGTAAGAGAAATGGATTTAGATGTCCATTTCCTGGTCAGAATTATTATCCCTTTAATGTCTTTTTCCAATTTCTGTCCATTAACCCAACAAATTTTGTGGTAATATGGTTGATACATATTACAGATTTGTCATATGAAATTACAGACAGATCTTCATAGGAAAAATATTACTGTTCACGAATTAGTTACAAGCACAGAGCAAACCCTTAAAAATGAATGTTAATACATGTAGCTATCTTCTTTTGATAAAAGACACCTCAGTGTCCTTTCTTTAGTAGAGTACAAGTTTCTATTATGAAAGATATATGTCCATTTGTATCTTTAGTTCAAATACAATTATGGCAGAAAAGTCTTATTGCATGTCCTAGAAAAATGAAAAAAAGTCTTGCTTATTAAACAATAATGTTTACATGTGAATACTAATTTTCTTTGTTGTTTTCACTTGACCAAAATACAATCATTGGTATCGAATTCAATTTCTTAGCTGTTTTTGTGTGACTTATACTTTAGTCAGAAGACGAAGCGGTATTGTGGGATCTTTAAACCTCCAGATAACTGAGTCACCTTATGTTCCAATCAAGTGCACCCTTTTTTTGTAATCATACAAAGTAGTAATTAAATTTACATTTGAGCTGCACAATGTAAACTATACTAGTACTTAATTTATTTGTAATCCCTGTTAAATATAATCATTTATATACATGTAAAGCTTAGATGTTTCAGAAAGAAGCATAATTTATATTATCTTATGACATCATCTCTTCTTTAAGCTCAATGTCTAGGATAATATAACTACTAATCCAATACTTTTCTGGAGTTTGATTTATTGAAAACATTTTACCTGACTTTCGCTGCAAAATAAAATCTGATATAATTTTTTCACATCAAATTGCACAGTACCTACAGCAAGTCACATAATGATACAAGTTTGATCTTTCAACAAAGGTATAATTTTGTTTGGCAGTTTTATAAGATAAGAACAATGATAGCCTTATATGTCAATACAAGATGTCACATCAGAGAGACTGGTCACATCATATTATACAGATCTCATAAAAAATATATAATTGCATAAGGTTAGGTGGGTTTAAGCTACGAGTAATTGCAAAGCTAAGCTATAGTTAAGAGATGTTTTAGTTCCAGATTGGAAGCAAGAAACAATGTTATGATCTTATTACCAGAATCTACATGTGTATCCGAATTCTAATGAACTCTAAAAAATTACATCTGCTAGATCATTAGCTAGAGTGACGTACAAGTAGACATGACCAATAGTCTACACTATCTGTTGTTGTGCCTATACCTTAAAAAACAGTTTGTCCGTCAAACACAGGTACCTGTTAATATATACTGGTCATGGAGTTGTTCTCACTGGCAAGTAATTCTCCCCAATTGATATTTTGACAATTTTTGTGAAAAAATCTGCATTTTAAACGTGATAATCATAACTTGGTTTAGATGGAACATAGTGAAATCTATCCAATGAAGCTTTTGGCATTGATTGTAATAGTAAAATAAATGCACAATCAGCAGAATGGTGAGAATTACATTTCTCATTTTAATGGCGAGAAGTACTCTCTGACCAGTTTATATGTTAATTTAATATTGGGATGTATTATCGTTAGAATAATTCTGTATATTTAGCAAACAGGAAATATTTTGAATTTTGCTTTTGTCTTACTAATGATTTTGCACATCATGATAATTATATTTACATTACACTTAGACGAATAATCGTACCTTCGATTTTTTTGGCTAATCCTACAAAACTATTATTAGATTATAATGACAGTAAAATTCGGCCTAACATTACACTAGAAAAGTACCATGTCTGTCCATATACACTACATTTTAGAAACAATGCCGTTTCCACCTGTCCATGTTGGATGTGGCCACATAGCGGGCAAAACTTGTAGCTAGAATATATCCAGGTACAATTTAGAATGGATGTTGTATTTCTTTTGCTTTACCATAAATAATTGCAATAAAAAGAAGGCACACAAGTATGTATGTCCTTTGTCTTTTGTCAAAATAAGACATCAAAGGGCACAAACAATAACTCAGCAGAAACAAAGAAAAACAAAACCTAAGCTGAAGTATGTATGATACTTTAACCTACGTATAAGTTACAAAATAAAGCTCCTTAGTCAAGTTATTGGATTGTTTTCTAATTGACTTGTATGGTATTTTGTACAAGTGGGGCATTATGTAAATGTTGTACATTGTATCTGGTTCTATAAGGTTTGGTATTTTAATGAATAGATTATGAATCTGCTAAAAATCAATAACATCCAAGAGAGACTCGATTTTTAATATAATGCTCAATAGAATTTTTCTTCCAAGAATGAATAATACACCACTTAAAAATTTTCATATTTGCGGGAATGCTTATGAATAACAGTATCAAATCCATAGGTTTACGTACACATGACGTAGGTCAAATTTTATTGGTTAAAAAAAATTGCTAAGAAATTAATTTCTTGCTTTTTTTTCATTTTCTTCTGTATGCAGCTGGATAATTGAATCTCCTTGAGAATTATTAAATGCACGGTTTCCAGTCTCCATTCCATGAAAATCACCATGAATAATAATGGATCCTAAGTATACATCAGTATATTGAGATCAGCATGTCAGTACAGATAGATCTGTAAAACTGAACCTGCATATAACATTTTTGGCATAAACACTGCTTAGCAACACTCTTCATATCATGACTAGCTAGTAGATTAGAACATGCATTGTTAGAAAAACCTTTGTAATAGGGGGTAGCTATGCTTCACTCATGAAAAGACAAACAATTTCTATCACTCATGTAAGATGATCAGGTCTTTCCCATAAAACTTTTGTAAGATCCTAATTTTCTTTAGCTTTACTAAGACTAGCAAATAAAGTCAATTGGAAAAAGAAAATCAGTATCTTACATACATGCTCACTTTGTTTTTAACAAGGCATCAGAGAAGGTGACATGGGTGGCTTGTCCATTGTGGACAGGCTTAAAAAAGAAAACACCACCTGATCTACAGTGTATGTGACAGAAAATATCGAACTGTTTTATACATAACATGGCAATGCCAAGACTAAACTTACATCAGTGTCCTTGTTTTTTAAATGCCTTCAGTTCTTTAATTCATATATTCTTATAAATCAGCCAGACTAATACAATGGTGATTCAATATGTTCAAAGCATAAGAATTAAATAATTTTAATGGAATTAATTTTGAAATAATATGTATCACAATTGGAAGGCTGAGAGAAGAAAATCTCAAACACTGGAAGATATCTCGTTTATCCCAAGGCTCTGCATCCTCACAAGTCAGGGTTTCTATGTCCACTGTAAGTGTCCACGAAACCCTGACAAACTTAGCTAGGAAATTCCCGGGCTAGAAGTCACTATTTCGATTGGCTACATCATACCTTAATGTAGCCAATCAAAATCTCGCTTTCATTCACGACTTGAATAGGGAATATCCCGATGTCGATTGTAAATAAACCAAACAGATGTGTTGCATGGAACATGTGAAAGTCAGTGTATTTTGTACAGTAGTGTTAATAGTTTGTTATTACCGCGTTATTTATTAGTTGCGTTATGTTTTCTTCCCACTCAAGAATGAGTAAGAATGACTACTGCCAAACACTTGCTTCTTTCCACCAATTTCAGTATTTGATATTTTGAAGGTTTGAAAATATGAAATATGAAAATCTTCTAGCCCGGGAATTTCCTAACTAAGTTTGTCAGGGTTTCGTGGACACAGAAACCCTGACTTGTGAGGATGAAGGCTCTGCTGAGGGATTGGACTAAAAGGTATCTTTGCCAACAGGTTGAGATTTTCTTGAATCAGCTTTTCATGAGTGATTTGATACTTTTCTCACAAGAGTTCCAGATTTCAGAGACATTTCCAATGTATGTTTGGTAGCCATTTGTGTATATGTACATGTAACTATGACGACATAATACATGTAAGCTATCCCACCCAGCAAGACGGAAATCTCACCTACAAGAAGTCACAAGATATTTCTATATTTCGTGTAAGAAAAACAGATCACTGCACAATTATTTCTGCTTATTATTTTGGTAATGTGATCATGAGATATCTTTTCTTAAAATTACAATTATATTATTGCTGATTAGTTATCTCAATTTCTGAAGGATTTTGTAATGCCTTGTATTGAATCACATGACCAGGTCATAATCAATCATAAATGGAAGTAAAATATCTGTGGAACTAAAAAATAAATTTAAACATGTAGGTAATGTGCTTGCTACAGAAGTCATGTGACCTTTTTTCTATAAAGATATCTTGAAATAATTGAATAATATCACAGCAAAAGTCATAATAGAGTATGTAGAATTTGATCTTTTCTAATATGACAGGTTTCTCTTTAAGGAGTAGTAAAAAAGTAATAAAAAAGAGAACTGTGGAAAATTACCATTGGACTTGTTATGTTGGTGACAAAATCAGATAGAAGATTTCCTTAATTAAGATTTAATTGGAAAAACTTTATGTTCATGAATACACATAACATTGATGAAACTGACAAGAAAAAAGAATACAAGATGTCAATATTTATTGTCAATTTTTATCAATGTAGAATTGTATCACTACATACTGTCAACAGTATTCACAGGATGGGTTTTAATTATGTTTCCACAGATCTGTAATATATATTTTCATTACCTATAATATATGTATCATTACCTGTAATTTTACTTTGGTGCCTTCTACATCAACAACTTTGTTCTGCAAAACAAAAAAAATTATATAAGATTGTTGTAAGTTGATCTATTTTGTAACATAAAATACCTTGAATATCTGATTTACAAGGTCAGGTCAATGAATTTAAAGTCAAGGTTAAAGTTAATAGCAGGTCATCCGATCACCTACACAGAAGATACGACACAGAATTTGACAGTAAAATTTCAGTCCTGATCAAGTCAAACTGGCATCCTAAAACTAGAACTACAAAAGGAATAGAGCAATGAAAATATAGATTAAGAATACAGAGTTGTCTCGAGTTACCATGGTAATTGGTATCATACCAAATATAAAGATCTTCTTTAGAGGTGGTTATGTGTGACATTTATTAAAGAGGCAACCCTTTTTGAAAGAGGGAACACCACATTCTAAATAAAAGTGTAGATGTATGCAATATGTCATTGTATTTAAATTATTAACACTTGACTGCTATTGATGAATATCAAGGTTTTATAAATGTTTTACAACACATTTTTTGCTCTTATTTTTCATGACTAGTCATGCATGTCCTCAACATAGACTATTAAACCTGTAACGTAAGCAAAGGATTAAAAAAGCAAGAGAAATGACACAAACAATATAAACTTTTGGAAAACTTGGTGCATTCATCCCAAATTAATTATATTGCCTTCAACCTAATTAAAACTCCATCTTTCAAGTAGCTCCTCCCTAAAGGGAGTAGCCAAGTGAAGATAGAATATTCATTAGATTGTATTGCAACTTTATTTATTTAGTGATAAAAAAACTAATTTTCAAATTTAAATTTTCTATTTAAAAACATCTTACCATAGGTATTACAAAGTATATCACGGTGGTTTTTTTTCAGATGGTTACCTACCCTGAAATCAATACCAACAGTGGAAATAAAACTTCCCGATAAAAATGCACCGTCTTTAAAACGAACGAGTAGACACGTTTTCCCTACCCCACTATCTCCAATCAGCATGACCTGAAATAAAAAATTAAACTGGCTTCAAGCTAACAGTAAATAATTCATGGTCTTGTATCAATATCAAAATTAGGAGAAAATGTCTTTTTATTATTTGGAGAAAACAAATAATACAATGTTTGTTTGTTTGAATGGTGTTTTAACGCCAATTTCAGCAATTTTCAGCTATTTCATGGCGTCCAGTTTTTATTGGGGGAGGAAGCCGGAGTACCCGGAGAGAACCCCCGACCTGCGGTAGGAAAACTGGCAATCCTTGTCAATTAAGATTGGAGTCGAGTACACCCTGCCTGCAGTGAGAATCGAACCCGCAATCTCAGTGTTGACAGACCACGTGATCAATAGTAGACGAACTACCTTGACCACTCGGCCACCGAGGCCCAATAATACAATGGACTTCAATTTTTACAATTTAGGAGTTTGCAATTTAAAGCCAGACGAAGTCTGCTGCATGGAATAATTGTAAACAGATTTTGATATTCTTTCTAATGCTGACAAAAAAATGAAGCTAAATATTTCCTACTGAAATTTCCAGCAATATGAAAATATATACTTACACATGTAATTGATTAATAAAAACTATACATATACTTAATTATCTAAATTGACCAAAACTGACACACAAGAAATGACCACAATTGTGAATTTAAATTTACAAAGGTCTTATGAGAGCAAACAACAGTGGCTAATTATATATAACTAGCAAACTGAGGGTGGCCTGCTTTTGAGGACAGGTTCAAAGAAGCTTCTTTTTATACATGTATATTATTATAAACACTGATTTTTAAATTTGTCAAATATTCTAGACTTTGTTAGATATTTTATATGTTCAGGTATAACTTCATTAGCATCAGATTTTACCAACATCTACTTTATTGTCAGATTTTACCATGCTTGTATGGCTTGGGTTGTTTCATGTAATTTTAATTAGCTATTGATTTTTTACACTCCAACAACTTTTCATTTAACATTTTGAATCAAATGAAAACTAATCTTTAATATTTATCTAAACAGTATGCTTATGGTTCAATGAACTTCAATTTCACATATTCAAAAATGATAAAATCAAATTTTATTATGTTGATTTAAGATGCAAGATACATGTACTAGTGTATGCATATATCTTCAATAAAACAAAAAAAACCCATTCAACTTCCAGGTAAAATGACATCTTCAATAAAAACCATGTTCAAAATAAAAGTAATAAATATTGAAAAAGTAAAAGCAAAAGTATTTGTACTAAATGTATCAACATGATAACAAACAGATTAAAATAATATGGCCGTATATACAAACATGTCTAAATCCCACCTCCACAATTTTGTTTGTATTAGCACCCACACAAATATAAAACCACAGATACAGGTGTGGCCTTCAGTTATTTGTAAAGTGAAAAAATTTTGGCCTGTGTTTGATGTACCTTTTGATATTTTAATCGGTCAATGTATTTTCCTGTATTATAGAACAATACTAAATTTTAATTCATTAAATTTATAACAAAAATATTTTATCTAGTAAAGGGAAGTTATGGGTGTATTTACGTGCTTTATGAGATTTCTGTTTTGAAAATGTCTTGAAAATAAATTTTAAGAGACATGTTCATGTGTATCTAATACAGCACCTATTGATGCATGGGAGGGTGGGTTCCCAGAGCTCTACCCACATGTCATCGCCGGGTGGCAGATAGGGGAGTCCCTCTTGTACTGGGGGGGGGGGGGGGGGGGGGTTTCAGATCATAATACAGATAACTGCTCCACTAACAGTAGTGGGTTACGTGTTTGGAAAGTGCCATGTTCCTTGCAAGATTAAGACCCCTTTTGTAGATTTAAAAAAAGAGTAGGCTCATTGTAGCCGCTACAATAGGCTCAAATCTCTGCCTCTAACCAAAACTCCATTCTTTTTCAAGTAGCAGCCAAAATTTATGTCCCTCCCAACCCAAATTCAATTAGCAAGGTTACATAAAAAGTCCATTTTTTAAATTAATTTTTATAATTACGCATCTGGTGGCCAAGTGGTTAAGGTAGTTATTAGGTATTACAAGTACATGTACATGTATTAAGTGTCCGTCAACACTGTTGCAAGTTCAAGTCTCACATGTTGAATATTTACAGTGATATATTAACTTTTACTATACACAATTCACATTAAAAGGTTGATCGAAATTAAAAGTTGCAACCTTTTAAGATTTAAATAATATAATAATTGATTGCTTTAGCCAGTTTACTAGTACATGTTGTACATTGTACTTACATGTAACATTGACTGTGAACTTGCCATTCGTTGTCATGACTTATAATTAGTTAACTTTAAACAGAACGAGTTCCATAATGCACACACACAAGAACCAGTATGATAAGAAATATAAAGAAGTATCTTATATCATTAGTATATAATTTTTGTTTAAGCATGGTTTTGTCTATCCTTGACTTACTTGACAGGTACAGTTTATGACCACTTGGAAGTTGTTTTGATTCATTTCTCTTATAAAGAAAAATGAATTAAACATAGTCAAAAATTTTCATTTTGTAAATGTCATCAAATTGACCCTAAAAATGATTTTTGTAGGTGGGAATTAATATGAAACTCTGTATAAACATATTTTATTTTCTTCATAATTCAAGACAAAAGGATCAAACAAAAGTTACACAAACTTATTAAGTCTTCTACGAATAAAATATTTCATAAATGTATATTTAGTGTGCAAATTATACAGTATTTAAGACTAAATGTGTGTTCATGTGTGTGGATCTTTGAAACATACATCTATTTACTATAGTATTCTATCTTTAGTTTTTTGCTATTTAATTTTACCTTTGTTGACATATCGTATAATTCGGTTGACCCTTGTCGTTTGGGTTTTTGCTTTATGTCATTTGTCTCGTTAATGATACCGTTGTTTTCCTTTCCCATTTCAAGTCAATATAACAGAAAAATAAATGAAGTGTGTATCAAGCATGCTGGTGACGTTCAACAATAACAAATCAGTTACGTCCCTTTGTTCTAACCGCGGGAATATTTAAATTATAATTTATCCGAAAACCGTAATAATTGTTTGAATAGCAATACACAGTACGGTACCAGGTTTTTAGATTCAGAGAGAGAGAGAGAGAGAGAGAGAGAGGAAACAAAGGGAACCAAAAAGAAAGGGTAAAGATGTACAGAGGAAATTTATTTACAGGGTGAAAACCCCTTGTCCAATGGAACCGATACATAAAGAGAATAGCAGTAATTCTTATTTATAGATAGTGATACATAAAGAGAATAGCAGTAATTCTTATTTATAGATAGTGATAAATGTGTACATAGTTTAAACAAACGGCACAGTCCCTTTAAGACTTCTACGCACAGGTCTAATGTTAAATGTTCTTTGCACAAACTAGAATCTATTAAGTGTATATTAACTAACGCTGACTGTTTAACAAACAATATACATGAACCAGTTGGATTGGTTAGAAACCATAACCTTACTATAGTGGGGATAACAGAAGTTAAGCCAAAAACGTCTGCTCAATGCACAAATCGCAATTGATGGTTACGAAATATTCGGACGTAACTTGGGTTATACAACTGGAAGAGGCGTAGATAATATTCAGGCTAATCCGATAGAGTTTAAAAGTGAATTTAATAAATCTGTGTGGCTATACAACATTAGTTAATGGTGAAAAAATCTGAATTGGCTGTATCTATAGAAGCAGTAGTGGCACAGATGAGAACACGGAGAACTTACTAAAACTCTTAACCGAGATAACCAATACAAACTACACTCACCTACTCATTATTGGTACTTCAATTTTGAAAAGATAAATGATTGGAAGAATTGGTATACAGAATGTTACGAGACCTACTTGGGCCATGATGGATCATGAACCACATATTCTTGATCCCATTGTAACTAAAAAAAGAAGGCATGGCTTAAGAAATAAAATATTGCAGTCCATTGGGTAAGAGTGATCCCTCAATGATAACATTCAAATTCAATTGATATATCCTGCATGAAAACTTAAAAAAAAAAGGAAGTACTACTTTGATAAAGCTTCTTTTCAGACAAGAGAGTAGAATTAACAACAATAAAGAAAAAAATGGACATGCATACATTAATTAGACAATTGCGGTACTCTTGATTGTATATACTTAGATTTTATGGCTTTTGACAAAGTGCCACACAGACGTTTTGTATATAAGTTACATAGCTACCGACGGGTAAGCAGAATTTGATAAAACACCAGTAGAGTTACTCATTGCATTTTCCGATCAGCGATACTTCCTAAAACCCAGCGAAAATGTCTAATCGTATTTAAGAGATGGATTTCCCATAAGGATTATTTAAGTTAGTGACGGCCATATAACATCTGAAGAAATAAAATCTATTTAGGTACAAACCACCCTGATTAAGTTGCTTAATAGTCAACGGTAGTGTATTGTCTACCAGTCTACGAAAGCGGAATAACGATTGAATAATCTAGCATATAAGGTATAGGTTGTGAAATATAAACATCATGCGCCAGTTCTGCGGAAATATTGCTACAGATGAACTGAAAATGAAAATTGGCAATTGAAGTCCTTACATTTGTCATAGAGCATAGCTTAATGCCCAGAAGAAGGTCTAAGTAAGAGTCCGACTTTAGTGTATTGATGGTGTATTTAATTTTAGGATCAACAGGGTAGATTAAAAGCAAATAGTCACCAAACTAAGTATAATTAAGTGACAAGGCATTGACCATATAATGGGATGTGAAGGGTAGTAAAACATTAGTTTAGGTGCAAAATTATAGGTACATCTTGTATACTAGTATTTTAGCATTTGCTTTTATGGATAATTAATGTAAAACACTTTTTGAATAATTTTTCATTACAATGTAAAAATAAATTTCGTCTGTAATGCAATAATAAAAGACATATTATTTATTAATATTATATGAAAACAGTATAAAGGATCATACAAATCAAGTACAAGGTATTTATATATTTGACAGTCATTTTATTATTGGAAATAAAAACTGATGTCTAATAATGAAATCTACGTAGCAATCACTTTCTGTCGACAAAGTAGATTGCAAATGAAGCTTAGGTTAAAATGATGGAATAAAAATGACTTTTCTTGCATTACTTGCGTTTTCTCTCATGTAGTTTTTTTTGCTTTGATTGACTTGGCAAAATGAGATTTACTTCCTACAATGTTTTGAGCATAATAAAATACAAAGATGTATCCATCTCAATTCACTAAAACTATACAAATGAATGGAGACACTTTATTTTTTAGTAGTTGATACAATTTGCTTGCTAGCCTAATAATGTCAAAACACTTTACTAAATTGAACATATATACTACGTAATATACATCATATCCACATGTCAATTAGATTAGTTTGACATTAAAGTATAGCTACAGTTGTGTTTCAATTTCGTTTTGATACAGTTCAAAATCAAATGTTTAATCATACCCATCACGTATTCACAAATAATATCAACACGTTTATAGCATTATATGAAATACTTGTAACTTTTAATGTGACTCTTAAGTAGAAATTTTGTTGTTCTGGGTAAAATTGTGTGTCATTTTAATAAACTTGGAGCGTGCCAAATTTAAGAGTATTGTTATACTAAATAATAATGATGTGGAAATAACATATAGGTTTTCACATGTAGCTGATCTTTCTTTTAGGGGGAGGGGACGGTCATCTACAATAAAAAAGGACATTTACGACATTTACATTTATTTCTTATTCCTTAATAATATAATTGATATTTAAGTCTATTTTACTAAAGGGTAAAATCTGATAGAAAAAATGCCGTCCAAGAAGTGGTAGACCAATACATAACCACAAATCTTAGTAGATTTTGTTGTTCTTTGTAAAATTTAGACATTTTAATAAACTTGCATGTATCAACAATCAGCTTGCAAATTTCAGTATACTGGTATTCCTATTACTTATTTTCAATCAGATGGAAATACAGCATAGTTTTTCACAAATAGCGGATCTTTTATTTTTTGAGGGGGATGCGGGAGACGGTTTTCTATAAGAACAAAAATGATGACGTCATTAAAATTTTTTCATTCCTTATTCCTTTTTGCAATTAAGTAAATTTCAAACAATTAGTTAAAACGCATGTATTGACTGAAGTAGAAGTTAACACTATGTAGTAATTAATTGTACAATTAAAATTAAGGCCTATTTTACCACAGGGTAAAATCTGATAGAAAAGATATATTGTTAATTCAAAAACACCCCAAAATACAATTCTTTACTTCACGACAAAAGCAATTGTCATTTTACAACACTAAGAAATGACCAAACGATTAAGATCCTTTGACATGTTGTTGACATGCTTATCACTTCATCAATCTTAAAATAATTTTTAGTAACGTAGTGTTAATTTGTGCTAATCAAATTACCTCTAAATTCCTGCACCATTTTCATTGATTAAAAAACAAGGAAACAACGTAGACAGTACTAAATCAACATCCAAAATGTGCACAATGCATGAACCTTTTATATGTCTTGTGATGATCTCATGTACTACAAGTATCTTCTATTGTAAGAAAATGTTAATTCTTTACTTTATGAATCTAGAAAATCTTACTTGACCTTATTCATAAGAAAAGAATTTGTAAGTGTTGTTGACTTGCAGAAAACAAAGTATTTATATGGTAAGACTACATATAATTGAAAGTAAATGAAAAGGCATGAACAAATGGGCAATTTCAATGTGGAAAGCATTGACCTTTTCAGAGAAACCTGAATCACAAACCAATCTGCATAAAAGTTTTCGTTTTTAAAGTTTGAAAGTTGTGCAAATGGTTTAAGATAAACTTAAGAACCGTTTTTTCTTAAGTTCATCAAGTATCAGTATATGTTCTCTGAGTTTAAAGGGTTGTATTTGGTCGTTATTTTAATTTAATATAGCATTATTATGCGTTCATTTCTGAGACAATGGTAGATACATTTTTGCATAAATGAGAACTACAAAATCCAACAATTTGTCTGCAGACTATATTCTAAAGTACTGAGAAACGCAGTTTAAATAAACTACAGGACATCTGCATTTAGCAAGTCGATCTAATAAACAGAATACTTGCAATTTTCATGGACATCTAGTAATAATATTGTTTTCACCAACTCGTGTAATGAGAAGTAGTTATTGCCTTTTTTGTCATGTCTTTAGTTGAAATTGTTCTGCAATACGATCTTAGAAAAAGCAGAATGTAACGAGTTTTTTAATGATGCCTCATATATCAACTAAAGATAAAAACTGGTTTATTTTGAGATTGTTATTTTACTCTTAAATGCAATTCTTGAGCTTTTAATTTTAGATAATTTCTGTTTAAATTCACAGGCATTATAATAAGAAATTATAGCAATTATTGGAGTTGATTTAGTGTAATGCAGTTCAAGGACAAACATAACAAACTGTGCAAAAAGTCGTTCTAATTAAATGAAAGAAGATACAATTTCCCATCTCTACTATGTTGTTAGTTGATTTCACTGTCTAGACATGTATGACTAATGCTGCTGTCGGTAACATTAAATATCTAATAATCAAATGTATAAATTGTTAATTTTTGTGGCAATTAATTAACAATTCAATATAGTATCTGTATTCCTTGACTTTAATATCTCAAACTCAAATTAAGGCAAGCAAATACCATACTTTAGTAGCTAAATGTCCTCATTGTTGTTCATAAACGCTGAATAGTGTACAATTATCGACTTTGATCTGCTAATTTGATCACTGTATTTAAAAATGCTTCTTGCCTCGGTATAATTGCACGGGTATGCTTATTTCTTAGCGTTTGGAGGAAATGTAAGCTTGCTATAAATGATGAACAAAGCCGGTCATAACAACCCTGCCGCCGAAGAGGATCCTCAGTGTCCGAGTGATTAACGTAGTTATCATATGCTATTGATCACGTGCCAGTCAACACTGAGGTTGGATTCGAGTCGAACTACATACAGGGTGTGCTTGAATCTAATCTTAATTGACAAGGACTGCCAGTTTTGTTAATGAAGGTCAGAGTTTTCACTAGGTGCTTCTCCCCGCAGCTAACATATTGCTAAAACAACAACAACAACAACAAAAAACCAACCCCGACCGGAAAAAGTTATTTAATCTTCAACAGCTTACTATGAAAATATATTTGAAATACAGCCATTTCATTGGGGATGTGCAGAAAAAATACATCTAAATAATATATAGTATTGAGGCCACAATTCTAAGCATGATAACATTTATTGAACGCAAAGAATTTTAACATTGTATATTATGAATAATGCAACAAACAAATTTAGACGGTCAGTAAAATGATTGTGAGTTCTTGTCTTATATATTAATGAACGTCTTTGTAAGAATAGCAGGAGAGACTATCAATAAGAAATTGTACAATATTTGAAATACATTGTCTCTAAAGTGTTCAAAAAGAGCTGCAGTGCCGATGATTGCAATAAAGCATTTTTTTAAATAAAGGCGATCTAATGGTACGTAGCAGGATACTTGACGATAACAAAGAATGATATTTAACTTGTATTTATACAGACAAAAATAAAATGGAACTAATAGCAATAGCAATAATACATTTTTATGGACAGTTTATCGGAATCAGAAGATATCTATCAATCACAGGAAGCTTCACAATATCGCGTTTATGTTTGTCCATTTAATCCATTTAACGTAGCGACAAAAATTATCAGTCATAAATTTACGCCAAGTCTAAGTAAGCACTCTGCACTCAGAACAAAGCACATATTGAATAAAAAAACAAATCCTACTTGACACTGAATTTTGGTGAAGAAATGAACGTTATAATTCAAATGCATGACGAAAGTGATCAAATTGTAACACAATAAGTAAATTATTTATTGACCGCAAACAATAAGTAAGTAAAGAGCTAAAATAAAGTTTGAGCTATTAAAAATATTTAAAGGTTACTAAACCGTACTATCAATTGTACAACTGAAACTACAAATTTAGTAATTGTCGAGAACAGCAGCAGCATGTATTAAAAGAAAACATGATCCATTATGACGAGGAATACATATAGATGCGATCACTTCTCCTATGTTGACGGGAAATTAAGCATCAGAAAACAGTCTGCTAAAATTATATAGCGTTGTTTGTAGTTTAAAGGCATTCAAGCTGGTCTTTGACTTCATACCATTAGTATTAAGAAAGTCTAGACGACAATAATAATTTTTTCTTAATTTAGAATTTTATTTACAGTCACACATGTTTTTATTTTAGACATTAGGACATTGTACAAAACATATAGCAATATTTGACATTTGACATATTACAATATTCCAATGATAAAGTTGGTCAAACATGTGTGGAAAACATGCTTTGCAGAAAGCAAACTAAGCATGAAACATAATATTGTTTGTTAGTAATTTCAAGGGTACTAATTTTTCACGGATTATGCTGCGATGTTATCTAATTTGCGGTCACTATTTTTCACGTCTTTAAATGTACAGCAACAATAGCGCAAATTAATACACCACAAAAATAAGTACGTTTATAGTAGCTTACAATCTAACACAGGAAATGCCCAACAAGTTCCATTTGACAGACAGAAAATAAATGACGATCTATTAATAAATAGCAAAATGAAACATTAAGAATGGCATCACATAAGAACATCTGTTTGCCTTGAGTAAATTCCATTAATTTGTCTTCGAATACAAGATGCGAATCCTGAATAATATTTGAGATATCGTAGTTGAGAAAAATCGATCTTTTGTCATGAAGATAAAAGCCAATGAACATATTGAACTTAAAATATGAACAGATGTTAGGCAAGAATACGTTGTGGTATACCAGTGTAGCGTTCTCAACAACAGTATTATATACTGTCCATGAGATACCTTTAAAGTTATTTAAAGCATGACATACATTTTTCCATTCGTGAGCTAAAACGGGTAACATTCCCATGGTAATCAAACATGTCATTAGTTTTTGTTGGCGACAAAGCCAATCACATAATACATTATTTATACATTCTACAGCAAATAATTATTGCTTTATACGTTTAAAATGATGAAAAATGTTTGATGCGACATTTGTCTGAAAGATGTCTATATATATGGGATATTATTTTTCATATAAAGAGTATTATGCAAAACATGCATTATATTTAGTATTATGAACTATTTATCTTGAATGATAAATATCGTCATCTTTCTTATTATTAGTACCATACTCCCAGATAAGAATGAAACGTGATTTTTCACATTCCATTTATGTTGTATGCATAATCTAGAGTAAGAATCCATTACTAGTATTATTAATATTAATAACAAAATACCGAAAACACAGAAAACTGTCAAAAACGAACACGTATACGAGCATGCAAGGTACACCTTTTATTCCAAATTGTTGTGTGTCATATTATCTTTGGTTGGTAGGTACAGAATATATTTTTGTATCATTTCTTTTGAACGCAAACAATTAGAAAGTTTGGCTTTTAAAAATAATTGGCATGGATTTATTCCTCCATATCTAAATGACCATTGCATTTTAAATGAACCACAACGTACCATGAAAGGAAAGTGAAGCTTCTCTGCAAGTCAGATCAGCAAGAACTTATTAATATACATAGAAATCCTTGTTAGCCAAGACTATTGGCACAAACTGCTGCACAAATGGGTTGGACAATTAAATTCAGATTAAGAAACAAAACAAATTGATGAATTTCTTAAGCATACATGTACAACACGTCTAACAAGAAAACTCGTGCGGGAAAAAGAGAATGCAGATGTACTCGAATGTCCCGGTTACTATGTTCCGATTGATGATCTCGACATTATTGTATCAATCCTTCAATACAGTGGGGTTGCGGGTTAAAGACCAACGTGAGGCAAGGTGTGCTCAATTTAACCCCTAATTGAAATATAAGGATTGCCAATGTTCTGCCGGTTTCACATTTTGTTTTATATCGAGAAAATTTTAAGCCATCTGAATAAAACTGTCTACGAGCATTGAATTATTTATTTTTTATACATCAAATATTACTGACAGCGTTGATTACGTGTTGAATATAATATATATAGATAATTCCAGAAATCATAACTACCATTCCAACGTGTACTTTTTAAATGTTTCCTGAAATTGTCTAGAGAAAAACATATTTCAGAAGATGCACTTCAGTAACACACTGAAAGACGACGTAAACTGTTGTTTGCACGAAACATGCCAGTAATATTCTCCCATGACAGATACGGTTGCTTGTGTTGATTGTTAGTTAGAAGGTAACCAGATAATAGGTACTGATTAAAATGTTCGGCAAAAGCCAATCAATACAACGGATGATAATAGCACCTGTCTGTAAACATTATTATACTAATTTGAAAGAAAGAATGACAATCGTGACCAGTTTGATTATTGCTCAATGTCTAAGGGAACAATTTCTATTTTAATCTAATGAAGAAAACTGACGATATAGAGCTAATATATAAAATTTAAATACATTTCTTCTAAGCATCGGCCACATTGATTATATGTTTCATTAGTTTACTAATGAATTGTTAAAAAATAATCCCGCGTTTTGTGAGATTTCTTCTCGTATATTTCTGTGCTCCATTATTCTATCCGATTCATCAATATAATTTGTCTATTGCTAGTGCTGGTAGTTAAATTTCAGTAAAAACATAGACATAAAGACAATGAATCTTTGTTTAACGTGCAGTAATCATTCTTTATTTTCATCGCTACTTTTAGATGGAAATGAAGAACATAACCAAAATATTCCTTATTACGGTACTCTTTTTTCATTAATGTTTGTAACGCTGACACAGCATATACATCAAACAATGGAAATAATAATGGCAACGAAAAATGCAATGCATGTAAGACTAGTATTATAATGCAAATTTGCAAAGACTTTTTATGTTTTTGGTAATAATTGTTATCTGTTAAACAGTAAAAGTTGTTATTAAAGTCTGTTGACATGTAAAAGAAATAATAAATTGTGCTGCCGTCAAGGTTACAAGAAAACCTGTTAGTGAAATGTAGAAAAAGGTGAAATTATAAATCTGCACTAAAAGAGTCTTAATAATTATATGTAATTACGAATTACTCGTACAGATTTGTAGAAAGCAAATAAACGAATATGACGAATCCAAACTAACATTTTTACAGTTGTCTCAAACACAAATATGTGGTACATTGCAAGATATTGGCCAAGTTAAAATAAAATGAAATATCACAATATCAACGTCGACAAAAAATATAAAAATACAAAAGATTAACATAAACTATTTTAACGTTCATATCCAGTTTAAATTGTAACAATGACCAGGTTTGTCAAGAAACTAAACATACTTGAAGCATCATCAAAGAACTGTGAACGAACCCAATTAAAGAGGACGGACACAACAAAACACCCAAATAAAAAGAAATAAACATTGTCATTTTTTACGAATAGTTGGTTTTTATGTAAAATAAAAGCTCAACAAACTTTGTCGCAAGATTTCATACAAGATAAAAAAAATTACGTTTACAAACGTTTCTAACTGTGGATTTTAGAAAATAATCAACCAGTTTGCAGATTCATTTGCAATATTTGTTATTTTACATATCAGATAAATTGTATCTACCTGTATATTTATGTCAAATAGAACCAAAACATAGTAATTAAACTGTACCTTGTAGAAAACCTCATCCGTATGTTCGACATCTGCATAGATAAAACCCATCTGGTTATTCATAAATATTGACCAAACTATTAACTCCTGTCTTCTCTGTGTATACTACAGTATAATTGTGCTCAACAGGTTTTCACAGGAATAAATCGCTATGTCCACTTAGTAACAGAATATGGTGTATCCAATCACAAAGATTTAATGAAAACATACTGGGAGTGACAGCAAGTTTTGTTCTACCGTCACTTAGTGATTGTGACTTGTCACCATATCATGAAAATTGAAACACATGCTAGGACTGAAAAAGAACGAGATGATTATTTATGCTGCTATCAACTGTTAGTGTTATGATTTATTTATGCTGCTATCAACTGTTAGTCTTGTATTGATAAAAATCTCAACAAATGTGCGTATAATCGCAAATTCCAAATCAATGTATAAACAACGTATTAAGAATGCTCATTTTGTTGATTAGCGTTCAGCACTTTCTCATATTATTTGACGTTCACACTACTAAATGAAATGAATATGTGTCAGATTAAACATATCTTAATTACATCTTCCAGTTATCACATTCCAACAAATTTATATTCAGTTTCAATTATTGCCTTCAGGAATGGCACTTATTGTCTATTTCTAAAGCAATGTGGTACTTTTTTTTAAATACCACAAATATTATTAGAATTTACATAAAATTAAACAATTTAGATCTACAGTTTATAGTCAAAAATATATACAATACACATCCAAGCACTTAAATGATATTTTTAAACCTGTTTAAATGTTCATCCTTATGTAGGAAATACCTTTTCTATTTGAGTCCAACAAGTTCTCTTCACAGTGTGTATGCTGAGTTGTTCACCTATTAACAGCTGTATAAGCGATTGTCGTGTTGGAATCACATAATTTATCAGCTTTTAAATTAACGTATTGATTGATTGAAATTCACATGTTAAAAGACAACTTGTTTTATGCACGCGTTCGGTATAGCGGTTGATGTGTCTTAAAATCGTTAAATTGTTAAATATCGCTAATTTACAACTAAATATTCCAATTAACGCCGTATCATGACAGTAGGGACTATCGGACACTGTCCTTTATAAGATTATTCGTCCACATAAACGATATACAGAACAATAATTTTTGTTTTATAAAAGATAACTTTTACTATGTTTGCAGGCGCAAGCCTGGAATAACGCAAAAACCTAAACAACAACCTTGCTTTGAAAGGAGCAAAAAGTTAGACAGTATTCCTATATCCATTAATTAGCAACATATCAATTGAGAATGCAAGGAACTTTTACAATAGCTATACCGCAAATCAAGATTAATATTACAGTATCATAAAATCTAAGGCAATGATTAATCAATAAACGAATGTATACTTAAAATTCAATAGACTTTAGAACTATATAGGTATAAACTGGACAATATAACCAACCTTCATGAAAAAGACCATTTGTGACAATTACAAACAAGGGCTATGAACGTATGTCTAGCTAAATCTAAAATGTTTAAAAAACAAAACTAAATTTCGACAATCCTAATAGAAGGGACTTTGATAATAATTTAAATTCAACTGGTATTCGGTATTCTCTTTTATGCTCATTTCATAGCTAAACTTAACAGCAGGGAACAGTTATTTGAATTCTCTTTTTTAACAGGTTCCTTTGTTTTCGATCTTTTATTTTTACCTTTTATTTGTACTTTACTCGTACTTGTACTCGATTACTGGATTTTTTTTAAAATGCATACAAAATTATTATAACACTATATGAAGCGATTGATTATTCCTAGTTTTTTCGTTAGTAATTGTTATTCTCAATGCCTTAAAGTTGAACTGAGATCAACTTGAGTTGATCCATTTATTGCGATTGGATTCCTACCAGCATAACAATAACTTTATATCCGGAGACTCGTTGCTGACACGTTTCCTGTTTTGTGTTGCACGTGGGTTGAATGATTTTTTGTTTCATAAAAATAAACTTTCAAAAATATGTAAAATATATAAATACATATAAAAAAATAATCCTAGTTTGCTTCTATTGTGTATGCGTGTGTGATTCGAAAGGGCGTTGGAGATTTATTTTTATTATAAAATATTCCAGCGTTTAAGGGTATCTTCCATTTACGTTAAAGATAATAAAATTTTTAATTTTATTGCCTACTAATTAAATCTGGCATTAATTAATACAATTTTGGTTTGTATTTTTAAGCACCCTTGCGAATTAAAACAATTATTAGTCCAACAAATATAAGTACATTTCTGCAAGGAGACTTACGGAATTGATAGCTAATTTAATTAATTTCACTTACTAAGTAAGGCGTTTTAATCACAATAAAAAATGTAACTATGATGCATCTTAGCTGCCTACATACGAATATGGTTCAAGTACGAATATGGTTATAGAGAATCTGAAATGTTAAATTGGCAAGACAAAGAATATGGTCTGGATGTCAGAAACTGCTAATCACATTGTAAACAAACATGTATACGTCCAGCAATTCCTACCGAGTGTTAATGATGGCACCGACAAACTTATTGTCTGTCATATGCATTCTCACTATTGAACGAAACATACTATATCAAAATACTGAAAATTAATATTTAAACAAAACAAAACAAATTATATAGGTATTAATATAACAAACAACACGGGGCAGTTGACAATCCATTCACAATGACAAACATAAATCTTTAATTGAATACAGCAGTACTGTGTTCGTTTTCCCTTTTAGTATTGGATATGAAGGCATTTGACAATAACTGTAAAATGTTTTATTACAATTGTTTCATAACAAATATCACAAAAGTCGCCAATTAAACAAACCATGACGTTTATGTTTTCTATTGTGTGTTAAAATTATAGTCGTAATACTTAGTATGTATTAAATCGATATTAAGGGAACTTCCGCGCTCGTACAATGAGAACAACTACTACTCAACACAATTTAAAACAGCCAAATGTTCCTCTTCACAATAAGCGAAATAGTACAAAACATTAAAAGAACAATAAGTTTGTTAACAGAGGATCCCAATGTCATCATTCTATTTTCCATTTACAAAGTATTTTTATTCTTTAAATTTGTGAAAGAATCAAACAATTTGTGAATAAAAAATAATTGAATTCAGGTATAAAACAATTTATCTTTGAAATATGCGTAATTACCATCAAATGTCTGAAGAATTAAAATGTAAACTATGATTAAATTACATTATAGTTTTTAGCTATACTACACCTAAATGGGAGTATATAATTCCCAAAAGATCCCAATGTAATCATCCTAAAATGTCCCAATATGTCGACTTTCATATGTTCTCAATAGTAATAACCGTGACATTTAACTATATTTAAAACAAACTAATATATGAACAGGGAAGATGTCTGGTTTATAATAATTTTTGCTACAAAGGTCGTTTGTCAATATTGTAATTGAAATGGATTAAACAAGAATATAATTGGCTCCAACATAGGTAACCTGGAAATAAGCGTAGCGTCAGCAATATCTTTATGCTGCATCTCTGGCCAAAGATATTGTCGAATGATGAAGTATACATATGTTTTATTGTTTATCCAGATCAATGTAAGAAATATGCAATGTGGGCATCACTATATACCCAAATTGGTGCATACTTTCTGCATGGTTAAACATTTATGTCAGTCAAACAAGTGAGTTAAAACTTCCATGCAAAAAGATCAAATTAGTAGGATATGTTGATCTAAAATATATTCCAATATATCAGTATGATTCGATCAGATAGTTATGATATGACACGACCTCTGACAAACCAATGTTTTTCTGTTATGTGTAAAATTGCTTTTCCCTAATGCAGCAGTGATATCTCACATTAACATTAGACATATTAAGGGTTACGATAAAACAAACAACTAGCCCAAACACAGTCAAGATCCACAGAATTGCTTCAAAAACAATATTCTGAAAACACAAATTAGTTATAAGCCATCCCTTATTTCACGGATGTTTCAAAATTTTATTGCCAATTGCAATATCGTATTAACACCGGCAACTGATATAAACGCGTTTAGTATTAATTACAAAATATGCATTTCAATGTAGGTGGTCGATCAGTCACGAATGAAATTGGTATACATTTTAAAATACTGTCAAATACGCATAATGTGAAGAGGAATAAAAATTCGATAAAACAAATTCTACTTGCCTCCACTTTTCAAAAGTTGACACAAGCAGAAATTATAGTTTGTTTGAAATATCTTAAGTGAATTCCATTGCTATTTGTGTAGACGAAATATAAATAAACTCGTTAAAATACTTCTATTGGAAATAAAATAATAATCACAAAAACACAAACATTGGCATTAAACACGTCAAACAAACAGGAACAACAGACGAATAAGCAATTCTGCTACAAATGGCTTTGTGTTACACAAGACATTGTCAAAATGACACAAGTCGTTATCGAGAAAAAGAAAACAGAGAGATCAACTTGCTTTAATATGCTGATTCATATGTTGTACATATATTTTAAACTTGTTGTAAATAATAGTTTTTCAAATTTTTGTTTAAAGTTTTTAAAGTTAAAAAATGATCGGTAAATGTAAGTTGGTTTAATTTTGCTCTCGCTACAGTCTTTGTAAATCTGAAGAAACTGTGTGCCTAAATATATAACTGTTTATTTCAGACACAGACATAATCGATATCGATATAGACGGTGTGTATAATATCAGAGTAGAATATTCCCATGCGAAGAATGGCAAATTAAATAAAGTTTTGACGCACCTTTAGCTTTATACAATTTATTTGTTAATTATGATAAATATCTAATGAAGATGGAATGACTTTTTCCGCTGTACAATTTTTAAAGACCTTTAGCGAAACAAATACACATTTTGAAAGGTGTGTAACCTGTGACATAATATTTTCATAATATTATTCAAAAAAACACTACCATCGTTTTCAAATGAAAATCTTACATTTATTATTTTCTAACTTTATACAAGGGAATCAACATATCATTCCAATACATTCTCGCTCTATAAGATATGGATTCATGCACATCTTCATCTTTAAATTCTGGAATAGTCAACAGGTTCAATTTTATAATCAGAAATCCTGTGACCGACATACCAGCACTTTTTATTGTCTAAAAATAGTATCCGATTAAATGTCGTCACGATTTTACTGAAAACAAAGAGCTAGGTAAGATAGAACCACGGACTGCCGAGTGTGAAGTCACGAAACCATTTGGCGGATTCCAAATGTGATAAAAAGGTAAAAATGTTCGACCAAATGATTACTTACATAAGACCTTTCATAAAAAAATAAATACCTCATGTATATTGATATTCATTATATATTTTACGACTACAAAGTAACAATTAACACACGTTCTCATAGAATGAAAAAAAGGTATATGTATATTTGAATTTTTTTTACAGTTAAAACAGGACAACGTAAAATGTACAAAAGACTTGTAAAATATTTTTCACAATATCTTAAAATGATTATTTAACACTCGGAAAGGCAGTAAATAAAAAATGTCATAAAAAAACCAAGGTTAAAATAATTTACTACGTCAGAAGCAGTCTAGTCAAGACTAATCGCTCAAACCAAAACAATATTTCAAATCCAAACAAATGAGATGTTGTAGAGCTTTGAACACCAAAATTCTAAAACTTTATACCAAATCCGAGTACAACTTGAAAATAGAAAAACCTTTGAATCAAAATAATTTTCGAAGTTTCAGGGCTGTAAATTTAGACAATTACAATATCAATAACAAAATCTATAATATTCCTGTCAGTAATGAAGTGTGACTACTGGGCTGGTGATACCCTCGAGGACTAACAGTCCAACAACAGAGGCATCGAGCGAGTGGTTGCAAATAATAATGTCATCAAAGATACACAAAAGTTAATATAATTAACTACGCCAGACACGCATTTCGTCTAGTCAAAACTCATCAGTGGCGCTCGAACCAAAACAATATTTAAAATCCAAATGAATGAGGAACAACATAGGAACTAGGAGATACCAGCCCAAACAAGGTGCTCGTTTTGTTTAGTATCTGAATTTTTCTAAAAATCACCAGTCCAACTAGACGGAAAGTAATGGTCTATTTCAATATTTGTATGTTAAAACTTTCTAAGAATACCTACAAGAAATAGCAAAACCATTATTTACAAAAATATCAAAACCCAGAAACTACTTATTAAACGATAACAGGGACATAATGGTTATTGCTATTTCTAATCTTAAGTTGCTTGCCCAAATTGTCATATGTATCCCTGTTTCTTGTAAGTGCGACAGCAGGATGTGTTACTATTTTGCTCGCAATGCCCATTGAGCACATCTATGTAAATCCGCCAATTTCATTTAATTCTAAAACTGATATAACAAAACATCAGTGTTTCATGTTAAGGCAATTGGGATTATAATGCAGACTTCTATTTGTATTTAAACTTTTATCAATCAAACCTAATCTGCAAGCTTGTTCACATTGCTTGGAGTGTTTGAAATCGCAGTAATGTTTAACAACCACAATGTATGTTAGAATCTTAAAGCAATAACAATTGTAAGCCAGAATAAATAAACGTAAGTCAAACGTAGATCATCTAAACGTTTCAATTTGCACTGTACATGCAACTAGAGATACCATGTTTGTTTTTGAAAACATCAAATGTATTTCGAAATCTTATACAAACTAATGGTAATGTTTAAATATATATTTAAACATGAAAAACATAAATATAACATAAGCCGAATGCAAAGTCTATTTTTGTGTTTGAAGATAAACATTTAAGTTGTTGATTAAGTATTAAGTATTAAGAATTATCAATCAAGCTACTTTCAACATTACAGATGTATTTTTATGTTTAACTACTTGGCATCAGTTTGATATTTGTTTGAATGAAATCAGCGATATTTAAGCTATATTAGAGAGATTTATTGGGGAGAAAACAGGATCAATTAGAGAAAACTTATTGGCGGCAGGAGAACTAGCGATCCTTGCCAAATCGAGTACACCCAGTCATAGCATGCTCGAAATGGCAACCTCAGTGTTTACCCGCCTGTGATGAATAGAATAAGTAACCTTTACTACTCGGCAACTGGGACCACTAATTACTATTTTATTCTTAGAAGATGTAGTATGGTGACCATGTAAAGCAGGAACTGCTTACATGTCCGGTGTACTGGAAATCATTGCAGTCTTAAGGGGAGTTGTGCTGCTTTTCTTTAGTTTTCTGGTTTTCCTTTGCTTTTTCTCTCTGCTATTGGTTTATCTTTTTTTATCAAATTTTTCATTTTTCATATTTGTGAACAATGTTTCTAATCATGTCTTGGTACTTTTTACTGTTACGCCAACACCAAGCATAACAGAGTTCAATAAGTAGCATGTACACCATCGCCATTCCCTGAACACTTTTCATAGATTAAATAGTTTCTAACATACATTTCAGTGAGATAAACAAACGATTGGTAAATTAATATTGACACTAATAAATTATTTAAAGATTGTGCTAAAGTGCAAATTTTTAAAACCTCCTAAGTCTAATTGTTTGGTTGACCAATATTTTTGGTGTAATATTTACGGATCAGAGGAAACGTACCTCAGATGTAATATATTTTATAATAATTGTACCTTTATAACACATTTTTCTAAAACTGTAGTTTATTGCGTACAGCAACTTAACAAAATGTGTCATTAACGACAAAGAAAAGAACAGCAAAATTACAATTTGAAAGTAAACTGGTAATATGTCTCTTCCTGTAACATAACAGTGTCTTTATGTCTTGTTCATAAATCATGGTACATAATTTTTTTTTAATTTCATGCATGCAAGTTTGATTGTAATTCTATATTTTATTATCAAATTATGAAGGATATTACTTTGTATTACGACCATGAAGAATAGATCGATCAAACAAAGGCATCATTGAACATAACATAATATAAAACAATTTAGATTAAAGTGCGCTATGGTAACACACAAAAATAACTAAACAATTGACTATTCATGAGTGACTAGGGTAACAGAAAGTGATAGTAGTAAGTTTACACAAGCCAAGAACAAATGAATATGAAAAATATTACAAAACCACTAAACAAAAACCGAACTTACAATAAAAAATGACCAGAATCAACTATAATGAAATTCTAAGCAATCACTAACTGCATAGGCATAATAATAATTAAAAAAACCCAAATCCATGTATTTATCTGATTGTTTGTTTGATTGTTTTAATAAAGTTTAACAAAGCTGTTGACTTGACAATTTTTCAGCTATATCATGGCATCTTGTTTTTATAAAGGAAGTAAGCCGGAGTACCCGAAAAAACTGTAATAACATTGGCAGTCTAGAACACCCTGCCCGCATTGAGACTCAAACCCGCAATCTCAGTTCTGACCAGCCCGCGCTCAACGGTAGACTAACTACTTTAACCACTCCGCCACCGAGACTCCACTATGACATTGCAAAGTAATGGTTAACTTAAAATTCAAATACATATTTTACAAACAAATAAGAAGAACTACCATCTTCCTTCTCGAACAAAAGGGTATAAGGTATTATAGAATAGAGAAAAAACAGTAGTGAAACATGTTAGAACAAACTAGCTAAATACACATTGTATATTATACTACACACGTCAATTGTAAAGACACAAATAGTGTAAGAATACAATTATTAATTGATCAATTGTTAAAAGCTAAATCTACTTAAGTAAATTCTTGAGGCCAACTAAGTCTTACTGCTGACTAGATATGCAAATTATATAAAAGTGCATTAATTTTATTCATTAAATTATTTTTACTTAATATTTTATCTGCATGTAGTTTGTGGATTAAAACTTCGGTGAAGAACTTAATGTTACTGACTGGCATGTCAGATCGGTAGAAGTCGTGATTTAAAAAAATACTTTATATGTCAAAACACATCAAGAAGCTTAAAAGGAAGATCAAAAGGAATGCTACTGCTCTTTTTTCACAAAGGATCAGAAATCTAACAGTGATGAAAACATTCTTATTGATCCAATATTAATAAGATTAGTTTTTGATTGGTGATGTCGTCTTGACAATGCATATAGAATTTCAATGAGCATGTTGAGTTACAATTCAAATGTGACTTGAGACCTAATCGCCAAGATCTTATCATTATTTGAACTTGCTAAGAGTCGGTTTTAAAAATTAAATTACTGAAAAAGGTCTCTTAATGCCTTCGTGCTTACTTTATATAAATTTCAAACAAAACATATAAAAACCACATTTCTGACATTGATTGTAGACACAATACTATTGTGTTAACAGTCGTCACATTGAACAGCTGCAACCTAGGGATTACTAACACGACTTATAAAATGCAACGTTACTTTGCTAACAAATAAGTCACGTTCAAACAAACAAATTGTTCTCAAGCAATCAACAAATCGTCATTTTTGATCAAATCGCGTCATAATTCGTTAAAAAAACATTAAGATCGAGAACGTAAAAATCCCTGCACTCACGAATCTGGTAATATTTTTACATTTTTTATGTTCATATGTTTGACTTAAACTAGCTACATAAAAAAATGAATACTCTTAACCACACGAAATGTTAATGTCTAAAAGATCTAAAAGATCAAATTGATTAAATTAGCACAAAATGTATGACTGATGCTGAACATAGCCAACAATACCATGATTCAAACATTTATCATTTTATAATCATAGTCCTTCAAACGAAATAATAATATAAAGTTGCAATGTAGAGATGTTTATTGTTATTTTATCCATAGAATAAACGATATCAGATAAAGTAAACATGTCTATCATTATTGGTCTGGGATGCAAAAATCAAGAGTTATACGTTATCGATACTAAATAGGTCAGAATCTTAATACCTCAAATTTTGGGCATCTTCAAAAAACAAATTGTGCAGAATCTCAAAACAATTAAAGTAATAACAGAGTACTGAATACCAAAAAAAATTGTAAACAAACCAATCTGCAAATCAAATTCCAAGAATCCAGTAAACTTGAGAAAGTAACAAAAAGCAAACACAGCAAAAACAGCAATGGACCTGACTTGGTATGGAGATTTGGAAAGAAACGAAATTTTTAGGCATGCCAATCATCCCCTCTTCTATTACTGTGTGGTGTGATAATGAATATGTTTGGTATCAGACACCACTAGTCAGTCACAAGTGTATCAAATAACGTGACTGATATTTCTATAAAATATAAACACCACCAACAGCGTAGACAGGCGTCTTTTTAAAAAGCAAATTAGAAGATAACGACAATCAAATAAAATAAGCAAGTACATTATTCACAACATAACAGGGTTAAATCGAAGATAAATTTTAAGATTTTCTTATTTTGTATAATATCATCCTACACGCCACTATACATTCACCTGATCCACTTTTGCCATATGTCATTAATTAAGCAATCTTAGTACACGAAACATGTCTTAAGCAATTTCGTATTTTCTTTACAGAGAAGACGTTTAATTTTATTTTGAATGCATAAGCACAAGTATCATTTATTTTCTAAGATAGACGTAATAGTACTGATAGACACCCAAGAGGTATCTGTGGCTATTAAAAGAACATAATATCTATTATATACATGTACATGACAGCTAATGTCATAGATTTCAAATCACAAATTGTTGATTAGTTGGTATTAATGCACCCTAATGAGATATTATGTAATTGTTGGATTGATTACCTCGTCAGTAAGAGTTATAATGTTGTTGTTTAATTTCTCATAGGCCAGAACTTTGACTATGTCTGTAACTATCTGCTACCTAACCTGACTAAGTTTTTATTATCTATCTAAATGTAAATGTTTCACAAACAACTGTGCATTATCATTTTTAACTGGTTTTGTTTAATCGGATTACGTATTGGTACCAAAACTAATAAGTATTTTGTCACACATTTGATGATCTAAAAATACTGCACCGTACAAAAAATAATTTTTTGCTCTATCCAGCATATATTGTTGAAGAAAACAATATTAAAATGAATACATTCAACAGCTACTAAGCATGGTTTAAAGTTTACTGATTGTTTAGCTGTAAAATGTTCTAATATAGCGTCCATCATACGCTTTGAGTACATATTAGGTATCTAATAACGTTTCAGTAAGAATTATGACATCATTACAAGCTCAATTGGAAACATTTCAAACAAGAACAACAGTTGCGTTCAAATTTGGTGTTATTTGTTTGCTCAAAAGGATCGTATATTCAATAAATTTAGCATATATTTTACGTCTATTTTACTTTTATTTGCTTTGCAGGCTGTTTCGGTATATATTGTATTGAGGTTTAAAAACCAAAATAAATGCGTCATCCTAGAGTCGCTTCCAAATTTTAAAACCATTTTTGAGAAATCTTATAATTGAAATAGATTATAGCAATTACGCACTACGTTTTAAAACATGAAGAGACCTTATATTTGTCATCATGTTGTACCTCGCGTTGCTTATCCAAAAAACACATATAACGCCTGACCATGCTGTAATACTTATAGAGCCCGCTTTGAAATTATCTATTTCTTAAACAGTACTTACTTACCTTTGACAACAGGTTTCATCTTTGTATATTCTCTTTTCCATAACGGGAAACAGCATATCGTCAAAATGGTATTCGTCATTTTTTCTGCGCCATGAACATTTTTAACCGTTTAGTGAAATTCAATGCACGTCGCTAAAATAAGTGGTTTAAAGAGGTAAATACGCCCATTACCTATTTAAAATAAACGAAATTTCCGCTTGGAGATTTTAAACAAAAGTATTTCAAAAACCATTTAATTAATTTAATTTTTCTTATGTTCTTACCAACAATGTCTGAAGAGCACTTAAGTTTTGTTTCGTATTAAAGCAGAAGATGAACAGACATGTTCGCCTTTTTGAGTTGTGTTTGTCAGTTGAATCGACCACCTTCTACTCTGTTTATAGTTAATGGTTTTGTGTTTCACTATTGTATCATTAAGGCATTGTTCAGTCGTCTGTATATTAATATCTGATTCACTTTGATTTTGATGTATCATAGCTTTTAGGGGTATGTTAAGAATGTTTGATTGTTGATTGCTAGCAAATATTTTGATCTTACGTGTCTAAAACTCTCGGACAACGATTGGTTTTATGCTGTTACTACTAGCAACACGACAAATGGTATAATTCTAATTAAGGTAAAAAGATAAAAATCTAATGATACAAACCATGTATATTATTAAAATAGTTATCGTATGTAGATCGACTTCATTTACATTTATATTTGATCGGTAGGAGATTAATAAAACTTTGAATGCAACAAGTAAAACTAGTTTTAACAATATTTATTAATTCATAAGACTATTAAAATGAATTTTACAGCAAGAATGCTGTAACTGCTGATCTGTCAAGTGAGGTATCATGTTGTCCGTTTGCTTCTAACGTTCCTAAATGCACAAGCGTTTGTATAAATAAAACGTGTAATTGGAACTGGTCGTTTTCTGATTATAAAATATTATGCATACCTCATATAGACATAGTTTTTACAGTTAAATCGAGCAAACGAACAATTATCATTTTGAGCCGCAATGTAATGTTAATATAAATATCCTTATAACGTATTTTTTTTACATTTTGCAACACACTGAGGGATGAAAGCACCAAGTAATGTAACTTTAATACAATTCAATACAAAACAGTCATGCGCGATTCTGATACCCACACCTGATATGTGGTAACCAAATATATGCCAAATTATGGCAAATATGCATAAAATGTTATTACTCAAGTACGATAAATTTTACGATACTGAAATTTAACTTCGTTATTCTCCAGATATGGCATCTGCAACACCTGAATTCCAAACCACGCTTATTCTTAATTTATAATATTACATATATATAATTATCTATAATTATATTTTATTGATTTATAACATTAATGCGTGCGTTAATGTATATTAATGTTCGACTTAGATCTAGAAACTCATAAAGATTTGTCACATCATTTCCACAAAATTAAAAGTTGAAAAATGAATGCTAATCTATTTTCATGTTGGAATGACAGCTAACTATAAACTGGTCAAGATGCTATGAGTGAAAGGTATTATAATTCTGTGGTGCATACATGTAACAGAGTTCATATTTAGTGTAGTTATCTGCAGTATTTAATAAAAAACGAACTATTTTGTGTCGAGGACGAATAACCATAGAAAATGCATTATTATAGATTAGATTATAACTGATGTTTTTATAAATAGAATGTGAAATAAAAAAGTTCTTTCTAGTCTTAGTTTACCGCACTGATCTGTGCAAATAAGAAGAGATGAATCATAACACAACAGGGTATATGTTATATGTTTTACTTACTGTAAAGCCAATCCCGACAGTTGCTGAAAATGAACCCGCTTGAAATTTTCCCTGGTCAAACTGGACTAATAATGAGGTTTTTCCAACTCCGCTGTCTCCAACCAATATCGTCTGAAAAATATTGTAAACAACATTAGATAATTAAAAAATTATTAAAGACGATTGAAAGTTAGTTCACGGATAAGATAATAAAATAAAAGCAAGCGTCACCATAAAACTTCACTAACCAACGAACGAACAATTTCAATTTTAAGTAGATAGGGCATTTTCTTATTATCTCTTACTATCCATGTAGATTCTTAATATTAAAAAAATTAAATATAGGTCTATATACATTCAAAACATGCTTTGAATTATGCTTTGTAGATAACAAGAAAATTAAATGTATTATACATAATAAGTAGCATGGACATTATTTCGTGTATTTAAAATATGTCGCTTACAGTTTAGACATTACTCAGTAAAAAATATACCTTTATTCGATTAAATAATGGTTGTTTATTCGCATATTTACAACCATGTTTAAACGTAGGAGATAACTGTATTGTATTTAAAGTATACCCGCATCAAATCACTAAGAGAAGCCGTCATTTCTTGAAAATAAAATACGCTTATATCCATTATAACGCAACGGCAAAAAAACTAAATCAACTGACTAAAATGATTTTTTAAGTAACTGAAAAAAACGTCTGCGCATATGTAGACTTCTAACGGCATCAATTGGGGAACTAATGCCATGAAATTATTCACACTGTCCAATGAGAATTGACGTTATATCAAGATAGGCATTTGAATTTCACTTTAATGTTTACCTATATTAAAATAAATTTCCGAATGTACTATGATGTTCATTAGTAAATTTAAATACCACTAGTACATCTGGTATATATTATATTCTACAAACAAGTATATCTGTTTAAAAATTTATCAAATTTTTATAATAACAAGATGAACGCTTTGATTGCAAGATAGTAACTATTTACAAGGTCACTCTTTTATGTGGCTTCTCAAACTACCAGGATAAATGTATACGCACCTGATAATGAAAACTTAATAAATTTCAACATTTCACAATTGCATATTTGAATAAAAGACCTTGAAAAGGGATATAAAATAAAAGCCAGTATATTGAGTTGTTTATTCAAATTGCTACAACTTTCTGTTCTAATTGTACAATATTCGATATACAAAGAGAGGTAACTAGATATTGTTTGAAAACGACGCGTTTAGACATACTGACATGGGACAAAAGTGTCGATAAGGTGTGTTTCGTTTGAACTTAATAAATAAATAAAGTGAACATTTTATATATGAAAGTAATTATCCGTCAACACTTTAAATATTGCAACAGCAACAAAAATAAATTTGTTGTGCTTTTGAAGTCAGTAATGTTTCTTTTACGATCATTTTCCAGGATTATCGTCGCTAGAACACATAATCAAATGGAATTTTTGCAACTGTTGTCGAAAGCTATATAATTTCTAGAAACATTCAGCAATCCCGCTGCAATGTTCAGAAACCGTTAAAAGTGCAAGGATGAATGTAATATATATATGACTCCGAATATTCCTCAGATCTTGACAGTTGATAATCGTCCATTATTTGGACGACCTGATCTCACTGGTGATCTTTTTTTTTAATTTAAGTGTACAAAACTTCATTATCAGCTATAAACGTTTCACATAATAGACTTCAGGCTTTACTAAAAATCTTCGAATGCCTTTTTTCTGTATTTATACTTTATCCCTAACACACCTTACGCAATCCTTAGGTGTAAAATATATCAAGCAACAATTAGTTGTAACAAGTTGATAAAAGAAAGAGAGAGAAATACATTGCAAAGTATAATGACCACTGACTATCCATAAAACACATAAACGAACAACCAAATGTAAAGAAACGAAAGCGGTATACAAGAGGTAAAATAAAACAAAATCATTTCATCAAGTACGTTTTGTGAATTTTGCATCATAAATGCCGTTTAAAAATTACATTGTAAGTGTCTTGTTAAATGCTAATTAAGTCAATAATTTTTTTGTCATATTAAGCACAATTTGCACAGTTGCAATATGATGTGAAGTTGATAAATATCAGACATTTGTTACATAAAATCTGCACTAATTTCCTCTTTTGATTATTTCACATTTCTATTTATTTGATAAACACAGTAAGAATTGCATTAGAATGAAATTATAAAATAAGAATCAGTATAATACTTTAAAAAAATTTTAAATAGTTTTCGCCAATAACTTACAATGTAGGGAATAATGTTTGTGGGAGGAGAACACTTAGATACCAACAACCATTTACAGATTATGTTCGCTTTAAGTGCGTTCTTTGTCGATTTCTTAGTATTGGGTTAATTGCTTTGTTTGAATATTGAATATGGTGTAGAGTGTTTATTTAGGAAGAAGCCCGGGTACCCGTAGAAAACCCTTACCTTCAGTTGGATAACAGGCACTCATTTTCAGACTTGCTTGCAGTAAGACTTGAACCGCAATCTCAGTGTTGACCTACCGCGTGATTTAAACGAACTACCTTAACCTTACTGAACCAACAATGATTGCATTGGTAGTCGGAAGGGACATTTAATTCATTAATTAGATTTTTTGTTGCAATTAAACTATTCTAAATTGTTGAGTATACGAATTATGATTGATTACTAATTTAAAACGCAATGATTTACAAACTACCACGTATTGTTTACACGTCATGGAACTAGTATGCTATATATATATATTGTAATTATATTAAGAACGTTTGCAACATTCAGTTTACTATCTTCGTTCTTTGTTCAATTATTCTCGATTGCATCGTCTGGCTTTACGTTTATTAGCAAAGTTCGATCGCACTAAAATCAAAACTGCGATAACAAATAATAAAAACAAAAAGATTCATTCGTTTAAAGGAGCGAATTATATGATTTCCACATATTACGACTAAAATACGTTTACCTTTATTAAATGACACTGATATTTAAAAATAGCAAATTGCATGCAAAAAGCTATTAGAATATCAGTTGAAACATTGTCGGAAACCCACGTCAGGTCTCGTTCTCGCTTTGCTACCACTTACCGACCGTGGGAACACTTGTAAATATTTTTTCGTTTTCATGAATATTCATTACATTTAATTTAGCCAATGGGAACGACTTTTATTAGATGAAACTATTTTGATTAGTTTAAACGCTTCGCCGGAAATACAAACGACCAATCAAAAGAATTCTTTGAATATTCTTGAAAACGAGAAACTATCTACAAGTGTACCCAAGGTCGGTTAGTGGTAGCAAAGCGAGAACGCGACCGGACGTGGGTTTTCAACGATGCAGTTAAAATTGAAAAGGTTTTTATATTTATATTTATATTCAATCTATTTAACAATAAAACGAATGAAAGAAAAAATCTGATTTTATTAGAATAGAACGTTAAAGTAGTAAATTACCTTGACCGCTGACTTTGATATATTGCATATTATGCATCAAAAACCAACCTTTTTATTCATGGACAATTTTTTAAAAGTCATCCGAAAACGATTTGACATGAACAGCTAGCATAATAACTTTAACATTGCTGAAGGGCAACATTGATATACAGTGAAGATATCTGCTATAGTTATTGAGATAATGTTACTTATAACAAATGTCACTGATCCAGGGGAGAAAACCCTAATTAGGTGTAATTCAATATATAAAACACTTTGAGGGATCTACACTTTGATTATGATTTGTTATGTTTAAAGAAAAGGTATGTACACAACATAATATCAACAATTCCTGTCCCATTCCGGGTTATAAAAATTATAATGTAATCTTGACCTAGCACCTTGTGGCCATTTTTAATGGCAAGGTCAATGATGACCAATAGTAAAGATCATGTGTCAATTTCAGTTATTTCTACTGAGACATAGCAATTCACGACAGACAGTGAAAATCTACAGGCTGTATCTCAACTTGTACATGAGTTACAATTTTAGTAAACTATAATAAAAAACTATAACAATTAAAAATGGGAAATAACTCCAATAACAAATCTTCAAAATGTAGCGATCCGTTACTGGCTACATTGGAAACCTTTCATTTTGACGTCGTTTGTGGCTTCAAAGTTTATTTTTTGTGACTGAGTAGTTAATTGCTAAGAAAAATGTTCGTTCTGTCAAGGTAAACTTTCATAGATAATATCTAATACATTCAGAGCAAAATGTCTTAAAAAAATGTAGCAAAACAAAATTCCAGGTTAATGTTTTGTGTTTATTGATATTTAGTTGTTCTTGATGTCTTTGTTTATTTTCTAGTGATTGCTCTACTCGTTTACGTCGTGAACTGTTTTTTTTAATAACACGCTTTATCGAATTCAGGATATTTCATTTTATTATACAAGCTCTGCTATTTTACATTGATGATAAATTGTTCCCTGATACCAGAAAATATTATTCATTGTGTAGACAAACATTGCCAAATATTTACAACGACGTAAAAATTAGATTAAAACTACGAGATTAAATAGAAAACGCGATTATGCAAAAATAAACAGATATATCAACGCAAAAATACGATCGTAAATCCTAGTGCTTTACTATGATGGTGACATTTTGTAATACCATATATTTAACAATACTGTTAAAAGTCGGTCGTATTATGATCAAAATATATAGGTCGCAAACGTCTGTTTACTGAATATTGTGTCGGGGTGTTGATAGACTAGAGTTACATGACAGCTATGTCTCAAACCATTACAGAATTAACGACACACAAGGGAGACAAAATTCGATCTTTTATATCAACTATTCTTGCAATGATATAATAAGATATTAACAGCGAGAATCAAACTACACGTTAAAGTGGAGTTTAATGCATAAGCGACAAATTAAGAAACTCAATAATATTTAGAAAAGAAAACAAAAAACAAAAAAAGAATAATTTAGTAAAACCTATATTGTCAAATAAAATTTGATAAACGTTCGAGAATATTCAAATGGTCCATAAACTCTAAACTACATCTGCTTTCTAGACTGAGGAGTACAACATTTATCGGACCTACACGATAGCTATGTTGTTTTTTCAGTCAACAAGGTTCATAATAACACTGTGTTTATATGTTAATATCACTACATTAATTATTTACATAAAACAGGAAACTAATGGGCGCTGGTAATTCTACAGAAAAAGAGATTGAACTACCATTTAGTATTACATTCCTTTGGCATTTCAAGAAATGCCAATGAATTTTATCAATACATGTATATTTGTAGACACTAAAAATCCATAGGTTTACATGTAAGAAACTTAATATTGCAGTATGTCTAAATCCTCTTTCCGCATAATACTTCTTTTTCAAATGCTATCATATTTTAGTTTTCTATTTTGTATGTTGTACTTTGAGTTTGGTTATTTGCATACGTCGTGTTAGATTTAACTTTAACTATACAAAAACATTGGTGGTTAATAAATTCCTTTCCGTTTCATTTTTATAGCGAAGAACAAAAATGCACCCGATATATGATTGCTTGACATTACCAGGTGCGATGCCACAACATTGAAAATCCAGAAAGAATCACATGCAAAACCTTTCTTTAACCGTTTTGTTTATATGCTTGTCCAGTTATGATGAATTGAGTTTGTTGCATTACAGTTGAGGTTTTTTCTTCTTTGATTGATGGAGTCTATACAACTGAAACAATATCATCGTATATCTCTGTAAATCAACAATATAACTGCTACATTTTCTACTGTGACGACATTGATTTTCTGTTAGCATGTAATACACAAGGAGTGTCTGGACATCAAACAGAGATCGTAACTTAAATTGTAGGTGGTGACAACTCTACTGTGCGAAGTATGCTTAAATACCTGGACATTTATACTTATAGTGGGAACACCAAGATTGTTTTTGGTTACAAACTATATAAAAGATGTATATCATAAAGATAGGGCTAATTGTTCAAGAACAATTAGAAAGGTTTTTCCCAGATTATTCAAAAAATAATATTTCTTCATAGGTTGTTTTGAACTTGACTACAAAGGTGTGCTTTTTTGTAAGCGGAATAGACTATTTCCGTGGTATTGAGTAAAAGAATATATGGTTGTCAAGGACTTTTGTGGCCGTTGCTAGGAACAAAATGCCACTTCCTGTTGTAAAATGACATATTTTCGTAAGGTACATATCTGATTTAAAAATATATGGTTGCTTTCTTAATGGTTACCTTGTTGCTATGGTATGACCTTGACCCATAACCTTTGAAAATGGGCTCTAATCGTTTTCAAGTTGTATGTTAAAAAACCCGATTAACCGAAATGACCCAAAGCTCTTACTCGAAAACGGTTCATCGCACAGATTCGGACCTAATGTATCAAATGATTTTCCCATTTATTGTCTTCTTTTATAGTTTTTGAGATTTTCTTTAAAGACATGTCGCAGGATGACAAATGGTGAAGATCTTTCGTGTTTCGACTTACGGTTTGTGAGTTTTTGTCATTAGCGTAATTCTTGAAACAATCGTTAGTCAGAATTGTTTTTACCCAATTATGTCATAAAGTTGTTTTAAAAGTTCCTTAACATATGTCACTTTTCAGTTTTTTGTATCTGTTATAGTTTTTAGAGATTACGCGATAACAAGGTTTTCGGTGTTTGGGTAGATAACTCTGTGAAGAAAAATATTTCGGGTTCACAGTGTGAATTCCGAATAGACAGTCATTGCCCAAAACTTGTCGCAAAAGATTAAAATGATATGTTGCGTAGTTTTTAAACTGTTTGGTTTTGAAGTTGGCGGAAAAAAGAAAAAAAACTATCGAAGCAAAATCAATAAGGTCTTTCCGCTGGAAGTGGGAAAGACCTCAAAAAATCAATTTAACCATAGTTTACTAATCAAAACTACTTAACTAGAAATGTTTAATCAATAGTGTGACAACTGTCGTACATGCCAAAAATTTAGTCTTTTTTTCCGAAACATTAATTGGTATGTCTAAGTTAAGGTAATATTTTTAGATAATATAATACTATAAAATATACAATTGTTTTGACCTTTACTGCTAATTTTACACTTATTGCTATTCGTATCATAACACCTTCCAATTTTACACGATAGAGGGGCACATAGCAATGATTAGGATATATATTTGCAGTAGAGAGTATCTGAAACATCAATTCTATTAATATCACACACAATTTATAAAAAAAGACAATACATTGTGACTGTCTTCACTTGGATCGCATACTGTCAAAAAAAAATGTAATTAAAATATGTTCTTCTGGTTGAGTTTGGTATTGATAGAGGTTCAGCTGAGAAGTTCTATTTATAACCTATTTACTATACAGTAAAAAGAGAGCTTACCACATAACAACGTTAAAATAAAGATATGCTAGCGGAATATAATATATACGTAGTGTCTTTGTTGAGAATGTTAGGGCATATTATCGCAAGAAAAAAACATTTTGTCCGGGAAAGAGTCATTTCTGAGTGTGTTAATCAACAAATCACCAAACACACTGTCACCAAAAGGTATTATAATCGCTTCTTTTACTGAATAATTATGATTCCTAAGAAACAGACAACTATAATGAGAATTTATGTGCATTGTACATAGAAGAAAGATTTATTTCAAAAATTAAAGAAAATGCAATTAAAGGTTGTCAAAGAATATGTTACATGTTTTTGTTATAAAGTCATTAATTATTTAAGACGTGATAATGTTAGTTCATCGGTAACCTAGGATTAGATTATGTTATTACAATGCAATCATGCAATATGCAAATGTAATAATACCATTTTTACAGATATTGATGATGCGACTAAAATAATCAATAAAACACCAGTTATATCCTATTAATACACCATTGATTTTCTTGTAATGACAATATATAAGTTTACACTAAGGTGTATCCAGTCAACGGATATTACAAATTGAAATCGACACGGAAACAAGTGACGTACCGTTAAGCAATTAACATTTCGGTTAACAGTTATTATTTTAGTATTTCATTGATGATTACGTGGTAATTTTGTAGGCGGTGACAGTCTGAAAGAAGAACACATTTAATCATCTTTTTGTCAGTGTTTGGAACATTTTGATTATTTTACAATATATCCGTTGATCGATAATATATTTCGAATAAAAAATAAAAAATGCCAAATGTGAGATTTTGTAGTCATATTCAGAACAGAGGAGTTGCTTGGGTATGTCAACAATTAGTTGATCTGCGTGTTCCTGGATATCCCTTCAATTAGCACACACTGACATAACTGCCCACTAGTAGACACGTTGTCATATTAGTTACTTATTCTTTGTTAAAACGTTTTGGAAATTTGGTGATAAAAGCTCTACAACATCGTAATCATTTGAACTTATCTACCCATACAGTTTAGTGTAGTTAAACAAGTACAATTTAAAAAAAACACAATTATGTCTGAAAAATTTAGTTAGGTTTAAGATCAAACGTGTTAGTTAAGATTGGAGTCTAGTGCCACGTACCCGCAGTGAAACGCGAACGCAACCTCAGTGTTAACAGACCACGTGATTAATAGAAGAATAACTACCTTAACCACTCGGCCACCGAGGCCCTTAAACAACTTTAACAACTTTAAGATTCAGGCGTGTGTAGTGGCAGTAATCCAGTTGTCGATTGTGTGTTACCATAATATTTATATCACTACATTTATGCAACATAAAGTACTTACACTATTGATTTTATAGTTGCAATCATATAGAATCGCACTTCCCATTATCCAAAATTGTTCTATATACATACTTTAAGATTTCGACAAATTCATGAATTAGTTTCCTAATTTATTTCCCATTACACGCATGTTAGGATACATTAGAAAACGATAAATTATATGCTTTGTGGTTTGGTGCTTTAGTGCATTTATCAGTATGTTAGTAGCTAGAAACAAATAAACGAATTGCGAATCAAAGCAGTACAGCACACCAGTCAGAATATTTTGCGATTGAAGCATAAAAGAAACTCATGCATTATTCCAAAAATATTAAAAAAGACTTAAAATGCACTGTTTATACAACTTCATATCAATTAGCTTAATTCCCGTGATATAAAAATCAATAATGAAATAATGAGTTACTTGCAAAGCCCATATGTGGTAAACACATGCTTCATTGCTGTTTTGGGAGCCTTGGTGACCAAGAGGTTAAGGTAGTTGTTATTCGTTAACTTTGAACACATATTTACATATTTTTCAACACTGATATTGCGGGTTTGAGCTTTCCTGCGGGTACGACTCAACTCTAACCTATTTGACAAAGATTGCCTGTTTTCAGATCAAAGATCGGGATTTTACTCCTTGCACTTTGGCTTCGTCCCTCCATAAAAATTGGACGACATGATACAGCTGAAAACGCTAAAAGTAGCGTTAAACCCCATTAAGCTTTTTTGTCTTATAGTATACGTTCTTAATTGATAATTCACACAGTAACAGTATTTGTCAATAGTTTTGTCCTAGTATTCTACTTTTAAACAGGACAGAAGACAAAACATTCAAGTAGAGTTGATAGCTGGTTTGATATACTATTTACATCTCTTTCATTGTAATGTCTCATGTAATTAAAAAAAATAGCAAAGAAAACCGACCGAACAATATTACTATTAATTAAAATTCGAACAAACATCTGCAAATACAACCCCAAATAAATGGGAATAATAAACAATTCATCAGACGCATGTGTTTATTTAGAAACACGTTGCTCAAATAGATAACTTTTGCTAATGATGTTCATTTTCCGTACTAGGAGTAAATTCAACAGAGAAATAAAAGTATTCTTTGTAAAGTTATGTCTGCATTTGGTCCGCGTGTTCATAGTGCGTATGCATTTAATAAATCTAAGCAAATATAGTATTTACATTCTTCCTTCTTTTTAAGACGGATTGATTGATTGATTGATTGCTTGTTTCGATGTTTTCTTTACGTACAGCTATCCGTATTTCAGCTAAATGCAGTATATAGCAAAAAATTAATGCGAGAAATATGAACCATAAGGCTAAAATTTTGAATGCCACTGGAAGTATGGAATATGGGTAGGAGCTAAATATTTAGCCTTTTGTAGAGGCTACAACGACCCTACTATTATCGACATCTACAAAAGGGTTATTTACCGTGAAAAGAGCGTGACCCTCTCTAAACATACTATACACTGGGGTCCACGGTCAGGCCTTCTGCATTATGAATCGGAAAGCCCTTACCGAAAGTGCATTTCCTATCTGTCACCTGGGGACCTGCTGGGCAGCTCTGTGGGTCAAGCACTGTAAACCCTCACAGTATGTTTCTAGCTTTTTAAATACGTTCAACGTTAGTACATAGTTTGATGGACAATACCAGCTAATTAAAAGACTTTAACAGAAATGTTTGAATAAAGTTTTAATAATCAAAACATACACCATAAATGTAAACAACACATATTTATCAGAGTTAAATGCAACCAAAACATGAAACCTTACAATAGCAATGTTTATTGATTTTCAAATTCCATTGAAGAAATCGTTTCAGGCCACTGTGTAATCACGTTCGTTTTATTTCATCGCACTTGAACTAAGACAGTAGTAAACATACTTACATGCATGCAAAAAAAATACAATTAAAAAACTTACTTTGGTTATATTGAACTTTGTGTCCAGCCAAGTATTGTACAAAGGATCCATTGAGGTCATTAGGATTTCAGAGACTGCACTTCAACATGTATTGATTGAAATTGATTTTTTAACAACATTATTCTTGAGGAAACAATGTTGTACATAACATCAATTTCTATTAATAGGAAGCAGACCATAAGGACTTTATTTATAATTTTCAAACATAATGTTTTATGTCGCTATCTTCGAGTCAGCAGAATGTAAGAATGTGTCAGGTATAAAGGTTGGTCTATAGCAGCTTAATTGCCATAATATATGTTTGACTATACCTTGGTAACATTAGAAAGTAACATCACGAACTTATAAGGCGAAGTAAGTGGACGATAACAAAACCTAATAATTAAATTATGAACCAACCTAAAAAAGAAACAAATTTAGGCCATAAAACGTAAGGAGTGACATAAAATACATTAGTATCAGAAAACAATACGACCCAGTGATTTTGAATACCACTGCAAAATAGTCATGACTGATAACTGCACTCAAATATAAAGTATACATTGTATAAATATATAACTGACTGGAACCAAAAGGCAAACTTCCCAAGCAAGAGTTTATAACATTATAAATTATGTATAAATATTTATTATTTCACTTATTAGAAAAACCTTATTAATGGAAGGTAATTACGACTCTTCTGCTTGACTGGAATGACGTCCGATTACTTGTAATTAAGTATGTTGTTTCATTAATAATTTATTTTTGTATCCAAGATATTATTATGTGAGAGATTTTCCTACACAAAAGTTTAAACAATATTTGATAATATTTGTAATTTCCCATCATTTGTAGACCCTTAAAGTGTTTACGGTTTCATTGGAGGTAGGCTTGCAATATGCAATGGACTTAGTATTTCGTTTGTTTGCAAACTTTACTATGTGACCTTCACCTTTGACGTGGTGACTTTTTTCAAAGTCCATGCTAGTGATCACCAACAATGAAAACCCTAGTAACATCTGGTTCATGAATTATAATGGTACAAAGTATACTTCAAAAAAGGTAAACAACTCTATAAGAAGTCGTTATAACTCCTTGCGTGATATATATCTAATTGTAGTGTTCCTTTTCTGAGCATGTTGGAATAACTTTCATTACGACATTTTTACGGTTTCAAAGTTTATCTGCACAATAGCGGGTTATGGTGACAGGAGAAATAATGTTTTGTGTGTCAGGGTTAACAGTTAAAGTGTTATGTCTAATAAATATATGATATTAAAAGTCATGTAACGAAACAAAATTTATAATGTGAATAGAAAAACTTATAACAATATTTTGTTTTGCTGTTGTTGTTACATCAGATAATACAATACATGTTATTGTGTCCTTCGTTATTATGTAGTGTAAAATTATACAGAAGTTTGGATTATAAAATGTTATATTATTAAGGGCTTTATGTAGTTTTGCTTTGCTATTGCGTATTATAAACTGGTCTACAATCAGTCGCATATGGTGAATTTGGTATTACTAATATGATATGTATTAGGTTCAAAAAGAGATACAAATTTTTTTGTACATTCACACTGAAATTAATTAATAAATCATCGGTTTAAAAGCATGTGTAAATGACATTTTAGTAATGTTAGTAAACATTATATGTAATTGAGCTATGCACTTCGCAGACAACTGCAAATTTGATAATGACAGCAAGACACTGCAGGTATAAGGTAAACGTTTCGACTGTTTTAGTTAATAATATATATTTTGATAAAACTAGTTTCAGCCTGTGTGATATGGGTCAAGCTATAAAATGTTTCAATACTTTGATAAGAAAGACGAACAAAACTGTGTCAAGATACAAATAGGTTTCATACAATAGACAAGACACATCAACGGAATCCTCTGAAAATGTAAGGGATATACTAAGTATATCCTTTCATCAATTTCGTAACTGAACAAGTTAAAAAAATGCACTAATCTATTAATTTAATCCGCTCAAAAGTATATGAATACTACAGTATTTTTTTAATTTGTGATTTTTTTTATTTATTACATGTTTGTTTTGTAACATCAGACGTGCACCAGGTGTTGCAAGCAGGACAAAACAAGTTGAACCAAAGAAGCAAAAACAGTCCGTGACATTGAAGATATCGACTGCAGTTTTGACTAAACAACGTTCTCTTCAACATTAGTTTTGTATGCTACATATTTATGTCTCCCTCAATCTTTTCTGACGCCCTGTCGAAGACGTCATACCGCGAAATGTCATAACTTGTAAACTTTTGACATATTTGTGACAGGGTTTTGTGCATTTTCTATATACAGATCTCAGATCGTTTTAAATATTTGTGTACAATCAATTCGTAAACTAACCTTATGAATTGAGTTTTCATCATAGACTTCTTCTGATGGCAACTTTCGGCCGTTTGCAATGACTTTTAATCCAGGACCGGAAGTTCCCTTATCTGCCATTAAGTCCGAAGTCAGAATTATGTCAATCAAGTTGAATTTGTAACTTTAGCTAACAGAGGTCATCTAAGAAAGCACGTTCGCTAATAAAAACGATAACTTGACATATTCTTTGTACGTCACTATTGATGGAATTTATTCAATTACAGTAACCCGAGAATCATAGAGTATTTAGTTTCAGAGTGTGATTCTCCATAGAACGCAAACCAGTATTCTGTGTTAAAAAAATTCGATCAATGCTCCTACGTACAATTATTACAATGAAATTTTCAGTAAGATTGACTTTCCAAAAACAAGCATCACGTGTGTATCGCTGAAGAAATATTGAACGTTTCTCTCTGACGTTAGTGAGGAACCTAGATCGATAGCATTCCCGACATTAATATCTTTCAATCACGGGCACTATTGTATCATTCACTGTTTACTTTTTATTCTGACCAAATGTTAGAAACTAGCTATTCGGCATTCAATAATAAAGCGGGATAGTGCATCTTTATTGAGAAGAATGATAAAAAGAAAACAATAATAATTGGAAATATAGTCCATTAATTACAATTTAGGCATAAAAAACACTGCAAAAGAATGATAGATAGTGGTCTTAATTTTATGACGATTAGATCAATATAATTTATGGCATAAGTTTCCGGTTATTAGACAACATATTGGGGAAGTAATAGGATTATAACAATGGTTAACAAGTGTAATGTAATCACAAAACAATGATATGCTGCATTCGAATCTTTAATTTAAAATAAATCGGAATTTGAGTTAAAATAAGAAGCTACTAAATATACACCAGCAACTGTTGTTTTTTTCTCACAATCACAATTGTTGTTGCGTTTACAATACTGTTTTAGATATTCGTCACATTGTAAAATTTGATCACAAGTACCTCTTTGTCAAGTTGGTATTTTTTTGCTTTTGATCTTGAGAATCATTTACGATCAGATGTTTCAGATTGTTGAAGTTTTATTTGCAAAAGGTTAAATAGTTCTTGTTATGCACTTGTTACATCAGTGTTGATACGGTTGTTAGTTTATGCTTTAATAACTTTCATTAAGAGTTTTAAGTTACTCTATTGAACTCCTTTTCAAAAACATGTTGTTGGGGCCTCGGTGGCCAAGTGGTCAAGGTAGTTCGTCTACTATTGATCACGTGGTCTGTCAACACTGAGATTGCGGGTTCGATTCTCACTGCAGGCAGGGTGTACTCGACTCCAATCTTAATTGACAAGGATTGCCAGTTTTCCTACCGCAGGTCGGGGGTTTTCTCCGGGTACTCCGGCTTCCTCCTCCAATAAAAATTGGACGCCATGATATATCTGAAAAATTGCTGAAGTGGCGTTAAACACCACCAAACAAACAAACAAATCAAAAACATGTTGTGTTAATGTAAACAAAGTTGTGATTGTGAATGCTACACAAGATGCCTTTATGTAAAGTAAAAAATTGCTACCTACGATTGTTATATTTAAAGATACTATATAAGTATAAAACGTGGGTATCGACCAATTCTCTTTGATTTCCACAAAAGAGGTGTTTAACGTGCATGAAGCGTGGCAATCCCTAAACAGATCATCTACAGGTGTATGTTCTTCAAACTCAAGTGTTTTTTAATTGTCTAAGATACGTATTGTGAACACGTTGGCGGTTTTTTATAAGGAAGTTTAAGTAACAGTTCTCTATGCTTGTTTGTATAATTTCTGTACACTTTCAAAGGGGTTTCATTCAAATTGTATGCAAAAATGCAAAAAAACGTATACCCTAGAGTAAGAAACTAATACAATCATTCGTAAAGACAAAAAATAAACGTTCATAGTCTCGTCGAAGAAAGACGGGTGACACAAACAGTAACGCCATATTTAAGTCCTTCTTTAATATACCTTAATTACTTATCAGAATTGTCATAGCTCAATTTTTAGTGATTTCTAATTTTTCAGATTATATAGTTGAGCATTATAAACGCACTGGTATCTTAACAGCTTGTCTTGTATGTGCGTGACGCAATCGACTATTTGCTTGATGCGAAATTTTATCTTTTAAATTTTAAATTTATACTAAGCATTTTTATTTCTGTAATTAGATTATTTTAATAAAAAGATAATCAACTGTGTGATTTTCACTATTTTACGTTTTTAAATGATTTAACAAGTAAAACAAAAGACATTCGCAAAACATTGGTGTGTCATCAAGTTCTACAATACCATAAATACCAGAATGTTTAATATATAACATTCGTTTAATTTAATCAGTGTGTTAATAAATAGAGAAAATTGAATTTGGTGTAAACCAAATGTCAGTTACTATTTCGTTAATTGTTAACTTTTCGTTACATAGTTAATGTAATGGAATTTGGAGTTATACAACAGAATGGCCTACCAAAAGCAAGCATATTATCAGTTTGACAATTGTATAGCTGTTCTACAAATCCTGTTGAAAAGACTTTTGTGTGCGTTCTAGTTGCCCTATCCTCGACATTTCAGTTTCAGCAAATACATAAACATTATGGATACATGTACCACTATAGGCTAAACGTGTGTTTGTAATGATTCTATTAGTCTTTAAGAACTCTAGAAGCGCAATGTATTTAAGCTAAAGAACATTTAAAAGCGATTGTAACATGTTACGATCGAGATGATCCTACCGTGTTTTGAATACCAATTTCTTGTTTTTCGAGCCGGTCTTCAGTTATATTAAATAATGCAAAATTGAACCCTGATTTGAAAGTTCGTTTCAGACTAAACAAAAATTATAGGTCCTAACATGCACAAAAGTAGTTAACAACATACGTAAAATGTAACATCAAATTTTATTTCCTTTCAAATTTCACTCGTGTAATTTCATTAACGTCTGAACAAAATCTTCGTTTTCTCATAATATGGCATTGAAAGCTAAGTGCGACATCTCTACTTAACTTAAATTGTCTACTTTATAAAACTGTGTACATTTCCAAGCGGAAATCCAATACAAAATGTCTAGACTTACAACTGTATTATTGTTGAAACTGACAGTTGCCTCGTGACGTTTAAATCTTCAAATACCAATTAACAGAAGAGCTTCTAGTTAAACATTATATTGTTGTCTTTCATCAGAGAAGTTGGCAATGTCCGTTCTGCAACTTTTACAAAACATAATTATAAAGATAATATCATTGCACTATTGGTTTATCGTTAGTTTTAAGCGGTATAAAATGAAATCAACAGCAAGGAGAATATATTTTAACTACTACTTCTAAATGAATTCAAAACCTGTATACGTGTTCATGCATTTTCATATGTATTATGTACACGTACAATTTGGTTATATTTTGCTTGTGTATGTCTAAGTCTAGAAGTGTGAATTTTGGATCTTTCTATCAATTTAAACAATAACAAATAAGAGAAACGAGAAATCATGTTTTGATTTCATGAATTGATAGTTGAAATTAGATTCCATGTAACATGTGCATATTGGCAGAAGTTTCCAATATCAATTACAACCCAAAGCGACTACAAACATACTTGTTATAATTTGAAATCAAACAAGCTCCTAATCACATTCTGTGAAAATAAATTTCAAGAGAAGAATTAGAAAGTCAATTGATGTTAAAGTGCAGTTTAAGGTCAAAGCTTTAAGATGATTTTTATTTATAAGTATTGAAATAAAAGAGAAACACAAGCATAAGTTTTCCTAAGTTTTTTTATAAATTTTTGGCTGTTTTATGAAAAAACAAATGCACTTGACTTAGATTTGTGGATACAACTTTATAACGACACTGTTAATCATAAATATCTGTGTTTTTATTTTTCAATCTTTACCAGGTCTTGACATTGCCGTATTTTCTTAAATACTGATTGCCTTTCCGCATTGTTACAAAACTATAAAAGCTGCCGTATTGACAAAAACGTTACATATGTTCGTTAGTCTCTCTTGTTTGTGTGGAATACTTTTATCACGTTTTCTGCGTTTTGTGATAGTTTAATGCTGAATTTGTTTTAAATTTGTATAAATCGTTTAAATATACCAATAAATTAATTGATTTCAAATGTCAAAGTATTGGTTGAGTTTATTTACAAACCACAAATTCATAGACACTCCTACTATAGCAGTTAACTCTGAATTTCTTATATTCTAGTTTCGTGAACTACTGGCAATTGTATAAGTTTATATCCAATCTTACAACTAATTAAGTATACAAGATGCTATGAATCTTTATAGAATATAAATAAAGACAATGTTGCAACATGTGTTTTTACATTTTCAGTTCGTCATTATTGTATCAATACATAAATTATGCTATCCCAATATTTACTTATTGGTGGCATCCGATTTTTTTCGTCTTCATCACAACTTAATTTATGCATACTTCTCACCATTTGGGATACAGCACGAATAATACGCGTTACTTTGTCATTAAATGAATGTAACAGTCATCAAATTCAGTTAGTTGTTGTTATCCAATCGACAACAATAGATTTAGTCTAGACGTATCTTTCTAGGAAATATTAGCTACACCTTATTTATAACTTTTGCAATACTAATACGAGTGTCCAATGAATTGATGTCCACTGCTAAAGTATATGGAACTTTGCTGTACTAAATGTTTTGAATAAGCATCAGCACATGTACTTACAACAATTACCAAAAAGGCAAGATGTTTTTAGAAAAGAATAAGTTCAACATGTAAAAACGTACGATAAACACTTGAAGGTATAAAATTATTTTGATTTATGCAAGTTAGAAAGCAAATGTTAAAAGTGAAAAAAGTTCGTTGAGTTATAACATTTGGGTCAGACATATTTTATTTCTGATATATGATTTCTTTCTAGTACAATTGTTTTGTAACAGTTTATTTATTTAATCATATCAGATTAATAATATATATGGTGCGCACATCTGCTATATCTGATATATCTCACTTGATATAGAATAGCCTATTTAAATATTATAAGTGCTTATGTAGTCTTTACTACCAAAGCATTAGTGGCTATTTCTTTTGCGGTTTGCTTAATCGCAATTTTGTGCTATTTCTGTAATAGATATAACAAAACGCAAACAAGCTTATTCAGCAATTCTCCGATTTATCCTGACATTGGTTTTATGTGATTACCGAAAGCATTTCAGCCGACGCTTTATTTGATACGAAGATTATTCATGTATATATGACAAATTGCTACTGAAGATAAACAAAATTGTCTTCATCCGGTATAACCTAGAACAAAGAGAAAAAGGAGTGAAAAACAAGACAACTTAGGTCAAGAGTTTTTGTGATGTCACTGGCTTCTTACAACCTGTATGGCATCAATAACTTCCTCATTAAAATCACAAAGATTGATATAACAGTTCACGACAACCCTGTTGACAACCGATGTACAACTTATGAAATGATTGTTTCTGGTCTATTTTTTAAAATTTTAATCAGACGCATATTTTGAGGTTCATTATAGTATTTCAGATATAGATGTTCTTAACTTTACATGCATGTTTCAATCCAGTCATGAATTTATATGACGACTTCTAACATTAACGCTGACGTAAAAACAAACACTGGAACCAGTTTGCCTAACCTATAAAAAAAAATAATGGCATCGTGAAATAAATGAGACTGGAACAGGAAGAAATAAAAAAAGTAAATTTATGTTAAAAAAATAGATAATTACAAAATACCGATGAAACTGTCAAAAAAGAAAACCACAAAGTCCGAGAAACCGGCAAACTCCAGAACCAACAACCAAAAATATTATATCTACATCAATGGTCCTGACTTAGTACAGGCATTTCAAAACAAATTGTGGGTTAAACCAGATTTTCTGGCATGCCAAACCTCCCGCTTCCATTAATGTAGAATGTGAGTTGGTTAGTTGAATAAAATGGATGGATATCATATACCACTAGTCAGTAATAGGTGTATCCAACAATCATTGTAGCACATTCACTGTACACAGAATTCAAAAAATAACAATAAACTTTTTTTTAAAGTGACCACGTTTGAATAGCACAATTGGCAGTCATGGTTAATCAAACGGAACTTATTTCGGTGTACAAGAGAGAATAGAAACGTTTCAAATCGATACAGGAATTCAAATCGACAACGTTTAAGAGTTAAGAGTGAGGTACTTGCACGCATACGATTGGACGAAGTCTAAAGTCAAAAGGACACGTTTAAGGGCAAAAACATGTTCGGGAGTGTTACATTAGTGTTATTAAATATAACCCTAAATTAATTTTCAAACCGCAGATATGAATTAACAAAAGGTATCATATTTAGGTTATGTCCTAGACCTCGAACAAAATACAGAATTTTAGTGAACAAAAGCGTTTGTGCCAGCGCGTATTTCTATCATACATGTGATTAGCTTATTAAATTTGCACAGTAAGTTGAAAGGTAATTAAATACAAACAAGTAAAATATAAATAAGCTGTAAAGGTCTGAAGCAAGTGATATTGTTACATATTTCCATAGACGTCATAACTTACGGCAAAATATCATAGGATTAAATACTGGGTTTTGGGAAATTAGTAATGTGTAAACTCCGGCGACTCACTCACAAACTAAATTATGTTAAGTTAATGAAGGAGTCTCCGGAGTTTATACATTGAAGCCCCATAATTCTATGAAATAATCGTTGCGACTTTTAAAGCTGCAAAACAATTACCTAAACCCATCAAGAACTCAAAATGTACCAAGGCCGGAAAGCGTAGGAACATGCAAAAAATAATATCAAAGGAATCTCGGTTCTGTAGATAAAAATTCAACAAAACCCTATTTATTATTTATATTATATTTTATTTGAAACATTGGCCCCTCTCCCTTACGATACGCTAGGAGGACGCCATCTTGTTTACATTGGATACTGAAAGTAGTCCGCTCAGAGGAAATATCAATTGATAAATTACCTTAGATGACGTAATTCAAGTGTTTTTATCCAATCAAAGCACGTAATATAAAAACAAATTATTATATAGATAGAAAAGAAATATCGAATTTTCCGAGTGACAGAAATCACGGTAAATCACATGTGAAAATTATCGTTTATTTTCACTCTCGGGTTTTTTCCCGCCAAAATTGCAGTTGATTTCGTACTATATAGATATTCATCCGCCGTTCATAAAATTTAGGATTCAGCATTAGAATTTTACGAAAACAATTTTGATCTATATAATAAATAGGATAATCAATTGGGCATCATGAATATCCAAAATATGATCACTCGTGCCGCATAAAGCATCAGATTAAACTCGTGCGCGGAACAAGTTCCGCGCACTCGTTTAATCAGATGCGTTATGCGGCACTCGCGATCATATTTTGGATATTCACTCCGCCCAATTAATTATCCTATAATTACATCATGAATAGAATGATTAAAAGAAAGCTATAGAGGTTAAACATTTTCCTAGATTATCAAAATCTAGATTGTCAAACAACAACTTCAATACATTTTATACTTTAATTTATTTTTTTTATTTATTTATTTTATTTTTTTTAATTTTGAGACTAGTTTGCATTTTTTGTTTTACCCAAATTAGTTATTAATATCCAAGATAAACATATGAACATATAAACATATAATAATGACCACCCTATTGTTGTAAATGCAATTAGTTAGAATCTTGTGCAAAACCTTTTCTTAAATAATTGGAGAAATTCAAACATTGTATAATAATTTAGTATAGTACTAATAAAAACATACCTGAATACATTTGTTATATTCCATCTCTAAACACAAATCAGGGCAGCGCAGTTAAAAGACCTGTTGTCATCAGAAAATGAACTTGGATATGTAATCAATTTTGCTTTGGGATTTTCGTTTGTCGTGCAAATTACTCTGACGGAGAATTCATTTTCTGTCTGATTTTCTATATTTTCAGTTTCTAAACGTTTTCTTAGAAACTACTCTAGACTGAAATTGACTTGTATAAATGAATAATATACTGTCATTTGTTTATTGGCAAAAAGTATTACTTTCGTTTGTATTTAACAACGTTATATTGTGACGAGTTTAGATTTGATTCAGTGCATAATTTTTTTTGCAATAGAGTTGATTTTGACAAGGGAGTTACACACTTCTAAACAAGCCATTGAGAAAATCAGATTATCCATCAATGTTAATGGTGATAATATATGTTATCTTCGAAAAAGCACAAAGTGCACAGATGGTATCTGAAATAAATTGTAGTGTGCGCTTTAAAATTTCAGCGCGTATTTCTTGTTTCACTTGCCTATATATTATTTAACTACAACATGTTGCCGTTGATTGTAAAACACAATTTTCTTCGCTATATTATTTTTTTATTTTTTTTCTCAGCCCGACTGAGTACAGGTTGATGGGCATTATTGTCAAATTATTGACATCATTTTTCCTCGATCATCTTAATCCGCGACCAGTTCTGACCATCGCCCAAAACAGTTACGGCGACTAATTGTTTTTGTCCGCTTTCTTATAATTTTTCGTCTCGTTTTTCTTTGTTTCTCCGTCAATCTTGTTCGGTCGTTTTGTTCTAACTAACACGAAAGTTTGTGATAATGTTGGATCTTCCATACGTTGTGCAATCAACTATTAAAATTTTCAAGATGGTCGCCCTTGAATATAGCAGTACATTTCTCATAACTAGGATTGCTATAGCGATTTCAAGGGAAATTGGTGCACTGATACAGTTGACAATTATGAGCATTTTTTTTGGAAAAACATTGGACGAAAAAGCGCAATTTTCGGTGGTCCGGCCTTTAACCCCACCCACCCCCACCCCCACAAGAAAAAAATGTCAACTTTCTATGCATACAGGCATATTTTAATGTACTGATTTAAATGAAATACTATCCATGGGGATATGGGGCGACTTTTATGGAAATCTGGCCATCCATGTCAATTAAGATTGGAATCGAATGCACCCTGCCTGCAATATGTGTTAATAAGACAAATGCATAGAAACAACTCGTATTTCTTTCGACATGCAAAAATACGCATGCTTCGATGATTGTATGATAGTGTTATACCACGTTAGGAATTTGGAGGTTGGAACTCTAAACATCGACACCACAGAAGAACTTTTTCAAAACCAAAAATCCAAAATGGACGTTTTCTGTTTCATCACATGATGTGCATAAAAGATGTGTTTGTTGTTGCACCAATAGTAATTTTCAAAATAGCTACTTTTACCGGAGACCAAATGAAAAAACACACAATGATACTTAAAAAAAAGATTCAATTATTGTTCTGAATAACCTTTTGGCAAGTAAGTTACTCATGCTTGATATGACAAAGTGGTCGTCTTCAGAAAAAATACACAAAGATTTAGTAGCAGGTTATTAATATTTGTGCAGAATAAAAAAACTATAAAAATACGCTAACGCGGAACTATTGACGAAAACTATATTTTACACAACAGTCAAGTGGTTGGAATATAACGCAAACATTAGAGAACATTTTAAACACCGGTCAAGCGGTTGGAATATTACCTAAAAATTAGAGATTCTTTATTAACCAGACGGTTTCTAAAAATTGCACGTTTACTATATATTCCCATAGGGTTTATGTTAATTTAGTGAATATGTGGTTCTCGTTTGGTGATTGGTTTTAAATATAAACGTCATAAACGAAAATAATAAAGTCATAAACAAAAACTTTTATTTACTGCGTATAAGTCATAACCATAAAATTTAGTTTGGGAGAATTTGCACTACATTTCACAAATTTACTACTTTTTCAAACTAGAGAAACAGAATCTTACATTAGTACTCTTGGATTATCTGATTTTTCCTATCACGATAGTTAAATTATGCCATTTTAAGTACTCGTCATATGGCTCGGCCTTAAAACTCCATAATTAAACTATCTCGATTGAAGAAATCCGATAATCCATTCGTACAAATGTAAGATCCTATATATCTTATATGAAATAAAATTACACTTATTCTGTTAAAAAAGATTGACGGCAATTTAGGTTTGAATGATTTTTTCTATGATGGTTTTGATGTTTGATAAATGGGAAAATCCCGCAAGCATTTAGAGAACCCAGAGAGAATACGATTTCAAAAAACTATGGTAATGAAACATATTGTACATTATAATTGTTTTTAGTTGTTCATATGATGAAATGTTGGCCAACACATAACTGAACAAACATCTGGCGAGGTCAGAAAACATGCAAGCATGTTAGTAAATTATTTTTAACAATAACTTTTTTCTAAAAACACGTAGTCACCGAGCAAGAGGGGTAAATAAATAAATACATGCGAGCAAGACGCTTCTCGTTTCGACATCCATGTTTACAAAAACAATTTTTTCTGTCACACCTAATTGCGCCAAGCATATGAAGTTGATGTTGTCATCTTAATCCCAGCACGCAACTAAATGTCTTAAATTCTAAAAGGGTTAAGGCATCAGAGAAAAATGCTCATTGATGTAGAACTACGATATCTTAGATTTAACATTTAAAATTTCAATAAAGCTCTAAACGTTATAGCACCGTAGACACTAATACGTTTGTATTGTGCTCTACAAGCAATGTTACAAAGCGTTGGGATGATGCAAATTGTCATGTATACGAAGGACACTATTTGTAAGCACTTTAAAGATTAGTTTAAGTTAGAGGCTTTATTTCTTTAATAGAAAAATAAGTGTATGTGGTAACATTTATTATGACATTGTAACAATATACGACATTTTGCCTTTGATCTTTTTATGGATTAATCACACGTGATCTGTGTGTTGTGCAAAATCGTTCTTTAACATGAGACGTTTCTTGTTAAACCACGATTCATGTCATCTGATAAAAATCCCCATTCAAATACATTTGAAGTAGGCGGGGCTTAGCAATGATATAATCAACCAACTTTTTAGTTATTCCAAAGTGTAAGCCCCACCACTTACCGTCATTCAAAATACCAAATGAACTACATAAATCGTCTAGACTGACCGTGTAGCACGTGATCGTCTGACAACAATAATGTCACGTCCATTTCAAATTCTATTGATTGCATTATGTTATAAAACATATATACCAGGCCTTTTACCATTTAACCTACTCGACGCAAGCGTCTCGTAGTTTACAAACTTTAAATGGTAAAAGGTGTGGTATATATAATACGTACCATAGTCAAACATGTTCCGTTAAGTAATTCTTGCTTAAATTTTACACGACATGGAAACTCGAAGTGTATTAATTTATTGACATAGAAATATAAGATCCATCAATATACCTTGTTTAAATAACATTACTTGGGTTGCCATGGTTTCTGATCAGGTTTTACTTAAAGCTTCAAATATGCTTCATTTAAAATTTTATTGAGTCGAGCAATAACCAAATGTGCTTGTTTGTTTGTTTGAATATTGTTTAACGTCACTTTCAGCAATTTTTCAGCTATATCTCGGCGTCCAGTTTTTATTGGGGGAGGAAGACGGTGTACCCGGAGAAAACCCCCGACCTGCGACAGGAAATTGGCAATCCTTGTCAATTAAAATTGGAGTCGAATACACCCTGCCCGCAGTGAGGCTCGAACCGCAATCTCAGTGTTGACAGACTAAGTGATTAATAGTGGACGAATTACCTAAACCACTCGGCCACCGAGGCCCCTTCAACCAAATATGTAGTGTGTATTGTAATAACATTATTTTTAATAGAGATTTGCCCACGCTGACAAAAAATATCGGTTTGTTTTGGTGTTTTGAACGGTGTTTAACGCCACTTGAGGCAATTTTTCAGTTAAATCATGACGTCCAGTTTTTATAGGGGAGGAAGCCGGATTACCCGGAGAAAACCCCTGACCTGCGGTAGCAAAACTAGAAATCCTTGTCAATTAAAATAGAAGTCGAGTACACCCTGCCTGCAGTAAGAATCGAAATCGCAATCTCAGTGTTGACTGACCAAGTGATCAATAGTAGACGTATAACCTTAACCACTTGGCCATCGAGGCCCTAGAAAATTATCATGACTACACCACACCGTGTATAAACGTTAATTGCAGAAATAACTCGCAGCTCAAAACTCTAAATTCTATTGACACAGTGTTATTCTCTTAGTTAATTTAAGTAAATACAGCAAAAAATGTTATATCAACAAGTCATTTTAATGAAATTGGTACACAGAAATGACTTAGTCGTAAGAAGTTAGTTACTTTCGTTTGGTGTTTGTTTCTTGTGTCTGAATCCGTATTGTTATTTTACATTGACTTTCGGCACTTGTTGTTCGGTCGGTTTCCTTGCAATACTTTAAATTAAGTATAAAATATGCAGACATGATCTTTTATTAATGTGACAACAATTGACTATTCATAAAACTGTTGCATAACTAACGTCGATGATGAACTTGCGTTCGACTTCACATAATTTCCTTTGTGACTGGTTCATAATCTTAATGATATTATCAAAACGGGGCTATGGAAAAAAATTACCCCTGGGCATCAAATACAAGAATAACAAAACTGTAAATTTGAACATTTTAGATCTACAACAACAGTCAAAATTTTTCAAAATCTGAAACATCAAGCAAAAACGCAAAAATTCCAATGAATATAATACAAAAGTAACTGTTAGAAAGATGTAACTTGATTAGTTTAAGCAAAACATTTCACGGCAATTCATCAAACCTGTCTAATTGTATTAAAAATTCAATAGAAAAATTTAACACACTGCAATCAAAGGGATCTCTTTTACCATGGTGTATTTACTGTCTTGGCGAGTTTTATTTATTTCCAAATATACAAGTGATTGTTTATACTCTTTAAAGCAGACGACAACTTTTGAACTTAAATACAATTTCTTTGGAGATAGTGACAGAAAAAAATGTTTTATCAAGAAATCCGCTTAGTATGGATTAATTCAGACATAATACAGTCATGATATGATCATCGAGTCGTTTCGACGTTAACGTGAATTAGTTTGTGCACTTTCTGTAAGCGTGTCGTGTATTGCGATTGGTTCCACAATTACTGACAACAGGTCTTATCATAGCACTCGAAACGAGTCATGCGACACATAACTTTTGCAGTATTAGTTTTCCACTTATAATGTTTTTATTGCGCGTATCTCGTTCGATTTCTGTTTTATCTATATGTTAAATACATGCACACAGATTTATGACAAGAAGATGGATAAATACAAACGTTTACCAGACTAGAACTATAATGACAGGCAAAACAATGAACAAAAAACTCCTTTAAAACAGGTGCTCCGGAAGGATAAGCGTTTCCTTAATCATTAACGACACCTGTCGTGTATTTTCAGTAATGTGTTGTTGAAATGTTGTAAGAAGTTGACTGTGTGACACTTACTTTGTATTTATTGACTGGCTCATTGTGTTCACCATAATTTGTTTTAGGTTAGACATAAGAAAAAAAAAGTGAAAAAAAGAAAAAAATAATAATTGTTGACATTTTCCTTAACTACCTGAAATTAAATGGGACTATCATAGACTTTACAAATGCATCGCATTATGTGAAAAAAAAACTTCTGAGAAGAGGTCGACAATTAGTACCAATAGAAATACCAATTATCTGCTGATATATGAAGACAAATCAGACAAAATCCATCAGATATAAAAACGCACATGTGGAATCAGAATCAACAAAACGCTGCATGGATTCTAAAACACAGAAAACTACAAAGTGTGTAGATAGTATTTACATTTTACATATGTCAATGATCGATATCCTAGATTTCTATTGGTTCAAAAAGTTACAGATGGCGTAGAAACATTCTTTGCATTTCTAAATGAAACCGATAGCCATAAAGAGCACGCGCTTCCTTGACGACGTCCACAGTATACATAATAACGCGGATTGATTTAAATCAACAAAAATACATTGTACACGATTTAAATCAGGACCCCGGAATTTTCTTTTAGTGAAATAAAATGAAAATATAAGAATGGAATGCATTCTTTTAAGTTTCATTTACGTATGATAGCGTTGACCGAAGAATATTTTCGTAATGAAGCGACCGCTTCATACGTTAATGAAACTTCAAAAGAATGCATTCAATTATTAAACAAAGATTGCACAAGCATACAAATCAGGTTCACCTTAATGCCCAACAATTAGGAGTAAAATCTGGTTAAAATTTAAATCAGCGAAAAAGGAAGATTTTACAAAAATACAATAATCAAAAAATAATTTATTCGCTAAGAGATAATTATAAAAATTACGTCATTTTTTAAAGTGAAATACAAGTGTAAAATACTGAACTGTGCACTGATTAAACTATTAAACTTGAATTCTAAACTTCCTGTATGTCGTGTATGTCGCTGTGATGATAAATTTTGCAAATACAAGGGAAATAATTAGTATTCTATTCTCGACTGAATAAAAACTAATCTCATTCTCTGTCTATGAATGTTCTCCAGAGATTTGTATTTGAATTGTATAATGAGACTTAGTTCGTGATAGCTGTATAACTGAATGGAACTTAGCGATTGAGTGCGACATTTTAAGTTCATTCATACGGAAAACTTCCGTTGTCCCATTTTTCTGACAACTTTTAAATTAAGAGTTTCCAAATAAGAACGACTATTTTGTTTCAGTTTACCAAATGGAAATTTCATCATTTCAATATGTTAAGATAATGTTATAATCATATAAATACGAAAAAATTTATTAGGGAACGAATATATACTGCTTTTACAACATGTTGTGCATAAAAGTTCAATCCGCGGTTGTATCAGAAAAGAATTATTTTTATTATATAGAACGAATATAAACCGATGTGACCACGGGTAAAATTCCTTATAAAATTAGATATACACTAATTTTACTACGGTTAAAATTGATACGTACCAATTTACGCTCATTTTACAACAGATGTGGACTCGAAGTGTTTAAACGCGTAATACATATTAGAATACACTGTAATGGAAGTATTATTGACTTTACAGTACTTCGATGTGACATAGAGCACCGTCGAACGCACACTTTTAGAGGTAGGAGTGTAAACCGGGATGTGTATTGATACAGGTGAAACAAATAAGATATTGTTTCTCAGCTAGGCATTTCGGCCAACAGGCTGTTGCATTTCAGAGTTTAGAGTAGCCCCGCAAACTTTTGGACTATTTACCTTTCACCTTATGTGCTTTCTTCAATTTACGTGTCCTATCTTCAGTAAGTTGTTTTTCCCTTTCCGCATAATCTTTGCTGCATTGTGCGTTTGAGCTTATGGATGTGTAGATATTTTATGCAGATTGGGGTTTTAAAATTCCAAAGATAAGACTGTTGTAAAAAAAGAAAATCTATGACTTATCTCATTTGTTGCACATTGCACCTCGTAGTCTTTTGTAATAATTAAATATAAAGTAACAGAGAGAAATATCAAATAGCTGACATATTTTGGTCAAAACTGTATGACATAAACGCATTTAAAGGGAAATTTTATTCTCTCTGACGTCCAGCTTCCTTATCTAGTTTGGACCAACATATTGCAGAAAAATACAAAAATAGTTAAAAAATAATTTTCGAACAACTTACCTTACACATTCCGCCCAACTGTTAGATGTATTATTAAAGACTTTGGCCCTTCATTAAATTCCGAATTAGTTAATGATTCTAAATAGGTTAACAGTTCAATTAACTTATAAGCACAACTTTTTAATTGTCCCAGACTGGTGTAGTCTTAAATTCTAACTGAATGCACAAATCAATAAATTTTATCAGCATAATGCGTGTCAATATCATGCTTCTGTGTTATTACGATGCTTGCATGACCTATGGAAGATGTTACACAAGCGTGTCTATGAAGATTTCTTCATAAGTATCCAGTTTAATCATTCTACTATTTTAAAATCCTAAGATGAGCGATCAAACAGAGTTAATCACCATGGGCATATAATTGTTCATTTGCGTTAATTCTATAATATCTCGTATCAACTGTCCAATGAAGGTCATGTGTTAGAAATTAGAAGGTTTGTTTAAATTATTGTTTTTATTTAATGGAAGTTGTGTTATTCATGTTTCATCCATTTTATGTTAAAATCAATACAATTGTTGTTTTAATACAAATAATGCGGAGAAATAAGTAATATGGCTAATGAGTCATGTGTTTACAAAAATACAGCAATCGGTTCTAATTATGATGTCATTATTTATTAATTGTTTTTGTATCTACCACTATGATATTTAAGTGTCAATAATGAACTCGTTATTTAATCTCATTTTACGTTTACAAACATTGATTGATTTTGTTTTAATACATGGATTTTAACGCATTTGCTATTGGACACCGGTGCGTCGGCGCGATTTGCTATTTTGAGTCTGACTTGGAATGAGGTGGTCTCGACTGCAACCCTAATTAACAAGAATTTCTAGTTTTCCTGCTGAAGGTCGGATGTTTGCAACGGGAAGTCTGTCTTTCTTTCCTTCCTAAAGGAAGCCGTTATGAAACTTTTTAATGATTCTTTCAATACAATGTAAAATGTAATAGCTTATGCTGGCATACATTTGAAATAAGTATTTTTCAAGGAAATTATCGCCGTTTTTAATTTCATCACTATTATCAGAGACATATAATTACAGAGATTGGCAACTCGTCGTTGGCGAGTTGCCAATCTCTGTAATTATATATGTCTCTGCTATTATCAAGTCAAAAATATACATACCAATTAAATATCTAAGCTAAATTGAAAATATAACCGAACCCGGCTGCATAGCCTTCATCGAGACATAATACAACATATCTTGTCATATGAAAAACACTTTTCTCGAATTGAAAAATGAAAAAGAGATAGAAGCACTAATGGTTTATTACGCGAGAATGTCAGATTTATCAAAAAATTTTCTGATGTGTCAATGTAAAACTTAACAAATCAATCATATTTAGTTCTAAAACATATAACAAACAGGAAGTCGATAGACGATATAAATATTTAACTACTTGAAACAGCAATTTTAGACCTTTGAATTACAAAAAAAGAGAAGAATCGATTGTATTATAAACTCTGATGGAAGTAAGATTAGTTTTAAACACAATTTTAACACTTAAGGAATATTTATTTTCGCTGATTACTGTTTACTATACGAGTCAAATTGTGCTTTGATCCAATTTTCATCAAATCTTGATGGTGTACTCGACTCCAATCTTTATTGACAACCTACCGCAGGTCGCGGGTTTTCTCCGGGTACTCCGGCTTCCTCCCAAAATTAAGACTCGATATAGTTAAAACTGAATACCAAACTATGATATAGTTGAAACATTACTCCCACAAGTTCTATCCCGTTTACAAAAAAAAAACTCACAAGATTACGACCATTAAAGGAAAAGTGTTCATTTCCTCTTCGCAATATACATACGCATATAATATTTATGGATAGATAATAAAAGATTTTAAACTTCTCATAGTTCCGGTTTATCCCTCACTGATCCATTGTAAATATTTTAAAAAAGAAGTCATATGTATACCAGCATTAATCGAACAATACAATGTTACAAGTATAATGTTCAATTATCCAGAAGCTTAATCAAATTTCGAGTAGGTAGACAATTTGAAATCAATGAACACTATAACTAATAACCAAAGAATTTCGTGTCTGTTCATTTTTGACTTGCAGTTAATTTTATATTCGTATAGTTACATAATCTAAAGCCCTTGTGGCCGATGAATCTAGTTTTATGTTTCTGATTTCACTTGTGGTATATTCTTGTCAAGTAGTATATAATGCATTAGAAGCATGAACATTTAGTGTCTCCTGAATAGTCATTATAATGTTTTTCTCGGATAATACAGGTTAAAAAAACTAAATAAAGCTGATAAACAGATAGCACAATATGATAGGGATAAGCTACACATTTGAACGTTTAAAAGCGTTTAGTGATATAATATGTTTTTGATAGTTCATTTTTTGTCAATGACTTTGCATTGGTAAATATACGGAATTCAATAATTACCCAAGGTAATGTTTTCACCAAGTTGTTATGGATCCCAGTATTTTTATTGCACTTTCTTTAACATATAGCAAAAAAGTGTATAAGAAATATACTTAAGCAACTAATGTGATAACGAAGTGCACAAGAATTTAAGGCTTTAGGGTCGAAATTAATTTATTCGCACCTGAAAAAAAATCTACATTAAACTTTACCCTAGTAATTTTTTTTATAATAGGGTAGTATATTATACACTTCACTGCATTAACCACTTTAGTAGGAGATCATTGTCTTTATTTCATGCGTTTGTAGTGATCCTCCGAAACACGACAAAATGTTTGACAATGAAAAAATAGATTATTGTTTTTACAAATAAAGAGCATATTAAATTGAATAAGTTAATAACCATATTGAATGCGACAAATTTCTCTAATGTTATTTTTTTTAAAATACTGCTGTCTTGACTCTAAACTTCCAACGCTAAATCGTAATTTTACATTCTGACTCGAGCAAAACATTGCACATGGCTACCGGGAAGTGCAGACCACAAACCAAGCATAGAATGAATAATAAAGAAAATTTATTAGGTCTGTAGCCAAGCACGAAAGTGCGTAAAAAGTGACTGAAAATGACATGGGATAAAAGAGAAATCATTATTATTTAAGCTGTACCAAATACGTCAGTGACATGTTTGGGGTTTTAGTTCTATATAAAAACACGGGAGTAGTAATGCGTATGACAATCAGAACTAAAATTTAACCATTATCAAACACACCTTTTTGTCTGAAACACCTTACGAGACCATACTAGTATATAATGGCCCTAATTCATTAGGTAAAATTGGAAATCCCTACTTCCGGTAGAACGTTAATATTGGACATTGCGTACTTGAGCGGTTTCACTGTTCAATCAGAGTCCATCAAAGCTGCCAAGCGCATTACAAGGAAACGATACGAGATTGGTTATCGAAACAGACACCCTGCCGCGAATCCTTATTATAAACGTTTTTATGGAGCGCCAAACTACTAACAAGAAAAAGACCCCTTTGTTGTTTCCGAAAAAAGATTAGACGCATTGTGGTCGTAACAAAAGGATGAATTCAAAACACTCCTACACAACATTCCATTCCTTTTTAGTAACAGTAAAAAAAAAATCCGTCTATTGGTCTTTAATCTGTCGCTTAGTATATTCATTGCGTGCATCCAATGTTTCATACTTTATTTTCTAAAACAAATTCATATTTAAATTCATGTTATGAAAATACACTGCTAGTACCAAGTTTCTTGTAAATCTTTATCTGATTTTTTATAGAGAATTGTAACGTCAGATCAATGGTATTACTACACTTCAGTATTATTTATTCTAACTGATATATTACTCTGTCTGACAAAATATCAAGAGAATCAAACGCCAATTATTTTAAGTTATTAAGTTTTTACATACTATGTGAAGCTATTATTTCCTTAGCCGTGTTGTCTATGTAATCACATCCGCTATTGATCACTTGCTTGTAAACACTCTACTTGTGAGTTTGACCCGACTGTGGGCACGATGTTATTGACTGCAATTTTAATGACAAGTTGCGACAGACGGCGGTTATCGTAGGGTAATAAAAGTTTTTATACCCCGCCACACAAATTGTTTGATACCATCTGTATGAATATGCGTGTCCGCTCCTCTGTGGTTTCCTGATAATAACTTGAAAACGCGTAAACAGATTTTGTTTAAACGTTGCACAGCTGTTCAGTACTATAAAATTAAGATAAAGCTCAATGTTCAGCACAATCCCTTTTGTTGATTTTGAGTAAGGCCAACTAAACAAAACCCATTTGTAGTTTTTGAGTTGGGACAATTTGAAATCATTTGTATAGGTCTAAGGTCAAGGTAAAATTGTCTTCATTGGTATCATTAAACGTCTCATTAGATGCCATATTTTTTTATCACTCAGGTTGGACTCTTGATTCTACTTTTTTTTTTTACAAATATGATGTCAACAAGATTGGTAGACTGCCCACTGCAAGAGGGGGGAGTAGTTATTTAAACACTTATCAGATTTTAATGATTATAAATTATACTTACATATTTATTTTTCTATTTTTTGTGCTAGTCTTGTTTAGTACCCTACTATTAAGTACTGCTCACTGGATGCTAAGCAACATACGATCAATAAACCAATTCCTACGCTTACCTCAAAATGTGAAAAGACTTCCCCATAAAAATAATTCATCTTGTCAGTTTTTTACAGAGATTTATATTTAAAAAATGAGTTCTATAATACCTTTCAATCTGAGAGAGGTCTTTTTATTGATGTCGTTTTGCCAAGATGCCTTTTGTAAACATTACGTAAATGGTTATGTAATTAACTTTTCATGGATATGCTTGAACAAAAATATGTATCATAAAATATATTTTTATAATGCAATGTTACCATTAAGGTGCCCAATTATGGAAATAAGATGATTATTTTACATCTCGGTGCAGAAATTAAAGTCGTATTGTCATGAAATCATTCGGGCGACATCCTAAATTATGTGAATATATATAATCTTTATTGACAATACGTGGGCTCAGTTGAAATTGTTATAATTTCATACCCCAATGAATTTCGTTTAAAAGGTGCGTGGTATAATTAAGATAAATGTTTACTTTAAATCTTTGAAGAATAAACAGAACATAATTATAATTATGCTAAAAAAATCCTATACTATTGGAAAAGGAGGCTGAACATATATATTTCTTAGATGAACTGGCTACAAAATGTTTTTTTTAAATATTCTAGTGCCCCCACCTCACCAGACAAGACAAGGGTTGGTACCATAAGCAGATTGATAGATATCCCCTTGGAAAACACTTTTCCACGTTCTGTTATCTCATTACTACTATGGATTTCTAGAGACAAGTACACTTTAAATCAAGCGGAATGTCGTTTATGTATATATTGATATTGCTTTTTATTTTTTTATTAGCACAGAGAAAGAAATTGTATACTAAACAGATAACCATCTAAGCCTGTTCGTGATTAAGCATTAACTAGTATTATTTCGTTTTAGAAGATCTGACCATTGTGATGTCTTCATTGTATCGCAAGCTTAGTCAGTTCCGTTCGGGTTGTCTCGTTATCTACGATCTCCTTAAGCCTTTGTGTCTTTGTTGTTGCCACTATACTGTTTTAACATTTAGTTTCCGTCTTTATATTATCTAATTTTTATATCGGGGACGAAATTCAATTTTTGAAAAATGGTATGACCACATATTTAAAGTGTAATTAAGACTAACTAACATATAAATCTGTCTGACCACCCACCAAATAGTAAAACAATGTCAAATATTACAAGTCAATTATTTCCGACTAATATTTCATTAGCCGTGTTTAAAATCGTACCTACTGACCACTAGCTTATTATGCCATTGACAGCAATCATAATGATAACTATTACGGGTATGTCATTAGTCGGCCGTTTAAATGAATTGGTTTTTTTTACATGATCGTCGTAAATATATAGGGCTTGACCTATCTTGATCCTAAATAAATGTAATTTGTTTTATGTATTGTTGTCTTGTTTGTTAGTAGTAATTACATAATTTCGTTTAGTTTTTAGTACATTATTATCTCTTTTATTCTTTGCCCCTATTACCATTCAGACCATAATTGAAAACCTTGATCCATTAGAAGTATATCAAATAATAACCTACTACTACGGAAGCTTATTCGGGTAACTTTGTTGGAAAAAAATGTTGATTGCGTTTAACGCAAATGACCCGAACAAGCTTCCGTATACTACTGATAATAATAACGTAATAACTGTTCTTGGTGATTTACAAAGATATTAATTTTATTAGAACTGTAGAAACGATTGTATTATTTTGCACTTACCTTGCACATGGCAACGGCAATTATGCTGACACGAAGACTTCAGTTCCAACAAATAATGAATGAACTTAATATATATGAATCCTTCATAGTGTGTGTTTCTTATGATAAAATCAACATAATATACTGTATTCGTATCTATTCCATCTGTCAAAGACCGGATAAACGTCCCCGCAAATTTACTTCACGGGCGAACCCAAACTGGTATTTCATCATTGTCAAGAGATGCAAATATGACTAACTAATTATGTCTGAATACAGAATTACTAGTAAATATAGAAAAAAAAGAATACGAGGCCAATATTGCAATTAATCAATTAGGAATTTTTGTCCCACGGGTGACAACCGTGTTTCAAGTTTTGTCCCATCAATAAATTGATTGCTCAATGATGCGTGTTCCAGAAAGGAAATTTTACAATGAGTTTTTAATGAACGACTAATAGCTAAATGAGTTGTAAGCAATCAGTCGGAAATCGCTCCTGATATCTCCTTTGTGCAAGCTTTTAGTTCCCATTTCATTGATATTTTGGTGTTGAGCTGAAAATAACAGCGTGCTGTTTTAGCCTTGTAGCTATTCTGGTTGTTATGCAAGTTATGAAATTGTGATAGGTCATTAAACTAATTATACATTGTAATAAGTTAACAGGTTCGTTTGAATATACAAAATGTTTTGTGTAATGTTTCAGAAAAAACTAGATAATGATATGCAATTGAAATATATATATTTCCACATATTTTCATTATTAATTAAAAATATCACGTAATTATAGTATGTTTGTTTGTTTTAACAATGTTTAACGCCACTTTCAGCAATTTTCAGCTATATCATTGGGTCCAGTTTTTATTGGGGAGGAAGCCGAAGTACCAGGAGAAAAACTCCGAATTTCAGTACGAAAACTGACAATCCTTGTCAATTAAAATTAAAATTGGAATCGAGTACACCGTGCCACATTTAGACTTGAACCCGTAACATCAGTGTTGACAGACCACGTGATCAACAGAACGGACGTACTACCGTAGCCATTTGGCCACAGAGGACCCGATTATTACAGTAAGAATCTGACCAATATAGTTAAAAATAAGATTCCATGAATGATCGAAAATACAGCTGACCATCACAAACAAGGAAATTCATTCAGTAACAAACTTAACCGACATAAAGTTTCACATTCTAAGTGTCATCAAGTGTACTTCGAAAACGGAAGCCGCATGTTTATACATTCTATATCAGTAATCGGAATTTCCGACTTCTTGTAAAACCTTAAGTGAGCATTATTTGTACAACGACTTATGTTTTTGATATGGCTTCGCGCGGATACAGAAGCTATAAACATGGTCTACATTTTAACACATTGCAGAATGGTTTATTAGATTTTCAAATCAAATCAACTTCTATAAATCTTAAATTTCCTTGAAAAAATATCGGCAATTGGTTATTGAATCAAAGCTGAATGGGATTTTGAGTTTTACATTTTCTCTTTTATCTAGTACAGATAATACTATATTTGTGTACAGCAACCGCTAATTACAAAGACTTAATAGGCATTGATTGCCATTTTTTTGCCGAAGGCTGGCAGTTTTCATTGGGTACTCCGACTTCCTCACAAAATAAAACTGGACGCCTTGATATAAATGAAATAAATTGGTTTAAGTTACGTTTTAACCCCATTTCAAGCAAAACCGACAAATCCACCATGAAATATTAAGAAAACTAATGCAAAACAGTAGACTTGAATTAAGTGAAGAAATATATTGAAATAGTCTTGTTAAACCCGAATAACTAGAATATGTCCACAATATCACAGATATCTTATCATCTTCCCCTTAGTTGTATTAATAAAACAGCTACAAAAACAAAAATATTATCACGATCAATTTTGCGGCATGTTAGATGGGAGGTCCTTTTGCCGTATAGGTCAATTAAGGGATTCTCTAATGCTTTGTTATCCAAATTGGAAATTGCACACAATATTTGATTTCGTAGTAATTAAATACAATCTTAATCAATTTTATGACAGCAGATCTTTTATGTGTCAAATGCAAATAAGATCTGTTTAAATGAGTTTTTGTGATGATAAAACTGGAAGAGCTGGTATAAGTTCTGTTGCTTTTGAAATTTAAGCATATTCTTATAACATGTAGAAATAAATAGATGTTACAATTTACAAAAAGAAATCAACTGTATATCTTTCTTCCACGGTTTGTAAGAAAATTCTTAGACCTTTTTATTAGTATTTTTTTTAGATTTTTGGAAGGTGAGCTGTTGTATGTTTCAATTCAATTTTAGCTGAAAAATTAGCTTTTTCAATTTCAGCTTTTGTTTTTAAAGTAATTAAGAAATCTAATAACTCCGTACCTTATTATGATTATATCCCCCGTACTCAAACCCCCTACATCCCAACGCATACACTTACTGCCTCCTCATAACCCCTACCAATACTCACATCCCTTCCCATAACCCCTACCCTTACCTATAACCCCTATAACCCTTCCACATTGCCACCTGCCTACTTATTCCCTCCACAATAGCCACTTAGCCTTCCGGTGGCTGTTGGGAACAACTGTACAGTCTGTCCAGTAGAAAACACTAAGATTATCTAAATAAATTATTATAAAGAAAAAATATTATTCCTACAGGTATGGTTACCATGATGATCTTTGTTTCAAAATATGTGTTTACAGAGCAAATACTTGAAGACTTTACTGCACATGTTTTATTTAAGATATATTTTCTAACTTCATTGGTGACCGACCACGTGATCAATAATAAACCACTCGGTCACCCAAAAATGCCCCAAATTACCCAGGAAATTACAAAATAGACACGAAAACAATAAATTTTGTGTCATAAATGCATATTTTGATAAGTGAAATAGTTTCATGAAGCAACTATATTATTTTAATATAGACAAACATTATGTAGACACAATGACGTCATTTTAGTGCCCAATTGCTTTAACACATACCTATATTCAGCTATATACATCTATACTTATTGTTTCTTAGTAGTATGTTTTTTAAGTAAAATGCAAAGTTATCTACGTGTATTTTACAATATACAAGTTCGTATGCCACTTACAGTGTAGGGCACGAATCCTGTGATCAATATTCTTCGTAAATTATAGATATTTAGCAATAATGAACAAAACATGTCACACATAACTATTGCTTGTTATTATATGATTAGAATTTTGCTTGTTTTTGATTAGTCTAAAAACAACTTTCAGGTCACGATAAATCGCAACAGTGATAAAATTTCATACCCTGCACGATTCCGCTGCATAGTAGTCAAGCGGAATCCTATATCGACCTGGTTTTTAAATAATTTCATTCCCTGCACGATTCCGCTGCATAGTAGTCAAGCGGAATCCGATATCGACTGGGTTCGTAATAAATTCATTCGTCCAATCGAATTGATTGTATTTATTGTATTGTACACAATTCATTGGTGTCTGCTCAACATACATATAATGCGTGTCAACGACAAATGGGAGAAACGTCAGCTCTGCGATATATTGATTCATATACTCTTCTCAATATTTGAAACTGGAATTTCATGATTATCAGCAAATTGATGTCAAAATGCAGTAATAAATAAAAAATATTAAGGGTAACAAGCATAACAACAATTACAAAATGTGAGCAGGTGCTCCAGCAGAAAAGGCATCCCCTCGGGGTTTTTTATGAAAGGAGATGGTTGTTTTAATCGTGTAATGAAACAATTAATGACTTTCATATACGGTCGCTATCAGGATTTATCAGCCCTTATAGATTATTTGCGTTTTTTGAAACGAGATGCGTTTTTTCGTCCATATCTCATCGAAGGGCGACAGCCCTGAGATGAGATGACGAGAAAATGCATCGAGTTTTAAAATACGTAAATAATCTGTTTATCGCTGTTTTGTAACATTGTGACGTCACAGTGTTTACTTAACGACGTCTTGACAGCGAGCTGAGATGGGCCTATCTCACGTTAGTAGAGTGAGAGGGAATAATATCGCACACAAAGATCAAAGGAAAATACTGCAAAATAGCGATAATCAAAAATATATATTCACCGCGCCCAGAGCCTCGGTGAATATTTCATGTTCTCTTGCTGATAAATCCTGATAGCGACATATCTCAAAGTCATTAATTGTATAATATTACCAACCTCTAAGTGTACTGACAGACGAACACCGAGTGATGAGCAATATATAAATATATATATCCAACAGTTGTGGACATACGGATTGTTTCAAGTTGCCGACAGCATATTCTTTAAGAAAGTTTATTATGCCACCGAAAGAATTTAAAACACGTGACAATAAATAAAAAAATATTTTAATATTAAATAAAAAAAGGTACATATTTTGTAGATAAAATAGAGCACAATTTCCTCATCTACTCTCTCCTTAATCTAAACAGTCAAAAGTCTTAGGAATAAGGCACTTCCACCTAGCAAAGTGATATAATGGCCTTATATAGTCTATGAAGAACGAGAGAGATCTGTATGAATGGAACATTTTTAAGTGCCAGCTTATTTATAAACATTCACATTTTTTCTGACAATTTTATCTTTGTGTTTATTTTACATTCATTATATGAGTATGGCATACATTATTATTTGTTTACAGAAACCTAAGCCAAAAATCGTAATATCATGTTTAATTGTTTGCAATACAACAAGAACTAGTGTAAATGAAAAGGCAATTGATGAAAAGACCGCAACAGGCTCAGATTCGCTTGACTATGTGAACAGTATCTAAGTATAAATAAATTATTTATACCGACGCAGTAAAACAATGTGACAATTTTGTTTAAACAAAATGGCTTAAATAGATATTCTGAGACATTCTTAGGTATTTCTCTGATCCATCTGGAAAGAAACACAAGAATATATCCGTTACTGATAACCAAAAATGATCATGAAAATCACAGTGGCTTCCGCAGAGTGTGTTCCACCTTTACCATAATTGAAAAGTATTGTCATTTTCAATCCTGAAGGTCAAAGGGTACTCCAGCTTTATACCCAATAAGCTGATCGCCATGATAAAATCGCTGAAACTGGAATTAAACCCAACTGAAACCAACAATACCATTCCTGTGATATTTTTGCAATGACAAAATCTAAAACTTGAGCTGTGTTATTTACACAGGTTATTATGTTGAAAACGAAAAGTCTAATAAGAGAAAATTTGATTTGAACATTATCTTGGCTTAAAATGTTATTTATATATGATACGAGTTAATTTTTTCCGTACTTGCGATAAGTATTTTTTCGTTTTTATGACTTCGTTTTAAGGCAATACAGAAAATTGAAAAATGTTTTATTGCTGACTAGGAAGAGCACACAATTACGATTATACCAAAAGAAAATTGGCAAATACGCGATATGTACATACAACAAGTTTACAGTCTGCAATATTCGACATGTAATACATAAATAAGGAGTTAGTAGATTTTATATGGGGACTTGCGTTACGCGCTCGAGTCATGTAACATTTTCCTTGTTTTGGGTCAACAACTGCCCGTGTAATTATTATTATGTTTCGAAAATAGCGTTGCACTAATAGCTAACATTATGTGCCAACACTCAGTGAAGGTTGCAATAGCACACTGTTTAAGTTAACCGTATCTTTTTTCCAAATAGCAAGTTTGAGATATCAATAAAAAGAGCTTTCAAGACACGAATAAAATATGACAGTTTTTACTCGTGCAGGTTGAAACGTGTCACTACATGTATCAAAACTATGATCTATTTTCAACGTTTGGGGGTTCACAGTGCTCAACCCACTGATCATCTCAGCCCGTCCCCGGGTGGCGGATAGGGGAGACAGTCTCGTTAGGGAATTGTCAGCTCATCAAAGCCTGGCAGCTGACCGTAGTGTGTGACGTTTTTAGAGAGTGCCCAATCCTTCCACGATAAAGACCGATTTTTTGTATTTTTGTAGATTTCGAAAAAAAAGAATGTGCTCATTGTAGCCGCTACAAAAGGCTAAATTCTCCGCCCCTACCCAGCACTTCATACTTTGCCAGTAGCAGTCAAAATTCCGTTGATTTATTGTTTGTTTACTTGTTCATGTCCTGAATAAAGGTGGAACACCCCTGACTGGGCGTAAAACAAAAATCAATCAATCAATCAATCAATCTTTTTTTGTTAGTTGGTTATATGACATCACAGTTATATCCTTCAAAGAGCGGAGGCAAACAACATCTTTTAAACTTCTTTTTTCCTGAAAAGACCACACCTACTGTATCATCTCGTTGTAAATACTGTCAATATGGTGGCTCCCATATACGATATTTTACCACTTTTAGTGCACTCTAGACGCCGTGGAATATATCAAAAACGTCAAAGGTAGATATTTTTTTCCGACGCAGTCGGTATTATATTCACTTTTTGCCCTTTGACCTTATGACACTTCACCTCTCGAAAAAGCAAGTCACGGGATCGTAATTCTGTTTCTTGATTAGTCAAAAACGACGGAGGTTCGGAACAGGGTGGTAAATTGAACAGGGGTTCGGAACAGGGTGGTATAGTGGCACTTCACTTTTCAAATTGTGTACTATTATAATTAGATTTTGCCGTCTGTTTGTTTATCAAATTATTTTAAAGTGCAGTTTAAGTATTTAGAACGATAGAGATGAGCTGCAGTTTGTAAAATTTTATATCAAACAACTTGTACAAAAATGGTAAATATTTTGTATTTGAAGTACAGCGCAAATTAAAACGAATATTAACACGCTGGATTTTTGCGGGCTTTTATGGAGTGTAAAATATACGGAGAGAGAAATTTTTATTAATTCCTTTATTAAATACAAATCATTTTATATACATGTTGCTATTAAATCAAATATATTATTATTGTTCTTGAGCGTCCTCCGGCTTCCTCTCCCAATAAAAACACGATATAGATGAATTGTTGAAAGTGGAGCTAGACCATAAACAAACCAACAAATTGTATACATATTGTATTGTACATGTATGTTATTATTTCCCGCCGTAACGCAACGTGATACGCAAATATGGTTCCTTTTATTAGTAAATGCGCATAACAAGCTTTATAGATTATTTACGTTTTTTGAAACGAGATGCATTTCTCGTCGTATCTCATCGAAGGGCTACAGCCCCGAGATGAGATGGCGAGAAAGTGCATCGAGTTTCAAAAAACGTAAATAATCTGATTATCGCTGTTTTGTAACATTGTGACGTCACAGTGTTACTTAACGACGTCTTGACAGCGAGCTGAGATGGGCCCATCTCACGCTAGTAGAGTGAGATGGAATAATATCGCACATAAAGATCAAAGGAAAATACTGCAAAATAGCGATAACTATAGCATATTTAAAGGTAAAACATGCACCTAGTTGAAACTTTTGAAGCATTTTCTATAGAGCAGGTGTGCCAAAGTCATACTGATCGTTAAATTTATTGGAAATTTACAATATTGAATGAAACTGCATTAACCGAGGGCTGTTAAAATAAATGATCCATGTTTAACAGAACTTTTATTAACTTAAAAGCAAGTCGAATGTTTGCATTTCAATAAAACACGTAAAAGATTATTTATGACTTCACTGATTATCTTAAAATCCCAGGAAAAGACGTAACTGTTCTTTGGGTGAAAGTCGTTTATTCTTCATTAAAGTCGATGCTACGTAATTGATTTGTCGTAACTTACTGTACATGCAACCAGACTAGGCCCATGGTTGATGTAATAAAAGACTATCGTTGATCGTATTAGTTCAACAGCTTTAGAATTATGTCCATGAATACAATGATAAAATCCGAATCCGTCCCTCCTTACCACAACCCACCCACCTATCCATCCACCCACCTATCCATCCATCCCTTCCTCCCTCATTCCAACCATCCATCCATCCATCCATCGAGACAAACGGAAGTTAAGAATCTGTATACGAGTCAGGTGACAGAACTCACAATCTACTCATTCTTTTGGTAAGGGTTTCATAAAAGAATCTGTATAGTGAGTAGCTGCCAAAAAGAATTTCCAAACAGCATAAATAATTCGATTGATTTAAAGCATGTTACGTAATCCGTGTTTTATAACCGTTTTCTTCCAAACGGAACTGCTTATTAAATGTGTGCCTACACAATACGTTACAATGACTTCATTTATTAGTGTTCAGATTTATGTTACAAAGCTTGCAACAATTAAACAGTGAGACATACAAACATATTTTATTTAGCAAATATCAAAAAGAACTAAGAGAATCTATAAAAAATTGAATAAAGTCTGTACACGAATAACCTTTTCAAATCTATCCCGTAGCTGTCAATAACTACTATATTTGATAACACTGTGATAGATTAGATAAATAAATTTGTTTCTATTGAGGTTCCAGTTAAGCTATACGTTCAACCAGATAATGTAGTCTGAAAAGCAGGCGCGGATTTAGAGGGGGACGTGAAGGGCGTGCGCACCCTCATAAAAAACGAATTGTTTTCCAGTCTGTCCAAGTTGTCCCTTCGTCCGTCACATCACGCCTGTACGATAAAATGCAACCTAAATTGGAACTTCATCAAACTTTGAACGCTTATTCAGCATAACCGATAACAAACGAAAGATATTTAGGAGTTTTGGCTCAAATAGGTCCAATTAATGGTTTAACTTTTATAAATGATTACAGCGGAAAATAAAAATGTGTGAGTTTCGACTTAAAATAATATGTGAAAAGTGGGTCAAGTATTGTACAGCAGGAAAAAAAGTGCTAGTTTTATTTTTATACTGTTATTGACGTCCTGTCACAATTCATCAAAATTCCTATTCACAGTGATTTGTAGGGATGTCGCTCACTTGCCTCTATTTGATGGAAAAATGGCATGGTAGAGAATTTGGACAGGATGAATAATAAAATTTCCTTTCAACTTTTATTTTCCGTCACATCTACAAACCAATTTCACAAAAAACAATTCCGGACACAAAACAATTACGCAACTACAGCGTTACAATGACTAAGAACGATAACTCGATTTGAGCAACTCGTTGACCATACCAAACTACTTTGTAACATCCCCCGCCCGTAAAAAACAAATCCTATTTGTTTCAAATGGTCGGCGAGATGCTCAAATATAAAATATTGTAAACATAAGAAAAAAAAACTGTAAAGTATATAATTGACAAACATTTTCAAATCTATTCATAAAAAAACAAAAAACAAAACGAAATTCAAGCTATACATTTCCATGATCTACATCTATGCGAATTAAAGGTACTTGAAAACTTTTCTTGCAAAATAAGATTGAGCTCCTTGAAAGAAGAGAAGATATACAAATCATGTTGATTAATTTTTGAACAGCGAGAATAAATCTATTTAACCTCAATGTTTTGAACGAGAGAACATACCTGTGTTTGCATACCCTGTGTAAATTTGGCATTCCATTTTTGGTTTAAAAGAAAAAAAAATAATCAAACCGGAATGTACCAAGCAAAATAGTTGTAACTCTCTTTACATCAAAGGATATTGATCGCATGTAAGCATATATATTTGCATTTATTCTTCAGCTGTTAACTCCTCAAATTGAAGGGAGAATTTTACCATTTACATGTATGCAAGTTGTACCATTTTAAACCACATATAAATTAAAGAAAATAAATAGGAAATATCATTCCACAATTATTCTAACTACATAAGCATATAGAAAAAAATAGACTCATTGTCCGTTTAAAAAAAAACAAATGTAAGGAATAATAGGTGTATTCAAATACATGTAAACTGTAACAATTAGCCAATAATTAACATGTTTAGAAATGCACTTTTAATTAATGGAAATGCTATCATTTCCACTACATATCTGTGTCTAATCAACTACCGGCGGCGGGCGATTGAAAATGGATTGTTTCGCAGCATCATTTAATTGTTCAAATGGAGTCCAAATGGCGTTTTGTGCAGGCTCCCCTTTATACTGCAACATATATTCTTTTTGTCCATTTCGAAAACGCTGAGCCAATATGCGCTTGATCTTATAGTAACCGTTATCTGTTGAACTTTCAACGATTGTACTGTAGTCCGTGTTAGACAAGTAGTGGAGTGGTTTACGTATTTGTTGCCTGGAGCGACTCCTTTTTTCAGGAATTTTCGTTACATTTTCTATTACTTGTAAGTTGTCATAATGATTCTGGATTGTCTCTTCTTTCTCTGATGTTTCGTGGCTCGGTACATGTTCATGTTCACTTGAATCAGCCGCGGGTTCCGGATTGAAGTAGTTTCTTGGAGTAGCACGTACCAAAGCTATTTTTAGACGGTCTAGATGCACCGGATTTTTAAATAATTTACCAGTGTCTTTTTCTTTAAGTTTCACTAGATGAGGCGATACAACTTCCTGTACAACAAATGGTCCCGAGTATTTTGGCTGAAACTTTTTGCCGGGTTTTATGTTATCTTTGAGCATATACACAAAATCACCTTTTTCCAAAGTTAACGGGTTTGAAGATTTGATAACTCTTTCTGTCATAATTTTTCCTGCGACTTCAGCATTTTCGCATGCAGATTCGCGAATGATCTTAAGCTGTTCGGTTTTTTGACTCATGTAGCTATGATAGTCCACATGTAAGGAGTTTACATCTATACCCAGCTTTGATACAGTCAAGGGAAACTTAGGTCGAAAGCCATACACAACTTCGTAAGGCGAATACTTTGTAGAGTCATTTGGCGACGAATTGAATGAGAACGTAATCGCGGGCAAAACTGCGTCCCACTGAAAGCCTTTCTTTACAAATGGAGTTATGCGCTCGGCTAGAGTCCTATGGGTCCGTTCACATAGTCCCAAACAGTGATGAATGTAACTAGGGGTAAAATTTTTCTGTATGTCCAACATTTGGCATAAATATTCAGTACATTGTGAAATAAATTCACTGTCACTAATAATGCAATCGCAAACACCAAATGTACAAACTAGCTGGAATAAGGCCTGTGAAACTGTCACTGAATCGCAATTAGATAGCGGCAAAGTAAACAGAAACTTTGAAAACATGTCTACTGAGTAAAAATGTAAGTATTGCTTTGTTGTGTTATGGGACAAGGTCCAAAAAGGTCCATTTGCCATGTTTGGAATGGTTCAGACGGTGTGCGAAAAGAAATAATGTTGGACTTCGTGTGAGCTTTTGTCATTTTCCTCTCCTGACATTCATGACAGGTACGAACAAACTCGGCAACAGTTGATGGCAGATTTTGGAAGAAGAAATGCTCAGAAATAGCGTCTACAGTTGACTGAATTCCCATATGGCCGTCTAAAGGAGATTCATGAAATGATTGTAAAATTTTAGGAATTAAGATATTTGGAACTACAATTTGAAATTCGTTCATCTGTCGTGCATTACGTACACGAAACAAGAGTTCTTCCATGATACAATATTCTGGAACTTTGAGTATTAAGCTCCGTGCATCTTTTTGTAACTTTGGCAGAGTTCCATTTGCCAGATATTCAATAATTGGGATCAGTCTTTCATCCTGTCGCTGCGTGTGTTTAATATTCTCTTTTGAAAAGTCAACTTTATTATGAACAGTATTCAAAGCTGCTGCACAGCACATATACCCTAAGTCCTCTTGCTTGAGATCAATATTTTGTACGGTGGAAATGCAATCATTTCCGCGTAAATCTATTAAATTATCATTGAAATGTGACTTGCTCGGGACACTTTTCATGGTTTTACCCTTTTCCAAAACTATACCAACATGTTGTAAATTATGAGCTTTTGGTGAAATAATGTAATTTCCCGCAACAAAACAAACATCATTTTTGTTATCGGATTTTTGTATTTCGAACACATCAAACAAGCGAGGCGAAATGCTGTCATTTCCCTCTACAAAACTTGAATCAATTCTTTCGTTTGATTTTTGTGTTTCGGAAAATACATCCAACCATTGATCAGAAAAGCTTTCTTTTCCACTAATATGAGTAAGTATTGTATCCTTTGCTGAAACATCATATGATTTATGGTCAAAAATGTCATTAAAACTATTAACATCGGTATTCATAGCCATAGGTATGAATAAACTCGAAACATCTGGCTTTAAAACATCGTCAGTACAAAAAAACGGGCTATCCAAAATGGACTTTGTTTGGTTGATGTATACAGTGGAATCGCTATCAATTCCACCTTGATTTTCTATCGAATACTTTCCCACAATACCCGGTGAACTGACTTCTTCCGTGTCAGCGAAATATCCCATATCTAAATCGTCGTTACTATGTTTGACGGCATTAACAAAGGCTATATTACCCACTTCTTCAGACTCGTACGGAAAATACGGATCATTTTCGTTTAATTATTCTTCTGCATTAGGATTTATAGGTGGCGAACTTTCTACCCGCGAAAGAGCGTCTGGTACTTGCATTTGCGCGGCGGGCTTATACTTAATATCAAAATTAAACTGTTGTAACACCGCCAACCACCTATCATAAATTGCACCTTTTAGCTTGTTCTGAAAAAGCGGTTTTAGGGCTTGGTGATCACATTCTACCGTGAATCTATTTCCGCGTAAGTAACTAGCACAGTCAATGATACTGGTAACTACTCCGAGAAGCTCTAATTTGGTCGGCCCGTAAGATTTCTGCCATGAATTCAAAGACTTAGACCCAAAGCGAATAAGACGAATTTTATCATTAGAACCCTCGTGGTTTTGCTGATAAAGCATGTATCCTATACCAACTGCTGAACTATCCACTGCTAGTATGAACGGCTGGTCAAATCTCGGAAACGATAAAATTTCTGAATGTAACAGTGACGATTTCAGTAGCTTAAACGCGTTCTCTTGTTCTACACTCCACTTAAATGGCACGTTTTTCTTCAATAATTTTGTTAGCGGCTCCGCTATGACACTGTAGTTAGCAATGTATTTTTCTTAACCAATTAAACATGCCTAACGCGCGACGAAGTTGTTTCACGTTTTGAGGAGACGGGAACTCATTAAGAGCTTTAACACGATCTGGCGGAGGTCGGATGCCATCCTTCGAAATATGGTGGCCAAGAAAAATCACAGAGGATTTCGCAAATGAGCATTTTTGAGGGTTTAGTTTAAGTCCAGCTTGACGGAAACGGTCAAAAACTTCTTGGATATCCGATAAATGCTGTTCAAAGGTTTCGGAGCAGATCAAGACGTCGTCCAGATAACATAAACAAGAGCGAAAAGTCAAGTTGCGTAAAATTTTGTCCATTAGCAGTTGAAACGAGTTTGGCGAGGTGTGCAAACCCATCGGAACTCTCAAAAACTTATATGTACCGAAACATGTGTTAAAAGCCGTGTATTTAGAACTTTCTGATGACAGTTTCATCTGGAAAAATCCACTGCTCATATCAATTGAGGCTATGTAATTAGGAATTCTTTCCGTGAACGATTCCGTCAATTCCTGTAAATCTGGGATACAGTATTTAAATGTTTCAGTCTGGGAATTTAAATAGCGAAAGTCTACACAGAAACGAAAATGTCTCAAACTAGACGCTCTGTCTAATGGTTGGTCGGACGGGTGTTTTTTTCGCTTTGTGACTAGAACAACAGGGCTAGTGATTGGTGCCTCTTCTGTCGCGTTTAATTCTGAAATTACGCCTTGTTCGTCAAGGTGATGTCGGAGCACCTCCTTTTTATGCGGTGTCAATCTATACAGTTTTTGATGCAACGGACGAAAATCTGGTTTCAAAATGATATGATGTTGTACAATATCTGTCTCACCTAATGAGGGGTTATCCTTAGTAACAAAAATGTCTTTGTTAACACATAACAGTTGTTCCAACGAATGTTTTTGGTCTACATTTAACTCATCATGTTCGAAATTACTCAAAAAGTCTTTATCGGCTTCGTTATCAGTTTCGGGTTTAGGCCTAGGCATAAAATTGATGTTTTGTACTAAAGGAATGTTGTCATGAAACTTAACATTTCGCACACTGAACTCGTCAGTCAAATTAGTAAATTTCGCAATAATTTTACCCTTTGGAATGACAATTGGCGAACTACCGATATTCAATAGTTTAACAGGAACTGTTCTGTCTTTTGAAACAGTGACGAGTGCTTTACTAGTGATTAGACCTTTTGACAATATTTGCGGACTACTTTCGCACATACCTTGATAACCAAAGGTAATGTTTTGTGGCAATCTTCCCCATATAATTATTTCACTATTAGCGTCAATTAGTATGCGCTTTCTACACCTCACATTAGCATGGTTTTGAACAACTTTTAAAGATCCAAAATCAACTATAATTGCATTTTCTTTTAAACATCTGGTACCCAATATTAGCGGATGGGAAGTTTCATTTAATATATACACTACAATAATATGTTTCACACCCTGTACATACATTTTTACTGTTGCCGTTCCCTTAATATCAATGCACTGATTGTTTGCCAGTTTAATATTTCCACCATTTATAGTGTCTATGGAAGATTTTGAGTTAACGGGAATTATGTTGTATAAATACAAGGACATTAGTTTTATAGAACTTCCACAATCCAGAAGAGCAGCAACTTTCATGCTCTGAAACTTTACATGCAAATATACAAAATCATTTGACGGTGGAAAATTGTCATCGGAGTCATTTTCATTATCGTCACTTTGGTCCATATAACTATCTTCATTGAAGGAAACATTAAAATCAGGATTATTTACAGGATTCATATGTTCATTGCCATTGCGAAACGGAGCGGACTCTCTATAGACGGCGCCTTTTACCTTCCTGAGGGGTCGCGCCTGGTGTCCCTCAGGGTGTTCAAGTTTCCCCGTTGAATATAAGAGTAACATTCTGTTGCAACGTGATTAGGATTGAAACATATCTGACACACAACGCGCTGTTCGTTACGTACGGTTGGTACATTGTCAATTTTTGGTTTGAATTTAATGCATAGCATCGCGCTATGTCCAAATTGTTGACATAACTGGCATTGTATTTCTGGTGATGAATTACCGAACCCACTCCAATTACAAGCTCTTTTAAAATGTCCGAAAGCATTGCAATTGTAACATCGTATGTTGTTTGCTGAATTTGAGTTTGTAATTTGGTTGGGACCCACCCTTTCTGTAGAAATTTTATTCACCATTTTTGTCAAGTCTGATATCTGAGATTTTAATTGAGAAATCTCATCGGGGCTGTCAATCTTTTTTGACACGGCTGAACACTGATTGTGAATTCTATATTTGTACGCCTCGCCTTGTTTTGCATATGAAAGTGCATCGTACAAATCTTTTGGTTGACTAGAACGGACATAAAAGGCAAGTTTATCGGGTAAGCCGTTTATGAATCTGAACATAATTTCGTGGTTTGGTTTTCCAAGTAGCTGACCCTTTTCTTGAACCTGACAGAAAAAATCCTCCAATTCCTGAGCTGGGGACAATTCCATATTATGAAATGTTTCACTCTCTACTACCACAGACGGATGATCCCAGCCTATTTGTACATATTTATCTATAAATAGTTTGCGAATTCTTCGCCATGTTAAGTCTGGGCTCAACCCGTTGAACCAGGCTAAAGCGGGGCCTTCTAAATGCAAATGAAAAGATGCTAATAATTTTCTGCCATCGTCATCAATATCATTTAATTGACAAAAAGAATCAAATTCTCTTAAAAATTTCTGTCCGTTTTCTCTTGGATAGCCGGCAAATTTTCTACATGTACCTAGTCTTTCGGTAATGAAATTCATTTTCTCTTTTTTTGAATTTTTAGAACTTAGATTTGTTGACTTTTGCGGGGAATCAAACTTTAATATTTTCCTTATATTTTCACGGGTTTCCTGAATGCCCTTTTTAGCCGTCGATAATTGTGCCTGTATGTCCTTAATTGGATCTATGCGTAATGAAGGGTCGGGGGTTTCCGGTGTTTGGACAACTAAATATCTATCACTGAAACCTGACGAATCTAAGTCGTGGGACTGAGTGGGAAACACCGTTGATGTATTATAGTATTGAAATTGGTTTTGTTCTATGAAGGATTGGCTCAGAATTTCAGGTTCAGGATATTCAAAATCGAGGTTCATTAGCCTAAGCTATTTTGTTTTTCAAAGGAAAAGCGATCTTTTCCCCCGAATGAAATGAAAACTACTAAAACTGCTTGTAAGGAAATGCTATCATTTCCTCCCAGAACAACACACTATATAAAAAGTAATATCTTTATTTAATCAATAACATAAATCATGTACAAGTTTGCAAAGTTAACCACAGCTTTGCAAGATCTGGTCCCGGATGAACACCATCAGAATAACATCTAAAATTATACGAGTATTTTACTCTCGATGTTGGGGTTTTCTTTTTGGATTTCAGCAAATCATCCGAGAAATTTGGGCCATAACTAACACTCAAAATGCGGTTTATATCATCGACAAAGAGATTAACAATTTGAATTTGTTTACGTAAAATTACATCCTTAGCCTGATAATTATCCCAATCACGACCCTTTGCTTTGTTGTGTTCGTATATAGAGTAAATAGGCTGATGTAAAAATACAAGCTTTACAGAGTTTTCAAATGTTTTAACAAAGTTGTATATTTTCTTGAAATTGTCAATTAAATTGTAGGCCGAAGAGCTATTGTGCGATGTGACATCAATGAAATCTCCAGTTTTTGTTGTTAAGTCACATGTTCCGATCCAAACAAATAAAGTTATCACCTGAAATGTTTCTACTAATTCCTGTAAATGAGCTTGTAAATAGTTCAAACAATCCGTTGATGTGGCGGATGGCAAACAAATAAATTCAATACAAGTTTCTGGATTTAAACGAACTTGCGATTTTAGGTTGAATCCTCTGCTGTCCGAAATCAAAATAGGTTTTCTGTGTGGTTGAATTAATGGATCCACTCTTAACTTTTCAACTTGTTCTTTTAATTTTTTAACATGGCTCATTTTCAAAACGAGGCGCCATGAGGTCTGTAATTTGGGGGAACTGAAAATTCGATTTTACCTTCTAACTGTCTTTTCTACAATTCAGGTTCTCCACCATGTAGGGATGTCGCTCACTTGCCTCTATTTGATGGAAAAATGGCATGGTAGAGACTTTGGACAGGATGAATAATAAAATTTCCTTTCAACTTTTATTTTCCGTCACATCTACAAACCAATTTCACAAAAAACAATTCCGGACACAAAACAATAACGCAACTACAGCGTTACAATGACTAAGAACGATAACTCGATTTGAGCAACTCGTTGACCATACCAAACTACTTTGTAACAGATTAAATTTTTTGGTACTAAAAATGACTATCAAGAACATCCAGTAAATGCTGAAATCTCTGGAGCTTCCGGGGGGCTTCGCCCCCATGGACCCCATAACAAACCCCTCGCCGATTTTCTGCGCCCCCCCCCCCTTATTGCGAAATCCTGGATCCGCCCCTGAAAAGTGTGCTCGATCGTAACCTTTATCACTGCCAATTTTCTTGACACAGTCAGGGTGTTTAAGTATTAAGTAAAATGAATAAAACAATAGCAGCATAGGACTTTTGTTCATATTTGGTTTCAATTAGTCATGCAATTTTTAACATGTGGCTCCATCTACGAAGCACTATCTAGTACCTGGGAACCGTGCCAGTATTGTGGCAAGAATTTTATTAAATCTGCTTACAATGCAAGCTCGCTCATGACCTAGACTGTGTATGAATAACAGGAACATTAGTGCATGTGCATACTATAATTGCAGACGTAACTTTGTCTCCTTTGCAATCGTACGATTGAAAAAAAAAAGAAATGATAAAAAATCAATCTTGCTGAAATATAACTATGTCTGAGTCAGTATGTTCAGATGGTGATTTTAATAACATATAAAGACTGAGTAATGCTTTTAAAGAATTCAATTGAATGAAAATGTAAATTGTGATTGATCATATATGCAAGAGCTTGCAGTGAGTATACTAATTTTTTAGCACACAATCGCTGATATCTCTGGATAGACTTATTAAACTAGTTTACATGAAAAAAACTACGCGTTTAATAAGTTTTAATATAGATACCATTACTTAGTTGAAAAATATTCTGATATCTCGTTGGAAAATATAATTGCAGATAGGTTTGCCAATGTTTGAATTAAGTTCATAGTGATTGTGATGCGATGATTATTGGATACACCTATTAATGAGTAGTGGTGTAGGATACCCAACCATTTTCATTAACACACCAATTGGTAAACTACAGTTAATGGACGGAGGAGAAGGTTGGCATGCCATAAAGCCTGGTTTAAACCACTATTTCTTTTGAAATGCCTGTATCAAAATGTCTTTAATAGCAAGATGAAAACTCGCCAAAAGTTTATTTGTTAATGGAGTGACATAAGGTATTTTGTGAATTTAACGATTGTGTCAGGTTGGTGTAATTTTATCGTCAAGTTATATACCTTAACAAGTCATAACGAGGTTGACATTCAATCAGTTTATCATATAAAGTAGTTAATAAATTACATATTCTCTACAGATAATACTGTATCTGTATTGCACAAAAGTTGTAAAAAGTTAGGAAGTATACAATGTTGATGGATGATGCTCTTTTCTATAGCGTCACGATATCAGCATTTTTCCACTCTCAAGCATCCGTCCCTTTTTCTACATTGATTTCGGGTTCCAGACATGGCTCGAAACTTTCTACATTTTCAATCATCTGATCGAATATTTTTGATACATGATAGCAATAATACTCTGCAGAACTTGAACTTACAGTTGCACACTCAATGCTTGATATAAGTTTACCAACAAAAATAAAAACCGCAGAATCAACATCAAGGTGAAGAGATCATGTTGCTTTTAAACATACACCTTCTGAAATACGTAATTAGTTTCTTCAACATTTCTATGACGGTTTTTGTCAAACTATCCATCCTTTGTATGTCCCGGTCGTCAAATTTATCATTGCTCCCCCTTTATATAATTATCTTGAGCTCTTTGTGTATTTCGTGGTGTTAATCGTCTTCCTCTACGATTTGTCCTGTCACTTGATTATCATGGACGTCTCGTAAACCAAGGTGGCACTTCAATTTCAAATCATCCTCTACTTTGATTATTGATAAATCAAGCAAATTTGAAACATTTGTATCTGTAGCGGTGTCTATTGAAAATACGCTTTTTCTAATTATTGTATTGTCCTTGCAAATGGCTTGTTGGTCCTTCTCGGTAACATGTGAACAGGTTGTAAAATAAATACTTCCTTTTTTATCTCGGAAAAACATGCCAAGAGTACCATGCTTTTGACTCCGACCTGAATACTTCACTTTCTTGCTGCAAATTACATTTCAATATTTTGTTCTTATTACTCCATAACTTAAAATTTATGTTTTCTTCGCATTCAGGAAAATACTTGTATAGATATGCTTTAACTCGAGCTTTTTGCTCCTGATGCTCGACAAATACACTTATCTGATTTTCATCAAATCCATATGCTTTGACTTCTTTGTTCCTAAAACAAAAACAAATTAAAACTAAAACTGAAGATAGGAGTAAAAACACAGGTTTTTTAAAGATACAATACATGTACATTTGCTTTACAGATCTCTACATAAGAGCAAGTCAATGCAAATTACAGCAAAAATTCATATAATTATTCTACATTACGCAAACCAAGAAGAATTTATAATTATAAATAAATAGTCATGATTTTGCTTGGCCACTTTATATTAAAATCTTATCTTTGCGAATTCATGGTCATCCTCCTTAACGTTATATTTTATTACACAAATACATTTTTTACCTTGTCATTAATATTTGCAATTCATGCATTGAACAGTTATCTGAAAAGGGCGGTTTAAACTGGTCAATAATCGTTCAAAGTTTCGGGGTCACAAAAAGATTGATGTTTGTTGTACATGGTTGGAGAGTCGTTAACTTCCATGTCTTCACGATACCTCTACTTTAGAAGTCGTTCGGCTTTTTAGATAATAGAGGTGTGTAGTTTTCTTTCTAGATAAAGTCCAATTCTTTTCTTGATATAACCATTGTCGTCAGTGTATTCGAATGCACGACAACACTGGACAAAATACTTTGTTCAAGTCTCCCTTTACTTTAAATTTATACTGAATATCCTTACTTAATTCTTTCAGATCGGCATAATCGGGTTTTACGACATACAAAACAACATTTTCATAGTGGGGAAACATATATTACTGGAAATGTTTTAGTTAATGTTTGTCCTGAAATATTGAAAACAAACGTAATTATAGCTATCATTTATGTAAATACGTGCACTGATTATTTTTTCTTTAAATAAATTGATCTTCTTTCATTAATTAGTTGATAAAATTAACAGGTAAAAATTAGAATGACTTTTTTAATGTTGAAAATTACGGTTCATTTGTTAAAAGTCAAAAAATAATGTTGAAGCTCGTATTGTCAATGTGCTTAAGTTTGTATTGAATAATTTAGTGTTATAAACAAAAACATGCCATGCTCGTTTACCCTAATAAGTAGCAATATTATAAATGGAACGTTCTTTTGTGAATATTTGTCCACATGTGACTGGCCAGCAATTCTGTTTGACCAGTTTGTGTAAATGGACATTTGTCATACTCGTTTTAAGTTTCTTTCGTCCTAAACAATAGAACATGCGCCTTCTCTAAAAAGCTTTTCGCTTTTTATAGACGCTACAAAGGCAAAATTGTTCGTCGCTTCCAAATACACAATACTTTTCGAGTGGCAGTCAATATTTCGTTTCAGTTAGCTTATTCAACTTTTTAAATATATTTATTTATGTTAACTTATGCACGTTCTGAATAAGCTTTTTTGTCTTTTGTACATTAAGGAGTCAATCAAAGAATTATTCATTCTTGTAAACTAAATGTAAAACAATAAGCAATTGCCCAGTGACGGCGTGGTAAGCAAAAAAGTAGGTGCATGCTATTGTCACTGCATTTTGGCATTAAGCACAAGTGTCGCATCTATTCTTGTATTTGGTCTTATCATTTGTTAGTATTAGACACGACCTTGGCCGATTTAAAATATGTATCACCACATTATTAGACTTAACATAGAGCTTGTTATCACAACAACACAGAAGACATATATGATACCAGTAGATTAAATCTAAGTTGCCCCAAATCATATCATTTCAGTCTTATAGATTTATCTCCCTGTTAATATAAATTTCTATGTTGCATTAAATCTCATGACATGGCCTTGAACACGACACACAGGCATAGTTAAAGGTTGTATTACTGCCAGAATTTGCGTATTAAAAAAGTTCAACAAATACTTGTGATAGTCGAAATGTTTTGGTGAAGACTTTAAGAAATAAAATAGAAGACACCTTAAAATTGCACAAGTAAGAGAGAGAAGTGCCTGTAAGAATTTTATCTAGGTTGAAAACATTATTGTACATGTCTATCGTTTTAACACATTAAACATGTTAAAGAAAACACTCGGTATAGTAAGGCTATACATATACTTACAATGTGTGTGTTTTGCCAACACAAATATACGTTAAAACGTTGATCATACATGTTACTATGAAATTAGTATGACAGCTTTTGGCAACACATATTACTTCGAAGAAAAATTCGTAGTAGAACAGAATCAACACCACTAACCTGAAAGTAAAAGTCAAGAGTTCTTATACAATTCTTGAAATTAATAAAACTGATATGAACTTGCGCGTGCGATTTTATTGTCAACAAATTACGGTTACATTATCATGTTAATAGTTTTAGAACCGTTTTAAAACGAGCACAATTAACGTGCTTAATTTCGTTGACAGAATTTCGTTTATCTGCTAGATCATTTATTCGGTGGGCATATGTTTGTCTACTTCCAACTAAACCTCTAATCATTTATGTCAGTATTATTTAATAAAGAAAATCGATGTTCATACTGGAACGTTACACACTGAGTTGCGTTTTAAAAATCGTCAAATATATATTTTAATGCTTACACCCAAGTAATCTAAATATGTATATCCAAATACGTAATTATAGAGAAATTGGATCATATTTCTGAAGGCAATATTTTACAAATCATTGTATGAATTTGTCGATAAGAAGGCCAGGGGTGCAGTTTCAATATAACCTAATGTATATATTTCTGTCATGATTATAGAAGGAACGTTATGCCAAATTTTCGGGGATAATCTTTAAAATGTGTCGCTGACTGTGTAGCCTTTGATATAATATGTTAGTCTCAAAGTGAATTGTTTATGTTATACTGTTATAAGTGTTATAATAAAAATGTAACAGTGTAAGTTATACTTTTGTCTCGTCTATTTACTGCCAGAGGTAGGGCAGAGACGAAGCATCGCATTTGATATTAGTACGGCGGAAGCCGTACCTGCATTTGATATTGGTACGCCTATGTAATCGAGACGAAAGGAGAGTCAAAAGACACCAATAATATAGACAAATATGAACATTTTTTTTTAATTCTGAAAATTATTCGTACGTCATGCCGTACCTGCCTTACCGGCTGCTACGCTTATGTAGGGTAGTTTATTTAGTTTTAGTCAGTCTACACATATGATTTCCGTAAATTTTAGACAATTATGGCGTTAGGAACAGGAACAGTTTTTTTTCGATTTTATCCCATATAGGTAGGTGTTTAGTCAGTTTGGTGTCGACTATTAAAACTGTCGGCATAGAAGCCCTATACATTTGTTAAGTGTTCCAAAATTATGAGTCTTGATCAAACGAAAACCGAATTTGCAAACAAATTGCATAACCTTGGTTGTTTAGTTTGTGTGTTGGTATGTTGTGTTTGAATGGCTTTTAACGCAACTTCCAGCAATTTTACAGATATAACAATGCTTCAGTGTTTTATTCGACCTGAAGCTGGCGAAAATACTTAGCCAGGAAAACTGGCAATAAAGGTTGGTGACAAGCGCACCCTGGCCACAGTAAGTGTTGACAGGAACATGATCTATATAAGATTTCCAACTACCTAAATCTCTTTGTCACCGATGCCAGTCTTGGTAGTTTTATAAGTTTTATTGTTTTAAAAGTTTGGACTTACTTGTACAATTCTATTGTTTTATGCTTGAAACACAGCATTAGTTTGAATTCTAGAGGGGTAAAACATTGACCTTGAGACCATTTTCAAGGCCAATGTCTTTTTGAATAACAGTTTTTAAAAATGTTATGGTCTATAACGAATTTACCCGAACTGTTTTTGTAAGTTTTGCTCCTGAAGGTGTTGTCAAAGCTGTTCGCTGCAGACATAGTTTTACGTGACATTTTTCATGATTTGACTTTTAGTCTATCTTTTAAGATTTTCAACTTGTTGAGATAAGACATTTTAAGGCAAAAGGTGAAGGTCACCATATAACTTTGAAAGGAAAGGAAGAAATATAATAATTATCCAAAGAAAACCAATAAGATCTTCCAGTTGGAAATCGGAATGACTCTTAAATATATTTGGTTAAGTAATAAGCACGGCTATTTCATGTAGATTCTTATACTTAAGGTTCGGATAAGTATAGGTAGAGTACTTTCGTGTTAGAAACATCAATATGGAGTATTCACCATCTACTGTAAAGAAGAAATGTATTCATTTGGATGGTATCCCCAATTCGTAACAATCATGCTTTCTTTAAAGGCGTGATTCGTTGCATTATTTTGTCCGCTATACATTTATTTCAGTAACGTTTACAAACTACATAAACTAAACTACATCTGATTACCCTCTGTCTTCAGTGTTGTATTTTTTTATATGTTTCTAATTTTTCAGATCAGTTAAGGTTTTTAAACTAAGTTGTACGTGCAAATGATATGAACCTAATAAATCATAACCTATACATAATTAGATATAATGCATATAATTTGTAAAAAGATACAATAAATTATTGTATTGACACAACTGCATATAATTGACAGGTTGAGATTCGGAACGTGTACCGGTACCGGTACGTGAAACGTGTAATTTTTCTTTCTACGTCATCAGGACTGGTGTTTCACATTATTATGCGAGACCCTTCAAATTTGTCACAAACTTCTAGAAAGCTGCAGTTTACAAGTTGGTCTTGCGCGTGTAGTTTTCTTTTCATAAAACAGTTTTCTTATGAATGTTGAGTGATATATTGATGAAGTTTATGACATGCTGCATCATTTTTATTCAGGCTTTTATTTGTTAGATCTTTGTAAAACCGGATGAAATAAACTTTTCTAACCCTCCAGGCTCTGAAAAAGCTGGAAAAAATGGGTAAAAATGTTTCAGATTTGGGGCTAATATAAAAATCATAATACATGCGTCATAGAACGACTGACCAAAAAAGTTAAGTAAGTTTTGGTTAGTTTTTACTTTTGAATTTAATTCTGGCGCTTATATATACGTACAAGTACAAGTGAATAAAATCTCAAAACAAATAACTACAAGAAAACCCGTATACGTGTAGATGTAACTACACGTACCAGTACAAGCACAAGTTTCTTATCTCAACCTCTCTAATGATTAAGACGAAAACAAAAGCATGTATTGTGTCATTTTAGAGCAATTCAACTATTAAAATATTTCTTTCTTTAAAGTCTCTTAAATATTTATTCTTCACAAAAATGTATTGTGTGTGGTAATATAGTTTTTATAAGAACGTCACAAAATAATAAGGAATAGAACTATATTCATTGAAACCTGACGATACCAGTAGTGATAATAAAATATACATGAAATTAAGCTTTAGGCTATTCTCATGAAACGTCTTCTTTAAGGCTTCTATACGTTAGAGTTATTTTATTCAGCGGATTTTACGGCGTGTGTTTGAATAGAAAATACTTGAATATAATTGATTTTTAGCGTATACTGTATCAAAGACAGGAAGTAGTTAAAAAATTGTTTCTGGTATAAAACTGCAACTTTTTGACACTTTATGTCCAATAAATACGTTTACGATTCGAGGTTTATTTATTATTATCAAAGAATTAAATGAATTAACTGGAATTTGTCTTGATCTATGGAAAAGATAGCCAGTAAAAGATTTAACTTATCTTTCAATGGCATAATATTTATCAATCATTAAATTTATTTTGATAATAGTAATAGATTTGTGTTTTCTATTTTCCGTCTGTTGACCTTCCATAAATAATTTTCATGGCATCAAAGTCCAAGTTTTTAGACGAAGCTCTAAGGTGAAAATGAATTGATATTTAACCCTGCAATGATGAAAATATTGTTTTCGATGAAAGTAAAAATTACAATAAGAAAATCATAAAATCATTCTTTGCAATCGACTTTAATAGGAATGCTATCTACAATTAAAAGGAAATTTGAAAGTAGTTTTTTATTCCAAACATGATGAGCGTCTTTTTAAAGAATTCTAGCTGTAAATCATGTCCACTTAACTAAATGTATTCTTTCGTTGTATTTTACATCTAAGACAACACAAATGTTGGAAATCATTGATGAAATTTCAGAAGATTATGGGAGACATTTCTACCATCATAAAATCATGAGAGGAAGTTCAACCCTTCAAAAAATAAAGTGTGAAATTTCATAAAACAAAATGAGGAAAAACTTCAACCTTTAGAAAGTCGTCCACAACTAAGCTGACCAACCCTGTGTATGGACACAACTAGTTGACTATACCGTGTATGCACAACATAAGTTGACGAACCCTGTTCATGCACACCATTAGTTGACTAACATTGACCATATACAGCATTCATTCACAAACTCTGTGTATGCCCATTTTACCGGGTAGTTGAATAACGCCATGTCCATTTAAAGCATAAATAAACAAAGTATGTGCTTTCTCATTTTAGTTGACTAACATCTTGCATGGACACTATTAATTAACAAACTATGTGCAGGCACATTTTAGTTGACTAGCCCTTTGTAGCACACCTAAGTTAATGAAACCGGAGCAGATTACAGAATATTAAATAAAGGTTTGTTAATATTATGAGCTATATGGAATTATCACCTGCGCTTGTTAAAGTTGAAATATTGTACAATATATACAGTATATGGTTCAACCGGTGTCGTGTTAATATTTTGTGTCCGCTTTCAATTGATTTTTGTCTATAATTACATGTATAGGTCCAGGGGGTAACGTTCCACTGTAAACTCCAATGTAGACTACTTCCTTTTATTATAAACACCTCCAATTTACTTTAACATTCCCAATTAAATGTGCATTTTGCAGGTTTTAGCAATATATTTGTGCTTTAGTTTTCTTTTGAGGCTGAGGGTCACAGATGTGGTTTAACATGATCAATGTTAAACTGGGAAATATATAATTTTAAGATACATGTACACATTTTAATAGTCGCATCAGTATTTTTATAACGTCATTGCTGACTTAATAGAATTTAGAAAAAAAAGACAGGTAATTATAATGATATGGTTAAATTTTTCTCTTTCTATCAAAAATTCGTTTATAAATAATTTTTTGCAGATATGTCTAGGATAACTGTCCAATGGGATATAAACTTATATCACACTTACTTCTGGAAATTTGTCACACCCTATTTTTTTACAACTCTGAAACTTTATAATGTGTCGGATAAAAGTCAGTAGAAAGGCTGAAAGCACCAAGCTCCTTACTGTTTTTTTTAATAAAGAGCCTTTACAGTTGATATGTCTTTCTAATAAATTGTATAGGCCTGGAACCATTATATTTACAGTTTACGGGTCCGCCTTTTAATTAAAAAGCCTGACCCTAAACTGACTCGTTTACAGATCCGACTTTCCAAGTAAGGTTTAAGTAAATGGCCCATGAAATTTACTATGGGTCCGCATTTCTTATTAAACTTTATGTATAGCCCGCAGCCAAAAAAATTACAGTTAATAGGTCCGCTTTTCATTTTAATTTTAAATCCAGAACCTATAAGATATACAGTTAACGGGTTTATCATGTGTAATAATTTAAAGTCATTTAAAAGCCCCCTGTAAACAGATGTGTAAATGCCACTGACAGCTAACATATTGTAAATGGTGTCGTGGAAGCGCTTGTGACATCTTGGACTCCTTACTGATCAGTTCATACATGTGTTTGATAATATAGAAAACAAGAAGTCCACCAAACGCATCGACCTCCATTGCCACTTATCTACGATCATATTGTTTCTTTCTTAAGATTGGCAAAAATGGTTGGACAATATAATAATTTAATTTATTTTGAAAGTCAGTCTCGTGTTCAATTTTTTTATTAAATATGTAAACGAGTAACATTTACAGCCCTCACCAAACAAACATACTTTAACATAATGGAATTATTTATTGTTCCTGTTTATATTTATACCCTGATGTCACATAAGCATGTACCGTAATGAGCTAAAATTGTAATACTAATAATAATAAAAAATCGCCTGTATTTTCTAGTCTTTTCGATTTTTGACACCGGTAACTGTATTTAATAATCACTATTTGAACGTTCGAGGGTACATCGAAAGTGTAAAAACCCCCTGAAAAGTGTAAAAACCCCGTGGAATAGTGTAAAAACCCCTATATATATGGTGAAAACCCCTCAGAAATGATAGATATTACTATATATTATGATAATAATGCAATATTTGTGAAAAAATAAGTATGCTTGATCGCACAGAATCGATTTTTGTAACCGCACGATACGTCCTATATGAGGTCAAATAGCTAGGGGAGAGCACTCTAATTCTTTGCAATAAAAGTACTACAAGTACTGTAAGTTGGAATTATATTGAAAATGTTAATACTGACAAATGATTTAATGTGTGAAATTAAAATAATGTCTATAATTTTATAATGAATTTTTTAAATAGATATGTTTTTCATTAAAACCTTTGCATTCTTTGTATTACATGTACATGTAATTATGTGTCTGTTGTTATTTAAAGATTTTAAATATGTCATCCATTTTAGTAGCTCATATTAGACAAAGTTAGTTACAATTACAATGAATTGATTAATTGACATTTCAGTCAATCAACACATTTGTAATTATAATTATATATAATTAAGAGCCCCCACGCCAAGTCAAGGCTATGAACATCTGGGGCAGGGTAAGGGGATTTTATATATTTATTCATTTAAGTCGTTTTGTTTTATAACTAGGAGTAATAATTTTTTTCTAGAAAAGTACAAATTATTATTATTATGAACTTGGTATTGTCCATAATATTGCAAAAAAAGGTTTAACTAGACCAAGGGATAGTTTTTTTGTTTATGAAGTTAAACTACTAAGATATCCTGCCCAAGGCTTCGGACATCTGTCGTAGTCCGCGTCACAATAAGTAAGATTTTTATTTTTTTTAAATTTAAAACTACTATGACATCATGCACAAGGCTTCGGACATCTGTCGTAGTCAGCGTTGCAATTAGTTAAATTTTATTTTTCAAATTTAAAACTTCTAAGATACCTGCATACAGCTCTCTTTAATGTATCGCTGTCCGCAAACTTACTAAGTGTCTCGCCCTTGAAAAAAAAGAGAATGATTACATTGAAAAAAACATTGAAATATCACTCAGAATCTAAATCGCAATTCCGTTTAGTCGTCGACAGTTCGTTGATTTTCCTCTTCAGTTGACCTTTATTCCTTCCAAGGTTTAATGAGTCATTAGCCCGTCTGTCGAAGTAAGGGTCTTTTGGTCTGGCGGCAAGTGGTTACGGAATCTTCTAAAAAACGTTCTCTTTCCAACGGTCTTGGTCATCCACAGCGATTTCCGACACCTGAAACTGTTTAGGGCTGTCCGCTAGTCGGTACTGTCCAATTGAAATCAATAATCTTAGTAAATCCTTATATATTGGGTGTCCACAATATCTCTCGTAACCTGTACTAAATTCAATAACGGTTGTGATTTCCAGTCGATGGCTCGCTCGGGGGATTCACTATTATTATTTGTCCAACTTTTGTCAAAGTAACCAATAGGATCAACTGTTTTCCGATGTTAAATCAAAGTTGGTTTTAATTTGTTAATAAAATACCCGTGAAATTTCGAAGATAATGTCCGTTTCCTTGGTTCCATAGTGTCGCACTGGACGTCTAAACATATCGGGTCATCGGCATGGATATATCCGTCTCTACCAGAGATGTCGTTCAGTATTGAGTCTCTGTCGGCCTTGTCCCATTTCGTTTTTACGCTTCCTTTTTGACATTATACTTTTTGTCATATACCTGTTTTCTGCTGACTGTTCCGCTCAATTCGTCATTTTTTCACTGTCAGCCTTTTGTATACATTTGGTTTAAACATATTTTATTTCTATTCATATATCGTTATATTTACAAGAAAATACAAACAAGGATTCGGAAACAAGATACAAAGCTGATATAAATCTGTCTCCTGATAATGAAAGACGTATATCAGTTTACGTCAAAGTCCTGGAGTACATTTAGTATGAATGAATGAATGAATGAATGAATGAATGAATGAATAAATAAATAAATAAATAAATAAATAAATAAATAAATAAATAAATAAATAAATAAATAAATAAATAAATAAATAAATAAATAAATAAATAAAAGTTTCATCGCCGTTTCAACCACTATAAAACTAGCATCCAGATTGTAGTTAGAGAAGAATAAAGGAATGTAGTATTTTTTCTTCGGTATACAATTAAAGGATTGTCTGTCTGGAGTAAATCGGACATTTCTGTCATTACAGAGGCGGGTGTTCGCATGTATTCTTTTGCTTGCTTGAAATTACAATGTGACGCCAAACCTGCGAAAGTTCCGCGGTATTCAATTTTGTTAACAAACCAACAAATTGCCTTTCTCAAGGTAACGAGAATAGCAAGATATCCATTTTCAGTGAAACGAACAACGTCTGCCGCCTCATGGCTGGCCTGTATACATTAACAGGTTTGAAAAAGTAAACAAAATAATACTGAGAGCTTAATTTCCTCTTATAAATTTAGTGTACTTCGTCTCGCCGTTTACTATATACGTCAGCCGTACAATGACGCTGCTTAGAACGTTTAAGATATCAAATAGTTTACTGCTGCAGTCGTTGCCGCCTATCTGACAGATCACCACATCAGGCAAATGATGTAGATTACATATCAGTCCACGTAAGAATACGGAAACATGCATACATGTGATGGAATGCACATGAAGGAAAAATAAAATAAAACAACATTCTAATTTATTAAAGTTCCGAATTATACATTTATTTTTTGTAACAGTAACATGAATGGTTATATGAGGACATACATAACGAAGGTAATATAAATAATTACCACCGTATATAAAACTATATTCTAAAAATAAAATATAACGACCCTATCGATTGATTTGTCGGCACGTGCCAGAAGTTTGGCTACTAGGTGTTAATTGACAAGGCAAATAACAAGTGTAATCAACATTAACAATTAAATATATATATATTAACAATGTTTGCTGCAGCGAGGGTTGCTTTATTAAAAAAATTTAAGTATTCATTACAGAGTAAAGTTATTTCATCTTGTATGAAACCTTTGAAATCAAGGCTAAATCTATAAAATAGCCGTAAAAAACGAAATTTTACTGGATTTTTTGATAAATTCTAATGTTCCTGCTTGTCGTCTTTATATGTTACCAAATATAGAATAAAGTAATACATTTTTTACAACCATGATCATATATGTAAAAGGAGCATGTGATGTCATGTCCAACCTTTTTCCATGCCAATTACATTTTAATGGTGAGATCTACCGCAGCGCGGAACACTTGTATCAAAATATTAAAGCAATCTATACCGAATCCCAATATGCCGTCTCCCAACTTGCCGAGTCCAATTGGCCGATTCCCAAATTGCCGAATAAAACAAATCTATCCTAAAAAAAATTTTCTTGTATTAATTACTTACAACTTATCAGAAAAAAGTTTTTAATTGACACAGAATCTACAGAGGAAATAGTCGATTTGTAAAAATTTTTAGTGTTTTTGTGAAAATTTAATAGTTGCTTTGTTATAAATCTAGGGCTTCAAATGTTAAATTAATGAAATAAATTATAGTTCTATCTAAATGTTTATTTTATTATTTAAAGTTATGAACAAAGTAAAAAAATATGTATACACGAAACAATATAGATCAGGGTGCCGTTTCATTTAAATTGCTTGGTATAACGAGCACGTTAAGTATCGATAGCTTTATGAAACGGCACCCCAAAACAACATAAATACAATAAACATTTTTTTCTAAAACCATTTATAACATATAACTTTTGATTGTCGGCAGTTTGGGAATCGGCTAACTGGATTCGGCAATCTGGGATAATACAACTCTACCACAAGCAAGCAGTCCTTGCAGCTGAAATAATACAAGCGAAGGATGCCAAGACGGCGAAAGCAATAGGCACAAAACACAAAATTACAACTCTTTCAATCTACATAGACTGAATTGTATAAAAAATTTGTTTGACAATAAGATATATGTCTCTGCAGTCTTCTGTTTTGTCTGTTCATGATAATAGGCAGTTTCTTATTGAAATTGATGAAACTTTGTTAAGTTGTCCATTCTGAAAAAAATTAAATAAACTTACTGTATTAATCATCTCCTATTAAAATGTAGTCCAATATTAGCAATTCATATGAATCGATTATTTTTTAAACCAAATAATACTAATATTCTAAAGGCATAAATTACATTATATATTAATTTAATTCATTTATTCTTATTCAAAATCATTTTTTAAGTAACAAATTGTGTATTATAGGATCAATTTTTAATATTTGATTCCTACCTACAGTACATAAGTACTTTTATTGCAATGAATTGGAGTGCTCTCCCCTAGCTATTTGACCTAATATGGAACGTATCGTGCGGTTACAAAAATCGATTCTTTGGGATACAGCGTATATATTTTTTCACAAATATTGGATTATTATCATAATATATGGTAATATCTACCATTTCTGAGGGGTTTTCACCACAGATATGGGGGTTTTTACACTATTCCACGGGGTTTTTACACTTTTCAGGGGGTTTTTACACTTTCGATGTACCGCTATTTGAACCTATATAGCATTTTTAGAATTTAAGTTATTGTGTAGAACGTATTTAATAAAATTTCAAAATAAAGATCGGATAGGTAAAAGACATTTATAATAAAATCAAATGTAACACATCTCAAATATGTATTTGACCAATATAGACCTCAAATATAGCAACTCAAATAAAACAACCATAATGGACAAAGCATCAACATGTGGGTTGTAAGCAAAAGTAAGTTTATTTTGAAGGTCAAGCTGATTAAAATTTGTCCATTTTGAAAGGATTGAACCTTTAAAAATTATTTCCTAAATAAAAGTTTTTTGTCAATAGGAAAATAGCTGAAAATCATACTCCAAGACCTTGAATATTTTGCAATGTCTTTATAATGAACCTAGAGTCGGAGTCGTACTTTTAATTGTAAACAGTTGAGTTTCCAGATTATATAGGTTTATTAATTGTTACCTTAATATGCACTCCAAATTAAGTTATGTTATTACATCATGAAGGATTGGTCATAACTTAACTTAACAACTAAACAACTGAATAGACAATATTCATCTAGGCTGTATATTATTTTGAATATCATTAGTGGGAAGGGCAAAAATCATGTTGTATTGCAATTGTTTATTTGCAGAAGTCAACCTGATAAAATACCTAAACTTTGAATGAAAACTTTAATCCTTGTCATTTTGTTAATATTACACATTACTACTTCATACAAAAAGAATCTCTTACAGGGGACATTATAGTATACAACAAACAGCACATCTTATTCTAGCATCTATAACTGAATGTTGACGTATTTTTGTTATTGTTTTTGCGTGACAAATGAAAACTACTTACCGCGTATGGTCCAGCTTAAGCTCATTCTGTAGATCACAAAATGTGTAAATTGAATTCATCACTTTATTTTCCACAGTTATTTAGCGTTTTTAAATGAGGCATATTTTTGAATGTGATAGAGCAATTTTCTATAGTAAAGTTTGACCTAAATTACAATGGAAGTGTATGTTTGGAAGAGTCCATTGTCGTCTGTTCGAAGTCCTTCGGGTAATATCGTCTGCAGTTAAGGCGGGAAAATCCTCGCGGTTTGTCCTAATACCACTGAACGTTACGAAAGCAGACGATCTTTTTGAAAACAACGCGAGGTCCCTGTAGAAACTCCAATGGTGGCTGACTTCCTATGTAAAATTCCCGTGGCAAATGTCAAGGACGATTTGGAACTTGTCAACAACAAAGGCATATGGACGTGTTATCGTGTAGAAATGTTTTAAATTGGATTTTAACACTACAAAGGTACAATGTGGAATAATAAAAAAAATGCAAGCAAAACACCTAGCGCAGCGGGGTGTAACATTTAGTATAGCTCAATTAAACAGCGTGTTCGCTGTGTTTTAATTCCATTGTTTCATTGGAAAATTACTATTTTCTTTAAAATAACCCCTGAACTGAAAAAAACTGAGTTCAAAAAGTTACTAAATGGCTTAAAGGATAATGAAAGTAATAAAAGTTCTAAACAGCTTAACGGATAATGAACATCTAAATCTAAGATTACTATTAATTGGGCTGAAGGGGTCATTGTCGACCTGGGTACTATATCTGCGTACCCAGGGTACGTTTATAATTCTTAAAAGTACCCTGATAAGTTAGTTTTCATATAAATGTACCCAGGATATAAGAAGCGGCTGCAATCGTACCCTGATAAATGCAAAGAAGATAATCAGCATCATCAACATTGGTACGAAAAATCGCGAAGATCCGGAAAGGCTTTTGATCACGTGATAGTAGAACGAGAATAGGGTACGATTGCAGCCGCTTCTTATATCCTGGGTACGTTTATATTAAAACTAAATTATCAGGGTACTTTTAAGAATTATAAACGTACCCTGGGTACGCTGATATAGTACCCAGGTCGACAATGACCCCTTCAGCATTAATTGGTCTAAAGTGTAGTTGCATTTATATATACTATATATAAATGCAACTACACTTTAGACCAATATAATATACTAGTAGTCAGCAAAGGCAAAATAATATCAACAACCCAATTAATTCGTCCAAATCGCCCTAAAACTACTATCACTAGACCATCTCAAAGTAAATGTACACAGAGATAACGACCTTAGTGAGAGATTTCAAAATCCGAGACCCTTAATTTCGATGCCTACGTACTCCACTTTATCTGTTGACCTCTGTTGATTTTGATGTCAACCTAATCACCTAGTTGCTCTTCAAATTGCTTCCGATAATCCTAGTAAAACATGTACCGAACTTATTAACAATATTATTTTTTTTTACGTTAAAAAACGTGAATTTTATGTCTGCTTGTGATAACAAAGCTATATAGAATACTCGACAAGTTTTTTAGGTCAATATCGGCCCGAAAGTAGGTTTTGTATTTGCCAAAGCAGTCATTCAAGAATCGACAATTGAATCTTGCAACAGTTATGATTTCTTAATTTGTTATTAAGTACATGAGACCTGTAAAATATTTCTTACCTATGTGTAACAGAATATTTTAAACAATGTATCCAACTATGCTAATAGCAAAGACTATGTATGTCAAGAAGAAGACTTGTCAATTTTAATTTTTTTGTAACAGACAGATACATATACATTACATACATTATGTGTAGGTACATCTACCTGTATCACGTCGAGACAGTTGTGTACATTCGTACCACTACGAGACGTGCAGCGTCGAGTTGTGATGCGGAATGTATGCAACTGTCGAGGCGTGATACAGGTAGTTGTACCTACACTTAAATGTATGTAATAAGTTTATCTAAAATTAAGTATACAAAGAACAGAACAAAACTTAATCTTAAAAATTTTAAATTTAACTTTCAACGAAGCATTTGTTTACAAAATATAGTCTCCAACGTCACACGTATTATGACGTCATATTTCCTTCATAGAATGAAAGTCATTCCCGAATCATTGGTTATACTATTTATTGTGACGTCAAGAAGTAGTTTCGACAAAAGTACATCTTTTATCACATATGTAGCTGATACAGGTTGTATCAATCGCTAATTTTTCATATTTTGACAACGTCCTGAATATAGCTGAAATATTGCTTGCTGGACGTTAAACAACCATCAATCAATCAATCATATTTTGACGAAATACATACTAAATTTTAGATAAATCCTTATTATCAACACTAGTGTACAAAGGGACTTGTAAAGTCTGCAGAGGCTGTCATTATATTCCAGTCACCTTTAAATAGAACTCATAAACATCCCCAGTGAAAGATAATAAAATTTAATTGGTTAGAAGTTTTTAAAGTGGTGTGTCATATAACAAAAAAAGACTTGAGATAAACGTTCAATGTTACGTCTGTGGGAAAGGAAAAGTGATCGTATGCGACTTATTAGCTGGGTAGAACGGAAGATGTGCACACCTAGGTTATAGTAAGGTGAAGTCGGGTGAAGTGACACTTTGAGTTGAAGTTAGAGTTCGAGTTTAAACTTTATGTATTTAAATTCATATTTATATTTAAAATATTGTTTATTGTGATTTCAAAAGATCGTTTGTCAATTAAGCCCCTTGAAAGACGCTATAACAACCTAATTTACACCTATTGATATGTATTATAATATCCTAAGAAGACGAGCTAGGGTTCCTTTTGGATTTTTAAATCAATAAACTAATATGAGAAACTGTTTAATCAAATTTAAAATAATTGTTGACTCATGTTTGTGACTTTGTAGACAATGGAACTGCAAAGATAAGGTCCGCATGTGTGTAACGTGTTCTAATATTACTTTGCTATATTGTGAACTGTATTCTTGGATCGGTAACTAATTTCTAACATCTAATTATTTTTGGATAATTTTAACAATAAATGCACCCCCAAGCTACCTCAACTTTTTCTACTCCCCCCCCCCCCTTAAAAGATAAAAAGATTTATATAGTTCAACTTTAGCTATAACTTGAAGTTAAACTTAAACTCCAATTTGAAGTCAACCTTTAGGCCATCAACTTGAAGTGCAACTCAAATTTTTAACTCGATATGCAACTCGAAGTCGTAGTTCAACTATAACTTTAACTTGACCTTTAACTCGATGATCCACCCGGTGAAGTATGTGCAGGCGGGCAGGGAAGAAGAGTACCATTTTTGTGTCGTCAACTCAACCTACAGCTTTAAACCCAGATCGCCCTTACTAGAGACGTTTTCGTTGTTTTAAAGGTTTTATTTTCTTTGTATACCTTGTCAGAAATATCTTTGAAAATGCTTTATTTTAACCTCATAGCATTAAATTTCTTGAGTACATCTTCCGGGGCAAAGACAATTTCTGCATTGAATATAAAGTTTTGTGTCAACATTTGAAAGTTGGTCAACTCAAAATTCCTTTCTGCTAGGACTATACTGGAATGATTCATAGTCCTTTACTTACACAGCTGCGAAGCATGTTCCCAAGTGGTATATAGATAAGGCCCTTTCGTTGGGGTGTTGTCACGTCATAAACATAAGGCATGACAGCAGACTCTGTGGGTAGAGTGCCATGCTTTTGTAAGCATATATCCTTAACTAATAATACCATTCTAAAAAATTAAACTAAACAAGATAAAAAATAAACATTTTTAACAAAAACACAGTTCATCTCATATTCCTAAAACCTTTATTTTGTGCCATGGACCATAGTATTGGTAAAAAACAAAAACAATCTGTTAATGGATGCAGCTGTACACATGTAAATTAAGGTCAGATGCAGCCATCATCAAAGGAAAATGTAAAATGATAGCCCACATGGATTTTTTACAATTAATGCAATATAAACAACAAGTTTAATGTGTGACTATGCATTTTTAATGAAAATATGTTGTACATCTATTTAGTTCACGTTTTCTCTGTTCAATCCTTGACAATGTTTTATTTTGAACATAAGCTTAAACTTCTTAACAAAACCATTAAATTGATGAAAGATTCCTCTATTCCAAAAGTAAAATTCTTATCTATAAGATAAAAACATTTAAATTGAACAACTATGTCAATCAACATATCAAAAACAAAATATTTGCTTTCAGCAACTATGTCAATCAACACCACAAAAACAATACAAATACTTCAGCAACATAAAAACAGATTTTTCAAATATCCTTCAACACAAATACTGCAGATTTCAGTTTCCTGAACAAACTGATAAAAATTTGTTACGAATGCTTTTTTCTCTTTCTGACAACAATACCTAAAAGATGTATAAATTTAGTAAAACCAGATAACAAAGTTTGTACAAACAATTGTGCAAACAATTTTATAAGACAGGCTTTGTACACTAACAGTCTGCTCTTTTAACTTCCCCTGCCACCCCTGAAGCCTCCGCCACCTCGTCCCCTAAATCCACCACCACCACCTCGTCCTCCTCTAAACCCTCCTCGTCCTCCACGATCTCCTCCTCCTCTGCCACCTCTAAAGCCTCCCCCACGTCCTCCGCCTCCTCCTCTACCACCTGTCAAATTAAATTACATTGCAGCCCATCAAACAATCGAGTAACATAAAAGGAAATATTCATTTATTCACTATTTTGTATTTATTTGTTTTTATGTATACTATTCTGAAATATGCTTTCTACTGAAAATGGTTGCTTATTTATGAGCAATACAGCAATTTTATTGTTTGGTGTTTGATTTGCTTGAGAGACAGTTTGATTCTTGCTTTGTTTGAGGAGCAGTTGTATTTTTGCTTTGTCAATTATTTTTTTGATCATTTAAAAAAGAGAAGATCTTTATTTCCTCTTGATTCAAAGAGTCTAAAGAAGTTTTTTTCTGTGCGAGTCTTGTAGTGATGGAACGATTATCGCCTACAATCGATAAACTGTCGTTTTTCACCCGCCGATCTTACTAATCGATGTTCAAAATAAAAAACGGATGTCACGGACATCGCCGATCGAAATACGGAAATTCAATTCTGTCCGGTTTTGTTCTGTACTTAACCTGTCCGATCCATTTCCGGGTATAGTAAAATGGATGACAAGGTCGAAGCGGTCGATCATGACCCAAATAACAACAACTACGAGACTAGACAAATTTATTCATACCCTGGAAAAACCAAATCCAGGGTTTGGGAATATTTTGGATTTTATAAAATAAAAGAAGCAGAAAAAAACAATGTTTTAGTAAAGAGACAATTTAACTTTTAAGCAATGTTAATTGATACACTAAAAAAGATTTTCCGATTATTAATCGATTATGTCTTTTCGATTATTTCCGATAATCGATAATGAAAATTTTCCGATTCCCCAACACTAGAGTCTTGTTACCACCACCAAATGATCTACCAGTTTACCTATCATTTGATAACTCTTACCTCCTCTACCTCCACCACCTCTGGTTTTACCAGCTGATCCTGGAGGCTTTGGTAAAAATCTCTGTAGTGGTAACAGTTTGGCTGGATCTATGTAAAACTGGAATCAGAAAAGAAATACATTGTACCTTAAGGTCTTTTAATTGTCATTATTTTAGCTCCTGTTATTAAACATTTAAAGACCTCAGATTAAAAAAATCTGTATCTGAAAATCCCTTGGTTTGAAAAGGTAAGTTGGTTTCCATTACTTCAGCAATACTTGAATGAGGCAGGCAGAGAAAGTGGAATACTGTATAATAAAAGTTTGTGTACAACTATTTTGTAATGGTCCACATCAGGACACTTCACTTGGTTTCATATTTATAATGATTTGGATGCATTAATTCAAACAGTATTGTATTAAACAACAACATCTTTTAACAAAGATACATCTTCACTGATTATCTTAATCTAAGGATTAATAATAGTGCTTTTCAGGACATGTAAACTTAAACATCATGGATATTGAAATAAAGTTTGAATCTCATCAATAATAATGAACAAAATTTACATGAGATATACTGGTATTCAACATTATTTATGTAGAAAATTTAGGAACAGTGTACATATACAGTTACCTCTCCTACTGCCAAATTTGTTCATAAAGAACCACGCCATTTCGAAAGTTTGACCTGACTGATCAAACCAACTATTCAAGAAACATACATCAACCAATAGTCCACAGAAGTTGAAAGGAATGAAGGAATGCAGCATTTTTTCTTTATATGAAATTATTCAAAATATGACAAGCTTGTCCTCTTCAAGTTTGCACTGTTTTAATGTCTGTTGGATTGGATTTATATAATTATAACACACAGGTCAATGTGTGCAGTTAATACTAAATGTTGTAAGCTCTACCTCCTTTATCCCTTATGCCTTGTAGGAGAGCAGCAAGCTAACGATTTTAATGCTTTATTCAACCCCACCTGCCAATTCGTCTAAATCATGCAGTTGAATGAAGAAGATTTTAATTGTAAGTATTAATCAACAAAATAACTCAACTAACCTTTGATGATTTTGTAAATGATTTTGCTTTCATGTTGTCTGATAATTTCACTGAAAAATACTACAGATGTTAAGGAAATTCCTTTGACATGAAATGCAATAAACCCATCTTAAGACTACACACATTCATTCTATAATGCATTATGGATCGCATGGGTCGAATGGTCATTGTACTAATTATGGATCGCATGGGTCGAATGGTCATAGTACTAAGTGCTGGACTATAGAGGTTATTTCAACCATAATTGACAAAGACACAAATTGTCCTTACAAAATTCCAAGGAACTTCAGTTTCAACTCCTAAAGAATACAGGACAACAATACATAGATTGCAGAAATCTTAGACAAACCATATAATACAAATTTACCTTTTCATGATTTTGTCTGTATAAAACAGCCAAATACGAAAATCAAGTATGTGTTATTGTACAGTAGTAATATTTTTCTGTTTACATTATTTAAACTGAAAACATTTGTTTACCCTTAACACTGGATTAATTAGACATGTATCATAAAACATTTCCTGTAATCAACTCATTGTCATGGTTATGATTGTTCTTTTTTTTTCATCCCTGAGTTCCCTGAGTTTAGTATGGATGTGCAACAAAAGGATACAGATTCTGTGATGGAACCAAATATTTCATCAACCTTTCCTATCTGTTGTTTGTTTTCTAGATACACTGGTGCATTGAAGTATGGAATTTTCTCATTTGTATTTCTACACACTAAATCATCTTCACAAGTGTGTTCCATTGTGCCCAGCTCTGAAAGTAAATAGATGAATACAGAAATGTAACACAATTTCATCGTTTCGGATAATTCATGAAATTTACTTGTCTAACAATCTAATTTCATTAAACCTTAGACATCATTATGAAAATATTTCACAAAATAATTCAAATAATTTTATTTCACATTTTTATATACAGAAATAAATCATCTACTGCCTGACAATGGTTAGGAAGTATCTGCTATGTTTATAATTTTGAAGCAATTTACATTACAAGTCCAGTTATTTACAGTACACACAGAAAATAAATGTCAATTAAACTGTACTCTTATACCCAATATTAATACAAGAAGAATAGGGGTAGTAAACTAAAACATAAGTGTTGTTATTGTATCTTGATTGTCTTATTTTTGCTAAATGTCTGTGTAGACAGCTGCACAGTTAGATTAATTTTGTTAATTATCCTCATAAATTTGTAATCAATTCAGAAATGCATTTTAATGCTAAAATTCAATTTTTGACCTCTTTACATTTTCGGCATCATTTTGAAATTGTAGGTTTTTATTTAATATATTTAATATACTTTCAGAAATTGTTTCCCCTTTTGACAGTTTAGTTCTATTTAAGCCCAGCATCACAGCAAAGAATAAAAGTGAATTTTGCGTAAAGTCATGTCTTTTAAATACAAAGTAAAGTTCAAAAACTGAAGGTTTTTGTTACCAGAGTCACCTCCTGAACAATTCTCATTCATACTAAAATGTACCAACTTAATGTATTGCTGGCATAAAAAAACCTTATCAAAGGTTCAGATAATCTAAGCATTGAAGTTATTCCCTATAAATCTATCAAACTGTTGTAACATGAATCCTTCGATCATTTTTAAGAATAAACAAGAGGCTACTTGTATGCTACAAATTAAAACACTTGAATAATATTGCATGAAAGGTCATATAAGACAATCAATTTTTTTGTTTACCAATGACCTCCTCTGGTGGTCCCTGATCCTGATAGCCAAATCTTCCCCCTCCACCTCCTCCTCTGCCACCCCCTCTACCTGGAATAAAATATAATACAACTCAAGCATACATGTACAAAGATATAAGTTATGCATGTATATACTGTCAGAATTCTTTTAAAATCATTTTGTTAACCTTAAAACTACTGATAATATAAGGTATCCGACCCATAATTGAAGTCACAGTTTAATTTTATTTTTAGACCAAGACACATGCAGCTTTTTTAATCAATATATTACTAATTAATGATACACATTAAATATATTGTTTTACTTTGAGTCAATGTTAACAGTTTTGAGGAAAAAAGTTAGTTGCTTAAATAGTAGTTTGCCGAACATTACCGAGGTCTGCTCCATTGACAAACAATGTACATCCGGGACACCAAATATGATCACGTGGTCAATTATGGGTCGGATACCTTAAGCACCTCAAATTTTGTGAAGATCATCTCAATAACTCTCTAAGCAAAATTATACATGTATATAACCTGTATTTTAACAAGCATTCACAATGAAAGTTATCTACATGTATAAACATGGGTTTTCTCACCTCCTCTAAAATCACCTCCACCACGTCCTCTTCCTCCCCCTCCTCTACCTCTAAATCCACCACCTCCTCTGTCAAACCCCATTCTCTATATTTACTCTGAAAATAATTTAAAATTTTAATTTATGTACATACATGTATGCCAGAATACAATATTTTGCAAAGCAAAATTTTGGATCCAATGTTGTAAGCATACATTTTCTTTACATATATCTAGATAATTATATGTTTTACTGACATACTGGACCATTGTAACATGTAATTTTCCCTCATTGTATGCAATAGCAGACTGTTTACTATTTAACACCATTTGTTTTGATCTATAGATCATTGTAGATTGCTAACAGATGCCTATGACAATCCTTTACCTTAAGGAAAATGCATTTAAATAAACAAGGTATGCTGTAGTTAGTTTCTGTTTGGTACCTGGTCACTTTGGTACTGACCTGGACACTTCGATACTTGGTAATGGACAGTTTTGTACTGGGTGTTTGTCACTTTGGTACTGAGAAAATATACTTATATTTGTCAATAGTATTCATTAAATTTACTATTGTATGATTTAAATTTTGTATTAAATTGTCTTAGTTTTGAAAATTTATATTTATACATGTATGTTGTCATATTTAATGATCCAGTGTTTTTGAAACTTTTCAAATCTGGGGGTCATGATGACCCTCTGCAGCTGAGTTTAGGGAGTCAAATACAATTTTCAAGGGTCACATGTATTATTAAGTTTTGATGATATAAAACTTGTATCGAACAATGTTGCAAACAAGAGTAAACAATATATAATACATTTAGAGAGATTGTAATATAATTTCTGCATGAATTAATTATACCATTTAAATAATACACACATAGCTGGATGAAAAAAAATGTTTTGTTTCATGTCAATATCCCAATACAATTGATTTCAATAATAGTTTATGAAAAAAGAATTTGATAGTATCATACATGTGTATCCAACCAGAATTTAAAAGAAGGCAATTATTTAGTGTGACTTCTCTGGAAACACAGCAAAGATAAGATGAAAGCTTATTTTATCTGTTTAGTTTCTTTAAGAAAACTAGACAAGGTCTGTAGTGAAGACGGCAGAGGTATTGAACAGCTGAAAATAACTCAAACTGTTGAAACTTTAATAGATATCTGAATGCAAAAAGGATAATATATATTGTCAAGTATATTATCATCACTCAGTAAACCAAGGTCGTTCTAAAGCCGATTTCTGAAAAATTTTGGAACAGACGATTGCAAAAGTTTGCATTTCGTAGTGTTTGATCACGTGGTGAGCTAATTCGATCCTACTTCTAAAACAATCGTTTTCGTCATGCTCATTTTGGAATAAACTTATCAATATTATCATCGCCGGTTGACTGTTTATTTGTTTAAAGTGTTGCCTTAATCAAATAAAATGTAATCAAAGTTAGGAAGCGTATCGTTTCCACGTGTATACAAAACTGTCAGAGTTGAAGATAAAGTCCGAGGACTTCCAGAAGTAACGAACTGGTTACCATTGAAAATAATCGTTTTACTTATACGGCAACACAAAGGATACCAGCTTTTACATTTTCCAAAAAGTATGCGAACGATAAATAACATACGCTGCCGGATCAGACGAGTATTAAAACATTTTTGGTTCATAATTTGCTGCGTCATGATGACCCTCTGGGTAATATTTTTGGGGGTCAAAAATGTTTTTTTTTGTGTAAAATACGCACAAATTTGCGTTAACGGAAACGCTGATGATCTATTGTGTTTAAAATAAATTGAATAAATTATATAGTTATTTCTCAGTTTCTGGTTGTGGTGCTTCTGGTTGTGTGCACTCCGTACATCGCTACTGCAAATCTAGATTGCCATTTACAGCTTGTCTGCAGTCGCTCTAGAAATACATGTCACAGGTCCTGTGCTTCACACAATTCCCACTGGACAACCTCTTGTCTAGGTCGCATGTTTTTGTTTACACTGTATACATTGAATAAACTCGCTCATTGTGTGGTTTGAAATTGGATTTAGGTTGTCCCCAGGGGTGGAACAATGTGTTAGTCCGACGCCCGGGGCAGTGCAGTTGTAGCTACGGGCAAGCTTTTTTCCATAGAAAAAAGTCCCGTCTGGCCTTTCTATTCAAATAAAAAAGTTTCTTTTATTTCATTTTACATCTTGATTGATAGTTTGCCTTTAATTTTGTGTTAATTTTAGCATAACAACATCGAGAGATTACATCCTGGTTAAATCCATTTACGAAATCGGAAATAAATAAATCAATATTCAAATAAGAATCCGAATCATTTCGTCGTTTGAAAGTAACCGGTTTTGTGTTTCGAATTCAAGCGCTTACTTGTTGTTTTATTAAATCTAGTTGATATGGTCGCGAATGATAAATGTCACTCTTCAATTTCAAGTTTACTTCAAGTAAACAGAATGTGACCACGGGATCGGAACAGTCAGAATAAAAGAAAGGCTACTGATGACGCTGATGATCATCGTGAATCGGAAGATAAAAAGTATGACCGTGTAAACGAGTCCGAACTTTCCAACCATCATGGAAAGAAAAGTTTCCATGGGTGTCATTTTGCAAGTTTCACTTCTGAAAGACTAAAATCAACTAACATGACTAACTCTGAACCAATACTTTATTACATCTTGATAACATAAACTGTTTTTATTACAGATAAAACTGCTAATACTGTACAACAATGTCAAATATCAGTAATATTTTAACATTAATAGAATTAATCCATAGGCATTCCACACCTAAAAATAATATGCATACCTTTTATTGTCATATACCAGTTACAAAATATCTTGGTATCAACTGGGCTTTGAATGAAAACAGCTGGGCTTGGGCATTACAAATCTTAAAAAGCCCTGGGCTTGATCTTAAGGAGAAAATTTTTCCACCACTGGTCCCATTATTCATGCCTCCTCTTAGCATGGGATGTATTTTTGCAATATTTCTCAAATTAATTTCAGCTTGCAATTACATATTTTTTTCTTTGTACATTGTAGTTGCAAAAAAAAGAGATTTATGATTAAAATAAATTAGTTTTGTTAATGAAATTTGATGATATTACAAACAAAACCAATCATTTAAACATGAAATGTTAATAATTCACGTCTTTCCATATGCGCGCCACCTACCGGTAACATGTTCAGTAACTCTAGTTTACATGTAAGACTGTAGTTGGCAGAAGGCCTACAAGCCATAACATAAATGTGTCACACTATACCTTCAATAAACAATTAATTGGCACCTACGTAGGTGAAACACCCGTTAAATTAAACGGGGTATTTAAATATGCATCAGATATACAAACTTTGAAATATTTTGGCGAATAAAAGTGTGCAGTTTTCTTTAAAATTTATACACAATAAGTGTTAACAATGAACTGTGGTTAATAAGTTTTTAATAAATTGTTAATTGTTAGACATTAGACATTTTTTTCCCCACTTTGTGCCCCAAGGAAATTAATTACCTGTTCAGCGGATGCAAGATACTACATACACCTGGCTGCCGGTTAGATAAAGGTGATTTTTATTGTGGTGTCAACAAATATACAAGCAATATAAATGACACAAATGTATATAATTACTAGTACATGTAATTATTATATATCTCTGATGTGTGCGAGCATGGCTTTTCAATACATATACCTATAATTAAAAAATGCCACACTGAGAAGCTTCCTTTACAAGTGACTGGTGTTAATTGGGAAAGGTACAGGTGCAATTTGTAATAATTACCATGGGAAAATGTGTTGCTTGTTTCGGATACGACCTTCCAAGGAATATTTTATCCACCTGTTTTAGGATAAGCTTTTTCCAAATTGCAGTCGTAGGTTAAGGGAAAAATATCAAAAATAAAATAGCTAAAGATTATTTAGTTTTTTATTTTGTTGGAGGAAATTATTGCAACCCAGAAAGGTGCATCGTGTTATTGCAGTGATGTAGAGATGTATTAACCTATGAAGGAATGCTCATCCCATCATGAAGTTTTTCCCGCCACACCTATTGATTGGATTGTAATAGATGTGTTGCTTTTGATACACGGGGCCACCCACTTGTCAAATTAAGTAAATCACATCAGGCGTTCAAAAGAATGACAATTGACACTGAATACTCCCATTGTGCACGTCCGATTGTTGTTGAATTTCCAGACAATAATATTATTTGTGAAATGAACAATTGTGTCAACCCAAAAATACACGGAATGTCACAATAACGAGGTCAAAATATGTTGCAAAACATTGTTTTTATGGTTTCAAATGCATTGGAAATAAGTATTTTCTCACTGAAAGTTAGTGGTAAGCATATACTGCATGTGCGTGTCATACATGTAAATCGTGGTTAACCGCCCCTTTAAGAGAGGTAACACCACTTAATTCGCAATCGGCGAATTAGTTAATTATAAATAGTGAACTTGTAAATATTTGAATCAAAACAAATTAAGTTATTAATTTGACTGTAAACACAACTCGTTTTCTTGTTTTTATTGACAAAACACATAAACAATTACTTCAAAGTACCGAAAATTAAACAGGTACTGAAGTGACCAATACCTAGTACCGAAGTGACTCATTATGTCAGTACCGAAGTGACACGATACCTATCATTTCCACAGATACTTTTGGTGCCCAATAAGCTGCACCCTCCTTTCTTGAAAATTATTTTGTTTGTCTTTCCATACTTATAATATACCAGGCGTAACACTGTTTTAAGGAATATATGGGTTACTAACAAAAAGCGAGCTTCCCGAAGGGAAGCGAAGCTACGGTAGGTCACTTTAGAAATTCCATCTTTGTTGACATAGAGTTGAACAAACGGAATCAGGTATAGCAGCACCACCTGTGAAAATAGATTTCTTCCTAATGGTAATGCAGTCGGGTACCCTGATTTTACGAAATACCCGTCAATTACCAAAATACCCTTTGGAATTACCGAAATACCCCCAGAAAGTACCGAAATACCCTTGAAATCACATTATTGTATATAACAAATGATAGATATTACCATATATTATGATACCAATATTTGGGAAATGATTATTACACTTTGTCCCACAGAATAATTTTTTGTAACACCCCAATACGTCCAATATTCATGATATTAATTTATAGGTCAAATAGCTATGGGAGAGCACTCAAGATCAAAGAATAAAAAGTACTGTTAGTTGTACTAAACATTTCCAAACAGCTTCTACGGAATAATGATTAATGTGTAAATTTAGGACAATGAGTACAGGGGTCACCACACTCTAAAAAAGTAGGGAGAAGTGACTTCTCCCTGGCAGCCAAACAGGGAGAAGTCAGGCCCTGATAGGGAGACTTCAGGAGACACTAGGGAGAAGTCAGGGGAACCGTACAAATAATTAATTTCGCAGTAGTTACATACATTTTTCATTATTTACATCAATTTCCGGGATTATTTCTCTTGTGTTTTAAAACCATAAAACACTTAGATTCAGTTTTTTTTTTCTTTTTCATTATTATTCATGATATGCAATATCAAAAAGCACATAACCTTTATCATTAATCAAAGTTGTACTGATCCAAATTGCTTCATGGGACACCCATCTACAGAACTTATCATGATGTCAATAATTACTATACATCTTTATTCTTTCAAGTGAAGCCCAAATACTTATCAAAGAAAGTTGTTAAAGTACAATACTCTTTGAAAGAACTGAAGTTTGAAACCAATTAAAAGTGTTTGTTTATCAAAAATATTACGATTTTTCATTATGGGCCGTTGTACATTACTTTTTTTCGTTGTTCACTTCCGGTAATTAGTCATATCCGGTAAATAAACAAATGGCGCGCAATACATGTGAAAGACGTAAATCGTTTGAAAATATGTTAAATACGCATTTTGTTTGCCGTTTTTTATTGGAATTACACATTTACTGATAAATTGGTAGTCAGGGTGAAGTATTTGGACCAGATTTACAAGTATCTTATGTGAACCATCGGGCGACTTGAGGGAAATGACAGGGCGACTTCGACTTCGCTTTTGAGGCGCATTAGGGCGACTTCAGGTCCTAGTTGGGCGACTTTGTCGCCCACTTCGCCCAGTGTGGTGAGCCCTGGAGTATATCAATAAAGGAATCAATGATATTCATGTCAGCACCATACATAGGACGTATCGGGCGATTACAAAAAATGATTCTGTCAGACAAAGCGTAATAATTTTTTCCCAAATATTGTTTTTTTATCATATTATATGGTACTATCTATCATTTATAATAGAAACAATTTAATTTCAAGGGTATTTCGGTACTTTCTAGTGGCATTTCGGTAATTTCAGCAATTTACGTGTATTTCAGTAAATTGGGGTACAGATGCAGCCTACGTAGAAGATCAAGTATCTCGAATGAAAATGCCGAGAGATTCTCGACTTGGTGGCACAGCTGTAAGTATGTAAAGACAAAAAAAAAAATTTTAAGAAAAGGGGGTTTGGGACATATTTTGGCACCAAAGGGGGTCCTTTCCACAAGTACCTGTGATCATTTCTGCTTTATATCAATACTACGATTTGTATTTTAATTTATCTCTGTTAAAAGTAAAGGAGCACATTATACACTGTGCTATGTCAACTCCAGTGTCTTTTCATGTATTTGCATGCAAATTCCAACCGACCAATACAAGCAATTTTTTATAAGTGGTGACAAAACCACAAAGTCTTAACAGAAGAGCAGCCGGTCATTGAACATAACATTAACAGTATTAACACGCAACATTTAGTATCTAAACCTAGATCTAGGCCAAAGTGTAATAAATCAGGGATTGCAGGTCCTTTAAAAAAATATTTCTTGTAAAAATAATTACATATCAATTGTGAATTCAGTAGGCCAACACCATGAATCAAAACAAAGCCACGTGCGTTTTGTTGAACTCAATTTCCGGCATGTTGAAAAATCAACCTAACTGGTTGATTTGTATTAAACATTACAAATAATGAATGTAGACACACATTTCAGTAGTGACTAATAAATAACAAGTTCTCAACAGTTCAGTTATAAATACTTTGAATAAAACATATTTTACGATAATGTGTTTTGAAGTTTAATCTCTGTAACGTTTGTAAGACAAATGTTTTTGAATAGATAAACAAGCGTTTAAATGGTCAGGTCGTCTTAAAATCGGACTGAAGTCTCTTCAGGAAAATGCCAAGAGACGGGAGGTATAGTTCTTAACAATTCCATATACAGTTGCACAGTTTTGCCATTTAATTAGAAAAGATTATTGATTATGTAATTAATCCCGACTGCATTGCTGTAAATTTATGCTGGAAACATTAAAATGATGGTTCATACATGTGCATTGCTCTTCTTCGTCTTTCGCAATTTCGGGTTAGATATGTCCAGAAATGTGTCCTAAATTCGACACCTGAGCATTTGTAACCTTGACTAAGAGATGGTTACATAGGGTTACAATGGTAACATTGAACAAAATATTATAGCTATAGAATATTCACCAAGTAGTACATATATGTAGATTACAATAAAGAAAATTTTATAAATATAGTTACATGGGTTACAATGGTTACATTGGTAACATTTGCTGTTTTAATTCATACATAGGTAACTCTTTGGTAACAAAGTTACCAATAAATTTAGAAATTTTTTAAATCTTCAGGTTACATGGGTTACAATGGTTACATTGGTAACATTCATTCTTTATATATATTTTTTGAGTACTTTTTCAAAACAAGCTTCATTCCCTGGTCCAGTTACATGGTTACATTGGTAACTCTTTGGTAACACAAGGTTACACATAAAATTAGAAATTTTAAAATGCTCACGTTACATGGGTTACATTGGTACATTGGTAACTCTTTGGTAACACAAGGTTACACAGAAAATTAGAAATTTAAAAATCATCAGGTTACATGGGTTACAATGGTTAGTTTGGTAACACAAGGTTACACATAAAATTAGAAATTTTAAAATGCCCAGGTTACATGGGTTACATTGGTAACTCTTTGGTAACACAAGGTTACACAGAAAATTAGAAATTTAAAAGTCATCAGGTTACATGGGTTACAATGGTTACATTGGTAACTCTTTGGTAACACAAGGTTACACATAAAATTAGAAATTTTAAAATCATCAGGTTACATGGGTTACAATGGTTACATTGGTAACATTTACCACTTTACTTATAATTATTATAGGGCATCATTTCCAGATCAAGTTATATTGTTAAAAACATTACTTAGTAACAAAAGGTTGAACAAAGAATTTTTCAGGTTACAATGATTACATTGGATTTATCAGTGGATATGTGGTACTAGTATATGGTACTGCTAACAGTTTTGCTATGGGGAAATACTAAATATTCTTTTTTAGTGTAAAATCTATGATAAATGTTGGAAGATCAAAGAAATGCATTGTGACATTAGCACTTATAAAGTATTTTACCTTTTTTGTCGTGAAAATCACTAGTTCACAATGCTTATAACATGACATGTGACAAAGGGCAATGATTTCTGTCCCAAATTGAATTTGTGACAATGATTAACTGTATTTTTAAGTTTAAATCCATGCATTGGTGTAGGAGTAGTTGCAGATTAACGATGTGTTCCTCCAATAGAACACTTTGTCACTAAATAATCACATTCTTTCGAGTGTAATGATGTTAGTTGTCATTAATGGTCTAATTCATAAAAAGATAACAAAACAGACATATTTAAATGCTTTACTTGGTCCTTTTAAGAACCATCTGATTAAGGTGATTAAAGCATAATGGCATTAAAGAATACAAAAAGTACAAGAAAATTCACAGATTCCTTTACCGAACCATACAATTAAAATAAACATTACTATCAGTATTAACATCCCACCCATCCAGAAAATATAATGATGAAAACACATAAGCACATAAAATCAAAATGCAAACAAATACTAGTAAGCAAACAAATTACAAGATTTACTTCAAATTGATCCAACCTTTATATACAGGACAAAAAAATTATAATATAATTATATATCACCTTGTCTGGTAACACTTTTACTATACATATTATTTCATTATTATACATTTTTATATACACAGAACTACATTACATGAATTACATTATTTACAATATCTTTTACAGTCACTATTTACATGTTCCACATTTCCATTGGTGATTGTCCTTTTCTAGCTGCCTGTACATGGCTGTTTATAAGTCTGTACATTTTTTATGGAACCAGTGCTGGCAGTCATCGCACTGAATCCACAGTAAAAAGGGAGTGCCCTTCTTACCGCAGGAATGACACTTGTCTTTCTAAACCACTGGCCGCACCTCTGGTAGTACAGCTTGGTTTTCTCCAGCCAGTGGTGCTAATGGTTGCTGGTACTGGTGGAACCTCTGGAACCTGGGCAGGGGGTTGAACTGTGGGTTGCTGGGCAGGTGGGTTAACATCATGTTGCTGGGCAGGTGGGGGAACATCAAACTGATGGACTGCATGGAAAACTTGCTGGGCAGGTTGATTTACCAGTACTGGTATGGGATCTACATTAGGCCATCTATTAAAAGCTGTATGTGCAAATGATATTTTTTATGGAAACAATAAATATATACCTATTGAAGTTACTACATTTTAAATTTAATCCAGGCAGAAAAAATAATAAGTAGAAAAATAATTCAGTCACATCGCAGTAGAATAATTATATTATGCTCTGCCCTTTTTATGAATTTAATATTTTATATTTTATATAAGTACTTGAAAAAATATAAAGAATGAATGTTACCAATGTAACCATTGTAACCCATGTAACTTGATGATTTTAAAATTTCTTATTTTATGTGTAACCTTGTCATGCTTGTGTTACCAAAGAGTTACCAATGTAACCATTGTAACCTGAGCATTTTCAAATTTCTAATTTTATGTGTTACCTTGTGTTACCAAAGAGTTACCAATGTAACCATTGTAACCTGAGCATTTTCAAATTTCTAATTTTATGTGTAACCTTGTGTTACCAAAGAGTTACCAATGTAACCATTGTAACCTGAACATTTTCAAATTTCTAATTTTATGTGTTAACTTGTGTTACCAAAGAGTTACCAATGTAACCATTGTAACCTGAGCATTTTCAAATTTCTAATTTTATGTGTTACCTTGTGTTACCAAAGAGTTACCAATGTAACCCATGTAACCTGAGAATTTTAAAATTTCTTATTTTATGTGTAACCTTGTGTTACCAAAGAGTTACCAATGTAACCATTGTAACCTGAGAATTTTAAAATTTATAATTTTATGTGTAACCTTGTGTTACCAAAGAGTTACCAATGTAACCATGTAACTGGACCTGGAAATAAAGCCTGTTTTGAAAAAAAAAGTACTTAAAATAATTAGAAAGAATGAATGTTACCAATGTAACCATTGTAACCCATGTAACTTGATGATTTTAAAATTTCTAATTTTATTTGTAACCCTGTGTTACCAAAGAGTTACCAATGTAACCATTGTAACCCGAGCATTTTAAAATTTCGAATTTTATTTGTAACCCTGTGTTACCAAAGAGTTACCAAGCCTATACAGCTGCTATATCAGGGTTACAAATGTTGATATGTCGAATTTAGGACACATTTCTGGACATATATGTGTAGAACAGGAGTCGGTATGGACTATTTTAAGTTCTGCGGGATTTCATACTACCCAGACACAAACAGTAGTCATCCCAAGGACTATTTACAATAAAACATTCCAAAATTTACATCTAAAACTATGTACATGGGTCGACTGGATCTAGCATCTGACACAGTGACAGAGCTAACCATGTCATAAGGTTAGCCCTGAAGTCCTCAATGCTGTAAATTTATGCTTGGAACATTTCTACTGACTGAGAGTTCAGTGGGTCCCTAAGTGGCGGATAGTTAGGCAGGGCTCACCACACTGGGCGAATTGGGCACAAAGTCGCCTTACTGGGACCTGAAGTCGCCCTACGGCGCCTCAAAAGCGAAGTCGAAGTCGCCCTGTTATTTCCCTAAAGTCGCCCAATGGTTCACAGTAGATACTTGCATATGATCTGGTCCAAATAACCCAGACTACCAATTTATCGGTAAATGTGTAAATCCAATAAAAACGGCAAACAATATATGCGTATTTAACATTTTTTCAAAGGATTTACGTCTTTCAACTGGATTACCATCCTCCCAAGTCAGGGGTTCTGAGTCCGCGTTCGCTCCATCATTATGGTGATGATGGAGCGAACGCGGACTCAGAACCCCTGACTTGGGAGGATGCTGGATTACGCGCCATTTGTTTATTTACCGGATGTGACTAATTACTGTAAGTGAACAACGAAGAAAAGTAAAGAACAACGGCCCATACTGAAGAATCGTAATTTGTTTGATAAACAAACACTTTCAATGGGTTTCAAACTTCAGTTCTTTCAAAACGTATTGTATTTTAACAATTTTCTTTGATAAACATATGAGCTGCACTTGAAAGAATAAAGATGAATAGTTATTATTGACATCATGAAAAGTTCTGTAGATGGGTGTCTTTGATTTTATAATAATAAAGGTTATGTGCTATTTGATATTGCATACCATTAATAATAATGAAAAAGAAAGGGGGAAAAAATTGAATCTACAGACGTGACAACGTGTTTTTTATATTGCCCACTATATACCGTGGTCGTGGTTTTTTCATTCAGAAATTCACCACCATACGCCACGGTGGTATTCTGCGGTACATCGTGTTATATCCACTACATATCGTGACCCACCGTGTTGACCACGGTGGATTTTCCATTTCCTTCCATGCTTACACAGTGAAAAATTAAAATGTTGCGATTTAATTTAGAGATTTGTGTTAAAATATGCCGTTTTAATACATTTGTTCGACAACAAAATTAATCTGCGTTCTTTCTAATCTATTCATTATACGAGAATACCTTAAAGTTTATTGTCACTGATTTAGATTGATAATTATTCCATTAACGTGTTCTAAAAGGTTAGAACACCGCATTTTGGCCTTAAAATTGTCAAAATCTTTGCTATTCTATCGTCAAAATTCTCCTGTCAGCGCCTCTGATTAATGTTCCAACCGTTTGAACTTTTACCGGATGTAAATTGTGTCACACCTTAAATCGATCGATTATCTAAGTATTGTCTAGTCTTCATTTAATCAAGCACGTGCTCTCAAACATTTCAATAAACTTTTGTATTGTATAATTTTATATAATTAACAGGTGAACACGCGGCTTCACATTTTTAGCGGGAAAATAGCACATTACACAATAAATACGAGACTTGTAAAGAAATACACAATAAATGCGAGACTTGTAAAGAAATTCGTTTTAAAAACTTTAAAATCAATACGACTTAAAATGCTACATTTTGATTTTTCAAATTTTCCAAATTTTCACTTTAAATATTAATGTCGCAGAATATATCGTTCCATGAATGATTTTATACTCGGTGTAATTTTGTGGATAGCTACCATCCTTGACACAATAAAGACCCCTTTCTTTTACTTCAAAATTTATTGAGACAGTTTTCCCCCAATCTCATTTGCACCTGTGTTCATTTAAAATAACTGTTGAATTCTTTTTATAGCTTGTTTGTTTACATCAATAAAAACGTTGGTATAACTTTATATCTACCGAGATACGACAGTGGTCAAATAAATAAAGATATACTTCTTGTCATTTCATTTCCCTCGGTTTTTTAATTATAACTACTGCACAGGTATATTTTTTAACACTACTTGCATGTGCTATATTGTACAAGCGGTAAATTGATTAGAGAAGCAGAAGATACCTCATGTTCTTATATTTTCTTCAAAACATCAACAAAACAAGATCGTCTATAGTGCCGTTTTCGTCAATAAAATTAAGTGAAACTGTTTTTATAAATTGCTGGAGTGTGTATACATTAAACTCTATATTTTTTGTTATAAAAATAATCCTCCCTTCAAATTAATTGCATAATACAGTACTAGTACCTTGTAAATTAAGTACAATTACACTTTCTGACCATTTTTGATTACATACAATGCGGCCACGATGGATTCCACAAAGTCCGCGAAAAAACACGGCCAAACGCGACGTGGCAATCAATTTTTAGCTATTGCTATCACTTGGCGTCCGTCGTCGTCATCGTCGTTTTCGTTAACTTTTCTTCAAAAATCTTCTCCTCCAAAACCACTGAAGGGATTGCCTTGAAACTTTGCACACATCATCAGTAAAATGTCCTCTACCAAGTTTGCCCAAATCATGGCCTCAGACCAACCAACATGGCCGCCATGGCTAAAAATAGAACAGGGGGGGGTCAAAATACAGTTTTTTGCTTATAGTTCAAAAAGTATAACAGATACAGGAAAACCGAACAGACTTTCCTAGCATCTAAAGCTCTACAAAACACTCCATTGGGTCAAAGTTGTATGATGACTCCTTGTAGGAGTTATTGCCCTGTAAGTGTTAAAATTGATGATTTTTGCCATTTTTGCCTCAAAATCTTGAAAATTATTACTAGAGAAAAAGTTAGCATTGCTTAATTGTTCTGCTCTATGAAGGCTACAAAAATGACTAAGGGTCAAGATTGTCTGATTAACCGTTTAAGAGTTATCCCCCCTGAACTGTTTTTTTTTAATCGCTTTAATTGATTTTTTAGCTTACCTGGACCGAAGGTCCATGTGAGCTTTTGCCATCACTTGGAGTCCGTCGTCCGTCGTAATTTTTTTCAAAAATCTTTTCCTCTGAAACCACTGGGCCAATTTTTTTCAAACTTGGCCACAATCATCCTTAGGGTTCCTTCAAGTTTGTACCCATGGTGTTGATCAACAGACAAATATGGCCACTGTTACTAAAAATAGAACATGGGGGTCAACGCAGGTTTTTGATCATTATCTAAAAAACTATAATAGCTATAGAGAAAACCGTTACATCAAATTAATCAGCACATTATTAAGGTCTACAATATTCGCTATTAGTGCGAAGTTGTGTATTGACGTCTTGTAGGAGTTATTGCCCTTTTTTGACGATTTTTGACAAAATTTTTGGTATTTACAATATAACCTGAAAACAAAATGAGGTAGAGTAAAACTGTAAATGGCAAAAATGATCAGCAATAAAAGCCCTACAATTCACTCGATTGGTCTGAAATTGTCAGATGACTCCTTATATGAGTTATTGCCCTTAAATGGTAATTTTTTATGAAATTTTCCGTTTTTGTCCTGTAACTTTAAAACTATAACAGCTAGAGTAAAACTGTAAATAGCAAAAATGATCAACAATACAAGCCCTACAATTCACTGATTAGGTCTGAAATTGTCAGATGACTTCTTATAGGAGTTATTTCCCTTAAATGGCAATTTTTTATGAAATTTTCCGTTTTTGTCCTGTAACTTGAAAACTAAGCAGCTAGATTGAAACTGTAAATTGCACAAATGATCAGCAATAAAGACCCTACAATTCTCTTGATTGGTCTGAAATTGTCAGACAACTCCTTTAATAAGTTATTTCCCATAAATTACAATTTTTTATGAAATTTTCCGTTTTTTTTCCTGTAACTTAAAAACTGTAAAAGCTAGAGTGAAACTGTTAAAAGCAAAAATGATCAGCAATACAAGCCCTACAAATTACTATCAAGTCTGAAATTTTCAGATGACTCCTTATAGGAGTTATTGCCCTTAAATTGCAATTTTTTTATGAAATTTTCCGTTTTTGTCCTGTAACTTAAAAACCATAACAGCTAGAGTGAAATAATAAATTGCAAAAATGATCAGCAATAGATTGCTTAGTCCAAAATTGCAATATGACTCTTTATAGGAGTTATTGTCCTTTCATTATTAATTTAGACAAATGAACAGTTTTTTAATTATAAATTAGTCTATAACACACCTATAAGTAGAGTAAAACTGTAAATTTCTAAAGTACCCTAAAGGACAATGTCTAAAAACCATTTAATTTTCAGAAATTGTCGATGGCACCTTAAAGGAGTTATTGTATTAACAAATTTTTTGAAGAAATGTTTAGTTTTTGCACAGTAACTTAAAAGCTATAACAACTAGACTGAAACTTAATTTCAAAAATTTTATAATATACTAGTAGTAGTAGTTTAAGTCATTTGGATTCCAGGTGAGCGATTACAGGCTCCTGGGAGCCTCTAGTTAAAATCTTCTCCTCTGAAACAACTGAAAGTGCTGCTTTGAAACTTTGTACACATCATCCGTCAAATGTCCTCAACCAAGTTTGTACCAACCATGGCTGCAGATTAACCAACATGGCCACCATGGCTAAAAATAGGACGGAGGGAAGGGGGGGGGTAAAATACAGTTTTTGGCTTATATTTAAAAAAAGTGTAACAGATACAGATAAACCGAAGAGACATTCCTTCATCTGCATCAAAAGCTCTACGAAACACTCCATTGGGTTGAACTTGTATGATATTGCCCTTTAAATTGTCCAAATTGATTATTTTTGACATTTTTGCCTTAAAATCTTAAAAATTATTAGAACTGGAGAAAAAGTTAGCATTGCTTAATTGTTCTGCTCTATGAGGGCTACAAAAATGACTTTAAGGTCAAGATTGTCTGATGAACCGTTGAAGAATTATTCTCCTTGAACATTTTTTTAATCAATTTTACTTGATTTAAAAAAATCTTCTCCTCTTTAACCAATGAAAGGACTGCTTTGAAACATTGCACACATCATCTTTAGGACGTCCTCTACCAAAATTTTGCAAATCATGACACCTGACTACCTACAAAGCTACGTTGGTTTGAAATAGCGGCGTCTGTAAACTTTTTACATTTTAATCTTCTTCTCAGAAACCACTTGGCCAATTGAAACCAAACTTGGCCATTATGTTCATTGGATGGACCTTTACAAAGTTTGTGTTTTATATTTGGATTGGAAAATTAATATGGCTGCCACTGCAAGACTTACATGTAGTTTAATATAGGACCCTATGGGAAAAAAGTTTTAAAAGGCTTCTTCTCTGAAACCGGTTAACCATTCAAAACAAAACTTACTGGCAATATTGTTTGGATGGTCCTCTATAAAGTTTGTGTTTTTTATGACAATTGCAAATTAAAAATGGCCACGAACACAGGACTTAGTTTAACATAGGACCCTATGGGAAAAAGTTTAAAAGGCTTCTTCTCTGAAACCGGTTAACCAATCGAAACAAAACTTACTAGCAATATTGTTTGGATGGTCCTTTATAAAGTTTTTTTTTTTTTATCCCAATCGGAAATTCAAAATGGCCACCACCCTAGGACTTGGTTTAACATTGGACCCTATGGGAAAAAAGTTAAAAATGGCTTCCTCTCTGAAACCGGTTAACCAATCAAAACAAAACTTAATACCAATATTTTTTGGATGGTCCTTTTTAAAGTTTATGTTTTTTATGCCAATCGGAAAATCAAAATGTTGTATGCATGATAATTTATTTCAAAACAATTTATCATAAACAATGATAAAACATGCTAATAAATAAATCCAATATCTTATCAAAATGAGACTCATTATCTCATTATATTTTACTTAATTTTAACACTTTCAATATTTATATTTCCTCAATATAGGAAGTTCAAAATGTATAATACGATACAACTGAGGAAAATAACTGAGTTGTTAACACATGGTTAAAGTAGTTTATCTACTATTGATCACGTGTAGAAAATAGTTATTTGTGTAATATCTTCACCAAGTTGTGCACAGGGACGGTCCGACCTCGGTGGCTGAGTGGTTAAGGTAGTTCGTCTACTATTGATCAGTTGGTCTGTCAAGACAGAGATTGCTTGTTTGATTCTTACTGCGGGCAGGGTGAACTCGACTCCAATCTTAATTAACAAGGATTGCCAGTTTTCCTACCGAAGGTCTGGGGTTTTTACCTCCCGCTTCCTCCCGTAATAAAAACTGGACGCCATGATATAGCTGAAAAATTGCTGAAAATGGCGTCAAAATTCATTCAAATGAACAAACAATTGTTTTTTAACTTGTTCTTGTTCTGCATATAGCTGAAAAACTTACTTCTCACTGGACGTAAAACAAACATCCAACCAATAAAGCAAAGCATTGCATAATGTATTCATTTTATTAAAACTAAAAGCTCAAAGAGCTTTAGGCTGAAATTTACTCTGATAAAATAATATTAATAAAATAACTTCGACCTATTCATACAAAATTAAAACATACAAATGTAATGTACACTACATATGTGTACAAAGCGTTTATGTTATCCAGACATTGCAAATTAATGGGAAACAATCTGTTTCAGTAATTTCCTTTTCGTCTTTGAAAAAGCTTTTTGTTGCCACCATGATATGATAATTTGTTGATCAGTTTCAAAAATAGTGATATTGGTGACTTAATTGTAGTAAAGTCCTGCTAATTTGCATACTACAATAAATATTGCATATTGAGAGTTACCATATAATTTATATATACAACACCTTCCCAAAATGCAATAAACCATTTGGGTTTCTTGATGTTTTTTTTCAGGTAGTAAATGTAATTAAACAGAGACATAATATATAACACTGAGTACTAAAAACAGCAATAAAAATCATCACGTATCAATAATGATTGACCTTAAACATATCATGAAACCAAAAAAAAAAATGTTGACACTGTTTAGTGATATCAAGATTTTACATAGTTGATAATACATGTATATGTAACCGTGAACTGTGCTTTTTGACATCAAAGTATTGGTAGTGATTCACGCCCACTCTGTTATGATGAGGATTTTTATAATGGGACTAAATTTGTACAAGTGTACATGTATGAATTTTCTAAAAGAGCTTATTTTACTTTTGGTATAAATGACCAATTTCAAATAGTTTTGGTATTCTTAGTTACTGCAGCAAGTTTTTGGTAGCATGCAATATAAAGATAAACAATCATTACATTTTTATGATTTACATGTGTATTAAAGTAGGACCTGCTGTCTTGATTAAGGCCCATCGAAATGCAAGACTACCAACAGGTTATGCTTTTAACTTCAATATATTGTATACATGTAGCAAAAACTTTATTATTGATATACAGATTGACCTTTTGATATAAATATTATCAGAATATCCTATTAAAAATCTGGCTGTTCCCAAATGAAATCCCTTACATATCAGTAGAAGGGGAGTGTTTTCAAAATCTATTTGCACCCAGGAAAAAGCAGAAATATGATGTTTTTTTGTTTTACTGCCACAGATGATTTCTAATAATTGAAGGTGAAATGTATAATATTTATTGAAAAGATGTAGTATTCAATTTAAATTACATTTTCATGCACAGGTCATATAGACGAAGATCTACCTCAAGAAGCCCCTCAAGGGAAAGAAAGAAGAGAAGAAGTCGGTCAAGAAGTCCAAGAAAAAGGTCAAGATCCAGAGAGAGACGAAGATCAAGGTCAAAAGAAAGGCGTCGATCAAAGGAGAGAAGAAGGTCACGGTCAACAGAGAGAAGACGATCAAGGTCAAAAGACAGAAAGAGATCAAGATCCCGAGACAGAGATAGAAGGAGGTCACGGTCAAGGGATAGAGATAGGCGAAAGTAAGTTATTTCATGCTATGAGTATCTTCAATGTGCTGAATGGTATCTTATAATGGTTAAAATGTTTATGTGTTAGATAATATGTATTTATAACCAAAATTGTTCTGGTTTTGTACCTTGTCATACATTAATCTGTACACATCTGCAATTGAAAAAAAAATACTGATGTCAATTTATTTTATATATGTACTAGTACACAGGGTCACACTGGGAGAAGTGTTGAAAAAACTTGACCTTCTGAAGTTCAAAATGTCCAGTTATTTTTGCCAGCCTCTTTGAAGTCCAGTGGTGGTGAAATGTAAATTTTTTTACTGGACATTCTGTCTGGTTACCTAAGAAACTTTACCAAACTCAAGAAAAAATTAATAACCGATGTGGAAGTTTATTCTTGGAAACTTGGTCACTGGGAGCAGCACCGGATATTTGGACCAAAAATACTTCAGATTTATCAAGAAAAAGAGTAAAAATACCACCCATGCATGAAGGTCCGATAACATTACATCTTCGCTGCAAGTCACCCTATCGGTTCGCAGACAATATTTTATTTATTGATGTTTACTTATTACAAATAGTGTTTATTTTATCTACTAGTACATGTATTTTTATTGGTTGATACTTTGTAGTTGCTAGTGTATATCTGGTGCTGTATCCTTTTTTCCATGATTGGTGGTAAAAGTAATTACATGTATAATGACGAATAAAAAGTAGAAAACTTAATCCAATGGTGTCAAGGTTAATTAATACTAGAGAAATGAAATCCTGTAAAATCTGCAAAATTTTGTGTGAATAAAAAAAAACAAACTATGTCATGACATTCGAAAATAAGCTTGTTATGTGGTCTCACTCGCATATCCCTGGTGTCTCCTTGAAGTCTCCCTATCAGGGTCTTGTGTCTCCCAGCTTGGTTGCCTCCCTCCTTTTTTTTGAGTGTGGTGACCCCTGTGTACAAATTTAAGGATGTTTGCCTGTCAGTTTCAATGCAACAGGTGTTTGTGTGGTTGTTGCAGTTTGTAGAGTAACTTTGGTACCAGAACAAAGTTTATAGAAGTTGCACTACAAAGTTTGTAGAAGTTGCACTACAAAGTTTGTAGAAGTTGCACTACAAAGTTTATAGAAGTTGCACTACAAAGTTTATAGAAGTTGCACTACAAAGTTTATAGAAGTTGCACTACAAAGTTTATAGAAGTTTGATTAGGTCAATAACGTTTATTTCTAAGATACTGTGCACTGTACCTATTGGTATGTAGATAAAAAAAGGTTCAGACAAATACATGAACCACACCATGAGAAGACAAAATTTAGGTCAATGTTAGTATGATAGTAATGAAGTGTATTAGCCCACCTAGTTAGGGCTCCCCTAGTGAGCCTCATCTGGTTGTAGGCTGGAAGCTGGCGACTGGTACCCAGAGAGGAGATGCTGCTGATGGATGGATAAAGAGAGTGACTTGACAACAAGCAAGGATCTAAGAGATAAGGTAGAGAAATTGAATAAAGATTGACACACACACAAATGCAAGGGTAAATCCAGATCAGCATTAATAATATTGTGGGTAGCTATTTTAGATTTTTTGTCACCTCATTTAACAAGTTGCCATTTTTGGCACTGACAAAGACATTAAAAGATTTTATATCTTTATCAGATAATTGGAAACAATTAAGGCTGTCGCACTGAACTTTTCCGAATGTCACATTTACATATTTCTAAATTGTTTTTAGGTGAAATGATCTTACTGTTTCAATTGAAATTTATGAAAAGATAGTTCTTCATACCTTTTCTAGATTTTTACAAAAATTTATTAAGCAGTAAATGTGACAGATGTAATTTGACAATTTTGAGATTTTATTATTTTTGCATGCTGTCAATTATTTTATAAGAGAGTTCAAAAAATTTTTTGCATGCAATTAAATATTTATATCAGAATGTTTTCTCCTAATGTAGTTTATCTTTTTTATTATGAGGTGATGGATATTATGAACTTTTCCCATACACTAACTATTAGCTTGCAGATTAAGACTGCAAAATGAGCATTGAACATTACGCTAGTTTGCTTGTAAATATGCTAGTGTCTGTGTTGAATATGCATGTGAACAAATAAATTAAGGTTTTTAATAATCAAAAATGTGTAATTAGTGTAAGCAGATGTTATATTTGACATGTTGACTAAAATTAGGATTTGACAGATGTAAACCATGACATTGGAATGGCATGTTGTAAAACATGGAGTGGAGTTTGGAGTCTAAATTGGAGTGGAGTGTGGAGTCAAAATTGGAGTGGAGTCTGGAGTCAAAATTGGAGTTGTATTTGGAGTCAAAAATTAAAGTTCCTTTTAAATTTTGAAGTAGTTCTGTGTGATGATTAATGTCTTTAATAGCTCATTAAAATGTTATTTAAAACATAACTACATGTAATTAAAAAGAAATTCCTTCTCTTATCTTGGTCTGATCTCATCTTAGTATGACCTGAAGATAATATACATGGATGCTGAAATTTAGTATCTGTTCTGTGAAAGTCGTCAACATGTCATTTTCATGTAACATGTTTTCTGCAAAATTACATGAAACCTGTTTTTAATTAAAGGTCTGACAAAAATTGCATAATTTGACTATTAAGTCAAGTTAGATTATAAAACAATATCTTCTGTAATTGTAATATAATCATATAAAGAGTTTAGATTGTTACTAGTTTAAGGATTTTTTCATATATAAATAAACCTGTTTGCATTTTTTTGAGGCTTATATCTGCTCCTAAAATAAAAATAGCATTTGTAAAGAATGTGAAATTCTAGCCACCTTTTCAGCAAGATATTGGCTAACAGTTTTAGTGCAATTTTATCACCCATTTGTCAAAATTAATTATTTTTATTTGTTTTGTTTTCTGCCCTTATTTTAAGACAATGCAGATTTTACAAGTCATTTTGTACACATGTGGAAGTTGAAAATATGTTACATAAAACAATGAAAATGACATGTTGACGACTTTCACAGAACAGATATTAAATTTCAGCATCCATGTATATTATCTTCAGGTCATAAGGTGTGAGATCAGTCTAAGATAAGAGAAGGAATGACAGACAAACATTTTGTGAGATTATTGTTATTTCTTTTAAATTAGTAATGTATTAAATAACATTTTTATGAGCTAGTAAAAACATTAATCATTCACACAGAACTACTAAGAACTCCAATTTTGACTCCAAATACAACCCCAATTTTGACTCCAGACTCCACTCCAATTTTAACTCCAGACTCCACTCCAATTTTGACTCCAGACTCCACTCCATGGTTCTTTTTGTTAACTTTACATTCCAACAATATTTGAATGTTTTTATATACTACAGATGCAACAATTTTTGTTTCTCAAGTTTTAGTTTCCTCAGTATTTTTCTTTCTGTCGTGTTCTCTGAATCAGAGATGTGACGGTGTTAAACATCACAATGTGATTTACATTTTTGTTTAATTTTATTGTTTTACCCCCACTCGTAAGAGTGGAGGCTATTGCAGTCACTTTGTTCGTCTGTCTCTCCATCTGTCCTTCCGTCTGTCTGTCCGACCAGTTCAAACTTTTGTAACAGATTTCTCAGCTTTTACTAAAGGGATTGATTTCATATTTGGTGCACAGCTTTAACATGATGAGATTTACCATTCCCCCCTTTCCAAGTCAGGCAATTATCTAATCCTTGTTTTCTGACCCGACTTAGACTGTTTCAAGGGTCAAAATAGGAAAAGGTTTCACAACAGATATCTCTGCTTCTACTAAAAGAATTGATTTCAAATTTGGTACATAGCTTTAACATGATGAGTTATACTGTGCCTCCCTTTTCCATGTCAGTCAGTTATCAGCTTCCTGTTTTTCCAGCTGAAAAATATGGTCGAGTGGGGGTATACTTAGCACAACTAAGTGCTGGTCCATGTTCTAATTGTAGATCCAACATTTTGTTATTAACTGCAGATCTAATACATTTTGTTGCTGTTTTAATTAACATGATTAACATATTTTACAATTTTGTTCTGTTCTGTTATGTTCCGTTTGCTAACGTTGATCGTGTTTGTCCAACTGATTAGTCCTGAAAACACTGTATAGGCCACAGTATCATTTACTGTAGGTAAACATTAAAACGTCTTTGTAAAAACATGTTCATAATGTAGTTCAGGTAAATTTAAAATGGGAAATATGACAATTTTGCAGATCTATGTTTACAAACAGCAATACTGATACAAACCAATCCAGATAAGGATGAGTACTTGTTATACCAAACCATTGTTAAATATTAGAGTCCTGAGACAACAACAAAACAGACACACAACACAAAACACAAATTGAAGTTATAGAAATCCCAATTAAAACCTTTGAAGAGTCCAGGGTGTTCTGAAAGGGTAAGAGACTCCTGCTGCAAGCATGGGACCCAGTGTTTCCCTTAGTACACAGATCAATGATGTAGTGTACAAAAGGTATCACTGTGTAGTAAAAATGGCATGAAAAATGAGCTCCCACTAAGAAATACTTGACGCCAGATCAAGATGAAAGGACATTACGTAACCGACATCAAATTTTGTCTGAATCTTTCGAACTAAAACAAGAGAATGTGTTTTTTTTTTATTATAAAAAAAAATATAAACAGTAAAACATCGGTTTCACAAATACCTTCACTAAAAAGGCTACATTTTTCATGGTGGTGACTAATGGGTTTTAAAATCGACACTTTTGACCAACATCATAACAGCTGTAATACACTTTTATGTACAGGTATATTTTTTTCCTTAATATGAACAGAAATGTCTTTCAAAACACAGAATAAAACAGGAAAAATACTCCTTTTCTGAAATGTGACTCCATCATTAATAATGACATTAGATAATTGCATGTAGCTACAGTTGTTGGTTTTGACATCCAATGAATAGGACAATGTAAAAACAATGAAAATTTCAACAACAAATGTTTATGTGTCATATTCCCTACATGTTCTGGATCAATTTTATTCTCGTGATCATTTTGTAGTAAATAATACATAATTAATCAAACGTTTTTCAATTTATTTATTAAATAGCAAAAATATATAACTAATTTGTGATGGTCATTATTGTTTCCATTTATCTAATAAAGACCCATTTTGATCGAGTCAAATTTATAAATTTCAAATTGGGGGTTAGGGTTGGAGGGGGGGGGGGAGGCAGGTATTCCTAGATGACTAGGCATTCTGTAATACATTAGATCTAGGATTTATTGATGTCCAGAATTAGAAAAGAGCATTGTTTACCCTTAAATTATTCAGACTTGATTCTATTATTTGTTTATTATTTAATTGTACTGACGTACTCCAGAGGGAAACATTGATATTCAGGTGTCATGGTTGCAAGTGACCACATAATTATTGCAATGGTTAATTTTAGCCCTGCATGGTGAATAATTTAAAGTTAGGTGTGCTAGAATGTAGGTCACCTAATGCAAGGAGTCCTGGGCAAAAAAGGACACGGGGAAAATACTATTTTTGGTTAGGTGGACGTAAACAAGTACCTACCAAAGATATTATACCACACTTTGGAATAACATGAAAGATGGGACAGGTCTCACAATCTTTGAACAAATACACAGGTTAAGTAAGAACTCCTCAATCATGATGAAACACTAGTAGAGGCAGACACTATTAGATTAAAATTAATTACAAGCTGAAACTGGTAACATTAATGCCTGAAGAGCTCCACATAGGTAAGTTTGGACATCATAGTGTCACCATGAAATTGGCACAACAATATGAGCAGATCTCGCCCAAGGTTAAAGATCTATTAACAGGTGTATTATGTACTCTCAGTGTCTGAATACCAATCATTCCCATAGTGGAAAAGTGAAGATAAGAGTATCGGATCGTAACCCTTGGCTAGCGAAGATGGGCCACCCTCTGAGAAGGAGCTTCTGTCCCTGTCTTAACCAATCATTTGTTAAATTTGACAAATATCTCTCTATAAACTTAACAAATATTTCAGCAAGGGCCTGCCTCCCCACCCAACAAGTCAACCATGACTATCAGTCGCAAGAACACAAAAGAACAAGAAGCTAACTAAACGGTTACAGATTCTGATGAGAAAATACAGGACAATAGGAAGCAGTCTATTTGAATTTGAAGTAATTTGATTTTGGTTTCCCTGAGAAAGCCTAGTCTCAGGTTAATTGTGACAAATTGGGCACAAAGTATTGTGTTTATGCCCCATACACAGGGAAAATTATGGTTAAATGTGACCAGGAGTGGTTTCACCTGACATGTATTTGTTTAAGTCTACAGAAAGCAGAAGCAGAATTCCCAAAAAGTCAGTTGATCTGTAGGAAAACTATTTGAACAAAGTAAAAAGGGGGAGGTGATGATGCTAAATCTACCTGAATTATAACAATCAAATTTTTTTAATCTTTTTGATTCTGTCTTTTCAGAATGTCAGACAGTAGAAGCAACAGCAGTTTTAGTGGCAGTGACGTTTACTTTAACATCACAGATGATGAAGAAAGTGATGCAGAAGAGAGAAGTCGTCCCTGGCTGCCTCGAGGAAGGAGCATGGTGAGGGAGACAGAGTGTGTGGGAAGACCTCACCACGATGAGGAACCATCCCAGCAGGGCACAAATAGCAAGGAGGGGGACTTAATATTTACCATAGTTGAAGAGAATGCGATGAGTGCAGAGAATACTGCATGTTCCATGCACCCAGGGAATGAATGGGTGTTGCCTGGCCAAAGGCAGAGGCTAGTGACCTCCAAATCAGAAGAAAGGGGACGCACAATGTATGTTTGCCCAAAAAGCGGGCAAAAGGAACGCACCTGGATGGTGCGAAAAGGTGACTCTGCCTGCCCTGTTCATGGTTGCCCGGTGATATCACGTAGGATGCGAAGGCATGTCTTACAGGAGCATTTGTCCAAGATGTTTGACATCAACTTTAACAGAGAGTGGATGTCAAACAGTAGTTTTCACCATTTCCGGGGGAATATGGTTATAGCAAAGTGGCTGTGTCGGTCTGAGGAGGCCACTGGCCGGGATTTGGTAGAATTTATGCAAAAGGAGGCAAGGCTGCCCCGTACCTGCTTTATAAAGGGAGTAGACATGCCCTGGTATAGAGAGGTGTGCCGGGTGATGAATTGGCCTATTTTGAGTACCTACAAATCACATTGTGCCAACAGCCCTGTCTGTATTCTTAATTGGAGGGTAATGGCTACTGTCTTACACCACTTGACACAGTGGCAACAGCTGGAGGTGTATAAGTGGGCATTTGACCTGGAAAACCCGGCGAATGTGGAGAGGCTTTGGGAAATGAATGCCAGATTCTGGCCCACTGTTGTGGTACCTGCAAGGGTAGAGAGACTAACCAGAGAAAATGCTGTGCACTTAGATGTGGCCATGCCTGCCATTCAGGCCATGGCAGAGGAACGATGCACTGCAGGTGCATGGAGTGAACAGGCTGCAAAGCTGGCTCAGAAGAAGAAACAAGAGCTGGCTGAACCCTGTCCAGTCAAGGAAATGGGTCAGTTGGAAGCAATTGGACAACCAAGGGGCATAGTCTTTGTGCTCAACTACCAAGGGCAGAAGGTGCCTACCTCCAGCAGTTCAGTTGTTGACTTGAGGGGGTTTGCAAAAGCCCAGTTTGACATTTCAGGGCCAGTTGATCTCCTGTTTGAGGACTTTTTTTATTCATTGGAGCTCACCCCATCGGTGATGCTGACTGTTGTGCAGCATTGAGCATAGCACAGATAAATAGATATTTATGTGCTAAGAATTATGTAAATGCGTTCATAAATCTGGACAGTAGTTCCGAACTTGGAAATTTAGGGGGATAATGAATTTACTGGAATCTCCATGATTCATGATTTGGAGTTAATTTATGTACAATTTAGTAATGGGTAGATTAGGGAAATCTCTGTTGCAGTTGTGTTGGTATCTCGGGATGAGATGCAGTTTTTTATGTTAGTCACAACCAGAGTCAGGAGCTGGTCCCCATATTTTGGAAGTTACCATAGGGGCTAATTAATAAGAACGAACTTACTATTGGCAAACTTTATTTTTTATTTTTTATTCCTATAACATGCTACAGCTTTTTTTCTTTATGTGGAAACTAAAAGTGCCCAGTATTGTTTTTCTTGTCTGATGGAGGGAGCTCGTCTTGCCCATCTTGCAATTTATTTTCATTTCTTTTGGGCTTTCTTGGTCCTTCTGTAGGTCTTGTCTTAAGTACCTATTTTTGATCTCCACAACTGGTGTTTTTTTTTCATTCCTCTTCATTTTCCTGTTTTGCTGAGTAGGAACTGTAGTTCCTCCTTTTATAGGATGGAGGTCATTGAAGCATAATTGCCCACCCCAGGTGGGGAGTTCCCTGGTTAGGCTTACCTGGTTACAGGTGGAAGTTGGCAACTGGTTCCTCGAGAAAGTAATCCTGCAAAAAATAGAGACTGAGATGACAACTTTGGGAGAGAAGCAAGGAGCTGAGAATACATGAGAAAGAGTATTCAGGTAGAGACATTAGATATAGTTTGGCACACACACATAAGCGTGTGTGACAAGGTGACAAAATGAAAGTAGATTGGGGAGTAATGCCATATCAGTAGTGTAAAACTAGAACGGAGAAAACAGACAGAAATGCATTATTGTACTAAAAAAGCTATTTTATGACATTAATAAAATATTTTTTACTTGTGCAGTGTTTATTTTATCCAGTTTCTATATTTTATTGTATTTACCTCTGTTTACCTTCTAATTGATTTATTGGTGTGTATTACATTAGACATCTGGTGATGTCATGATACAGGTGAAAAATGACAATCAAGGTAAATTTAACCATTTTTTTTTTATTTAAGCCTGAATAATACAAGTATATAAACATATCTTTACAAAAAGTTGTTTTAACTTAAAAATTTATCACCAAAGATGGAAAACCTAATGTTTTCGTGTGAAAAACGTCTGTCCTATTATGACTCTTGCTTTTAACATTTTATTTTTTTTTTAAATTATCATTGTAAGGTATATTGTATCTTTTATAATCAGTTTGATTAGGGAACCTCGGTGGCAGAGAGGTTAAGGCATTTAGTTGTCTACTATTGTTTCGGTTTGTCAACACTGAGGTTGTGGGTTCGAGTCGTTGCCCCTGACTCTCACATACTTTAAAAGATTTTACCATTTATATATGGAAAAAAATACATTACTGTTTTAGACCAAGATAAAATATCGCACACATGTTACATAATTTAATTTTGTTTTTGAATTATTTGACTTTACAAACACTTCTTCTTTATTTTATTTTTGATCTATTTTTAAAATTTATATCTGTTCTCATCTGTTTTTGTCTTGCACTGGTTTTCAGTGATATACAACACTCCTTATGCTATAAATAGCTCTTTTGTAGATTTAACAAAAAGGATGCATTACAAAAGGCTAAAATATCCACTACAATCCAAAGCATCATACTTTTCCATGGTCATCAGAATTGTATGCTAATTGTTCCATGCCATTAATCAGATTTATTTATTGTTTGTTTACCTGTTCTTGTTCTAATAGTATCTCAAATACTGCTCACTAGATGCTAAAAATGTAAAAATCAATCTTTCAATTACAGAAGGTCAAGATCAAGATCTCCATCTGGTAGAAAAAAAGATGGAAGTGATGACCGGGTCATCCCAGGAGAAGGAGCCCTTACTGATGAACCTCTGGATAAGGTAAGCTGTATTATTTGTACCTCTGTAATACAATTTTAGACAATATTAGTACACTGATTTTTTTTGTACTGCCAGTTAGCAAAATGATGGTATTTGAAAATGTTATTGAACAAAATTCAAAGATGTTTGCTATTAAGTTGCTTTAAGATTGATTTGCATAAAAATTGAACAATATTTTTCATCTCCTAATATTTTGAACCAGTTTATATTTATCACAATGCATATTACTTTTATTGTTTAAACTTTGAACTTTGAAGGTCATTTGAAGATGTCTATCTCGTTGCATTCGGTTGATTGGATATGTTGTTTATTGCGAGACCAGCTTGCAATAATATATTTCTCAATTATTTAAACACAAATAAAATCATGTTAAATTTTTAATGTTGTAAAAAATTAAATATTCATGAAATAACAGAAAGCACAAACACAAGTACAAACAAACTACTAGCTTGGAACAGTCACGTCAAAGTTGATGGATTTCAGGAGGAAGAACAAAAAAGATTGGAGATGGAGATGGAAAAAAGGAGAAAAAGAATAGAAGAATGGAGAGCAGAGAGGAAAAAGAAGGCAGAATTACTACCTCTTAACTTTGCACCTCCTTCTAAAAAATGGACTCTGGAGGATGATGATGAAGAAGAAGAAGAACCACAATCGCAAGATGGGAAAGATGGAGAGGAAGAAGATCCATTGGATGCTTTCATGTCGGTAGGTGTTAATTAGTGAAGAGGTAGTAGGTCAACAAATTAAGGTCATTTCCTTCAGGCTGGAACTTGTGTAATGAATAACCATGTAAGCTACCATGCAGGAAAGTGTAAAATGTATTTCTAACAAATTTTATCAATTACACAGAATTCAAAAGACATAAGATTTGTCATCTGCTTGAATAGAATATATAGAATATAACACTTTTGTATCAGTACGATACTAAAAACTAAGGAACAAACTGGTACATGTACATATTATGTATATATAGAATGGATTACATATTAGAAGAATTTTATTTGAACTAAATTAATTTTGTAGACAATAGATGAAGCTAAAGAAAGTAAATCTGTTCCAGTAAAGGCCGAAAATGGTACAAGTGTAAGTAAAAATAACGCTTCAATTGAAAGAATTGAGTTTCTTAATCTAAATTTATTTTACTGTTTTTGAGTAAAAAGTGAACAGCCACAATGACAGGTGAAAACAGTTACATGTACAGTATCACTATGCCAGTAACTAAATGTATCAGCTACATATCCATTCGAACACCTCTCGAGTTCTTTTTCACAATCAAAACATTTTTAGTGATATGAGTCTCTTCTGCAGACATGTGTTTTTTTTTCAATTTATTGCAAAACTCAGTGTTTTTTATACCCCTCGCAAACTTGTTTGGGGGGGTATATAGGAATCACCCTGTCTGTCTGTCCAAATCTTTTGTAAGCACAAGTTCTCCTAAACCACTTGATGAAATTTAATGAAACTTAGCATAAAGGAAGTATATTATATGTAGATGTGCATGAAGGATTTTTATTGACCTCGATTATCATTAAGGGGAGATAATAGGACTTGAAAGTTGAAAGCGAAGTGGGAGGTATTGCTTTGTGAGCGTGCTCACAGTCCACACTTGTTTAATATGGGTGTAACCCTTATTGTTATTTTTTGTAATGTGCCATGATAGCTAGCTGTGAGTCCAGGTCTGTTACACTTTCAGTCTTTTGACAGTCTCCCTGTCTATGATTGCTAGCTTTGAATTCAGGGCTGTTAATCACTTCCAATCATTTGGCTGTCTGACTGTTAATGTCTGGCTGTATGTCAAATGCTGGTAATGACAGTCCTTTGACAGTCATCTTGTTAATGATAGCTAGCTATTATGCTGAGGCAAGGACTGTTAACTGCTTCCAAACTTCAGACAGTCTGCCTATCAATTATAGCGAGCAATGAATCAAGGGCAGTTAATCACTTCAAAACAAAACAAAAGTCTGCTTTGTCAATTGTTGCTGGCTGTGTTACATAGGCTGTTAATAACTTCCAGTCTATTGAGTCTGCCTGTTAATGCACACTAACAACATTGGGGTGTCAAGGGCTGTTAACTGCTTCCCGTATTTTGAAGTCTGACTGTCTGTGATAGGTAGTGATGAATCTGTGTAAAAAGAAAAATGTGTATAACCAACTAATCAATACAAAACAATACAACATCTACATAGCTGTAAAACTATCCAAATTAAGGCATTGAAACTAATCACAATGATTTCTTTAAAAGAAGAAAAAATAATTTTAAGGTTATTTTTGTTTTTTTCTTTCCATATATTATTTTACCATTAAACCTAAAACTGCCAAGATTTGAAAATGTTTTATGCTAAAATGTGGGAAGAAGTAGTTTTGCAATGTGGATTTTTGAATAAAAAATACATTTCTTTTTTCAAGGTTGGCTTAATTAAAATAAATGGTACATGTAAATGTTACAAAGTGCATGCTTTGGTTACCTTTATCAATTTACACCAGTCACCTGTACAGAAAGCATGCCAGCTGCACATTTGTATCATTTCCTGGCAATGACAGTTGGGAACAAATATTTTGGGTCTGTTAGTTGATCCATCTGTCTGTCCTAATTTCGGGTTACCTATGCATTAAAGCTATTTTTTTTTACCAAAAATGACTTCACATCTTTATGAAATTTGGTACACTGAGTTACAACATAAAAATATCTCCTCATTGGCAAAATTCTGTAGGGCTGTGCACAATACTTAAGGCTTGATTGAACAAAGAAAAAAAAGGGGGGGGGGGGGTTTCTTTCGGTTTACCCTTGCAATGAAGCTTTTTTATGAAGATGACTTAGCATTTTCATAAAACTTGGTTAACACAGTTGCAATGTGATGATATCTCTTCACTGGAAGAATTCTGTAGGGCGGTGCCCAATACTTCACTCCTGTGTAGCTTAGTAAAATGTGGTGTTTATCAATATTTCGGGACATCAGTGTCGTCAAGATACATTTTCTTGTTATAGTTACATGTAGTATAGTATGTAACCACTAAATTATCCATAATTCACAACTGTCAACATATAGAGATACATGCTTACATACCTGTATGTGTATTTGTTGACGCTACAATACAACTTCATCTTACTGCCAGGACTTCAATGGATTGTTACGTGCTGGATCTGGTAAACAAAATTAACAGGTATCAGACTTTAGAATGATATTTTCCTTGGGCCCCCAGTGAGAAACACATTTACTCAAAAACTTAATTTACACTAATTTTAAATTGTAAGAGTTTAAACAGACTTTTATTCCAGTTTTCTGTATCCTTATATAATTACCGAATTAATTCATTAATTTGAACAAAATATTTTTAAAAATAATTAATCTTGTACTCCTGTGGACCATATTCTACCAACAACTAAATTTATAAGTAACTGAGTGGTTTAATGACAGGAACAATATGTTAGGTATATTATGCAAACACATTCAGTCCATGATAATTACGTTCCTTTTGCAGATCAATGGAGAAGATCATAATTGCTGTGTCTGTAACCCATAAACTGCAGTCTATAAAACATGTAAAAAATTTACTGCCGTAAGGGACTATGTCTCGCCCATTCTAGTTTTAGTGTAGTAGTGAGTCGTGTACTATTAAATCACTTTCAGTCTTAAAAGTTTAACTATCATGTTAATTAAATTATTTAAATTGATTTTAAAATTTGATTGTAGGCAGATACTAAGAAATTCACAGTCATCACAGCAGTGGCTAAGAAAAAAACAGATCCAACAAAAGAGAAAGGAGAACTGATGGAGAGCAATATGGATGCTATGGAGGTTAGTTTGCAGTAATAAAAACCGGTGGTTTGTATCTCTATATTATTGTCCATTTTATATTGAAATGCAAGAAAAAATTTTGTTTTATGATGTTTTCTTCAATCCCAGAGTACATAATAGTACAACATCAAAATTGAGTTTTGCAAATCTAGTGTTGCATTAAATGTTCATTTGGAACTCACCTAATGTGAACTAAGTGCCATATATAGAACTTATACTTATTGGTCAATCAATCAATCAGTCCAGTATAATACAATGCTTTTGATTTCCATGATTATACATTACAGTACTCTTCAGAAGATGAAGAGGAAGACCTTGATACTACGATGTTAAAAATTGCCAAAGAGAAAAACAAAAAAAAGGTTTGTGGAACATACGTGTAATACAACTTAGTTCATATGAACAAAAACACACAGAATAAATCTAGAACATTGGATCTTTTGGTAGCTGGATGTTTTCAATTGAGCAATATAACGAAGCCAAATTAGGTACAAATTAATAATAATGTGAATACTGAATGCATCTAGTTGACTTTTTTCAACAATTTTCAAATAATTTTGTATTTCTGACAATTAAACATCATGAAAAGATTGGTTTATAACCTCCAAAAGAAAGTGATATGAAGAAATCTGTTAATAGAAAACTTGCTAAGGCCATGTGAAAATAATTGTTTCGCCATACCCAATGGGTACTAGTTCAACCTGCCAGGTCATTCATTTTTTATACAACCATCTATGATGGATGTATTATGGTATACAAATGTCTTGTCTGTCCATGATCCCCATGTCACAGATTTTCTTCAAACTGCACACAGTTGTTATGTTAGCATTATGGTTTGTGAACTTTGTTCATGAAAAATGTTTTTTTCTAGTTTTCAGACTATAACCAAAAATGCATTCAGGGAATTTTCTTGAAAGTTTGGGGAGTTTATTTTGATAAATACAAGCTTCTTTTGTTTTGGTACAATTCTGGTTTTTGTTCAAGAGTTACTGACTTGTTCACAAAAAAAGGGGGACTTTTGGTTTTCAGACTATAACTCAAAAACTCTTTCATTAATTTGTTTAACCTTTTGGGAATTGTTATTTTGATAGATGCAAGCTTCCTTTCATTTTTGGTAAAATTCTGATTTTATTTTATAGAGTATGAGACTTTGTAAAAAAAAAGAAGGGATTTTTTAGTTTTCAGACTCTAATTCAAGAAAGCTTTCATCAATTTCCTTGCAATTTCTTGGAATTGTTTGATATTCATAGTTGTGATTATGTCTTATCAGATAGAATTTTGCATCCACGAAGTGTATAGCTCTTGTCCTTCTCTTCAGACAGGCCTATCATGCGCTCATGGGAAGCTGTTTATTTAGACAACATTACAAGAACAAAAAATAGTTAAAAACATATCTAATAATTTATTTCTGGTTTATGATGTTCTGATTTTATGATGAGGACAAAATTTATTTTTCCCTGTTTTTAATCATCAAAGCCCTTCTGGTCTCGGTTCTATTTTATAGCATTTTCCACACTTCATTTGCCAACATTAAGGTAAAATATGGGAGAATCATTTAATATGAAAAAAATCTTGGCAGGAGAGGTCTTTTGAAATTTTCCCATGTTAAGGGAACCAGCAATAAATTTTCCTTTGGCCTAGGTGCATGTAGAATAATTTTGAAAAAAAGATTCAGAAAGTTTTTAAACTGGCATAGTTAATGTTTGTTATTGTTTTCTACAGGAGATGATAACAGTTGACCATGACAGGATTTACTATGCTCCTTTCAGGAAGAACTTTTATGTAGAAGTGCCAGAGATAGCTAAAATGACACATGAAGGTATTTATATGGAATCGTCATCCTCTATTTTCTTTGCTGAGTGGCTATATGCATTCTCTTAGAAGTTAAATTACGATAGAGCTTTTGTACTTAGCTTTTAACTTAAATAGAATTCTCTATATTGTTAAGTCCATATGAAAGAATTTTACTGTCAAATATTTCAGAATTTCTTGTTAGAATAGCTGTTTAAAGGCAGTGCATTCATCTGCATTGTATGCCCTCTATCAAAATAATATGTCTAAGATTTGCAAATTTTAAGTAATGTCCATTTCTGTAAAAATATGAACGCCTGATACAAGAAAGAAGATAATAGTAATGTTCTTGTTTCAAGTGTTCTGATGTAATGTTTTATATTAAATAAAGGAGATTCTATAGGAGAACTTAGAATTTTCCAAAAATTCCTCATAAATCAAGGTTTCCGCTCAACTCCTCTGAAACTACTGAACCAAATTTTACGAAACTTGGTACATAGCAAGTACTGTGGTTTCATTTATTTTCGTGGATATCAATTTTCGTGGATGGAGGAAAAAAGACATTTCGTTGGATTCTTAAATTCGTGGTTCGCGGAATCGAAATAATAAAAAATGAAAGATAGGGGAATTGCTTACAAAATGTCGGTATTCACAGTGTTAGTCTGTACATTTTCTAATACGTCATTTTCAAGACATAATCGCTCTCGGGAGGTGACAATTGTAATTCTGATCACGTTTTATAGACATTAACGGTACTGTAGTGGAAGCGGCGACATTTTGACCGTTTTATTTTTAAAGGAACATAAAGTAATCAAGATTAAAAAGAATTTGATTAGTATCCGTAAACATAATTAATAAACATGTCATTTATGAAAACAATCTAATTAAACAGTTCATTGTAAATCCGTCGTACATTCCCTGGGGCAAAGATTAAGTTTGTTTGTTTGACAATAAACTTGACGATATAATTAGTATTTTTTAAAGATAGAAATCAGTATAAAAGGTGTTAAAAAATAGATTGCTTTATCGATCGCTATTTCAATTAAGAAAGTTACTTTAATATGTGTGTATACATCAACACTTTACAACGAAAAGGCACAACAGGAAGTACGTTCATTACTGACGGGATTACGCAATTAAAAATAACAACGATGTGTTTTTTATCAATATTATTTTTGTTTAGTGTCATAAACACAATGAAGTTGTTCTAAATCAAAATTGTCATATTTATCGAAAACATCAATATAACGATGCACCTTGAACATCAGTCGTCATTATCCAGGTAACAACCGTCCCATAGCAGGTTCTCATGTCGGCTTACCATCATTATAGATTTCTGTAGGTCATTATTCGTTGAATTGTTAATTTCGTGGTTTGTCCCCACCCACGAAAACGACGAAAATTGATACCCCACGAATAAAAATGAAACCACAGTACACCATAGGTGGTTGTGCATATTACCAGGAAATTTTTATCCTCAAAATTTTGTGGGAGTTATGGCCCTTTGAACTTAGAATTTTCCAACAATTCCTTATAAATCATGGTTTCCGCTCAATTCCTCTGAAATTACTGCATCAAATTTTACGAAACTTGGTGAGTAGCAAGTACACCATATTTAGTTGTGCATTTTACAAGGAAATTTTTATCCTCTGGGTCAAATCAGGGGAACGGAGGGAGACATCGTTTTTGTATGCAAAAACAAACTTTAATTATGTATTTGTTTTACTTCAGAGGTTGAAGCATACAGGTTAGAATTAGAAGGAATCAAAGTAATGGGTAAAGGCTGTCCTAAGCCGATCAAGAACTGGCCACAGTGTGGATGCAGCAATAAAATAATGAATGTTCTCAAGGTGTAAGTCATATGTTTTTTTATTTATATCTTAAATGAGGAATGTACTGAAAATTTGGGGTTTTGCATAACTAGTCATTTTGGTTGATTGAATGGTTGCCTTATGTCTAACAGGCGATATTTCAACCATATTCAGGACAAGAGCAAGTTGGTAAAATCTGCAAAGTTTGATAACGAGTCCAAAGCACCCCACACATTTCTACTGCGCTTAATTTTTACAAAGAATGCCAAATTAGTCTGCTAGTGAAATAGTTGTTTGCTGACCTTCATGAATGTTTGTGGAATTGTTGGTGTATAAGGTGTTTAATTGGCCTGTTATCAAGTTCATTATGGTAATAAGGGTTCCCATGTTTAAATACCCTGTAACATACTATTTATGTGGCTGGTTATCAAATCCATTATAGTAGTACATTGTTCCCTGTGATATAATTGATGCCTCTGCAAATACCCCATAATTCTTTTGGCTTTAAAGCAGATTATCAAGTTCATTTGGGTTATAAATGTTCCTGCAACTTAATACATGTACCCACCTCTCTGTCTAACTTTTCAACCATTTACCAAAATTTTCCACTGGCATATTTTGTGGCATTTTGACACTTGGTATTTTGGTATTTTGAGATTGCACTTTGCTCCAAGGATTATCATATTTGTCAACTCAAGATAGTTTCATTTTCAAACGATAAAACGTTTGGCTTTGCAAGCAATTTAAAATTAGAAAATTTAACCATCTCAAAAATATATATGATAAAAGGTTTCATGTTAATATCTGTTATAGGTACGAGATATAGTGATAAAATACAATTCACAATACATTTTTAATTGGCCTAGGGGAGATAACTCTTATAAAAGGTCAATTTTACGGAAAGTAGTAGAATCATTTTTTTTCTTTGATGATTTAATGGCAAAATGTTGGGTAGGATTTTATACACTTTGGGGGGGGGGGGGGGGGGGGTATATAGCATCACCTTGTCTGTCTGTCAGTCTGTCCAAATCCCTTGTAAGTGCAATTTTACGGAAAGTAGTAGAATCATTTTTTTTCTTTGATGATTTAATGGCAAAATGTTGAGTAGGATTTTATACACTTTTGGGGGGGGGGGGATGTAGATGTGCATGAAGGATTTTTTTGACCTCAGATATCATTAAGGGGTGATAATTGGACTTGAAAGCTAAGCAAGGGGTATCCCTTTGTGAGCGTGCTCACAGTCCACACTTTTTTTACCAGTTATGAAAAGTAATTATGCAAACCAGTTGTCAACTTTGGGTTAATTAAAGTTGATTAAACTTGTCAGAATCAGTTTAATGGCAGTATTTTTGTTTGCTGTACATATGTGTATGTGTTTTTTGTACAGACATAATTATGAGAAACCTACTCCGATCCAGGCCCAAGCCATCCCAGCCATTATGTCTGGTAAAGATCTCATTGGTATTGCTAAGACAGGAAGTGGAAAGACCTTGGCATTCCTGGTTCCTATGTTTAGACATATAATGGATCAGCCACCTTTAGATGAAGAGGATGGACCTATAGGTATACAAAGCTTCTGTTCTTTAAATAATTTTTTTTAAATATTTTTTAATGTCTGTCCTTTAAAGTATGAGAAGCACAATTTTGATTAGAGGGACCTGTGTTTTTTTATCACATTAAAACTGGAAATGTCCAATTGAAATTAAGAGATTTTTACAAGAACCAGTTAAGAAAGACACATTATAAATCTAGAGGTAATTGGAAGACATCACATTCTCAGAATTTTAATCCTAATCACTGCCTATAAATAGGTAAAGTGGTCCATGTATCAATATTGTCGTTATATAAACACATTTTTATAGATCAGTTTTGTTATTTTAGAGATTTTTTGTAAAACTGCCATTATTGTCTAACTAACTCCCCAACAAATGATAAAGAGTTTCTTTCTGAATAGACAGGTATTTTCTACATTGTTATTCAACAATTTAGACTTCCAGAAAATATTATACCCACCCCCACCCTGTCACCACAACAAAAGGTACTTGTTCTTAACGCCCACCACCCACTTAATTCAATACCATATGTCCATATTACATAATATGTTACATCCCTTTTTTTTGCGTTTTTGCATTGATGCAATGTGGATTGGCCGCTTACCCCTTGTAAACTCCATGCTGTGGACATCATGGTTGGCATTATTCTCCCCGCAGTTTAATTTGATCAATATGCTTTTTATAGACCTTGTATAAAGATATTGGCCTCTTTTGTCTGTCAGTATCATTTTACAAGGTCTATGTAAAGCATATTGACCTCTTTAAAGTCCAAAATTGATAAATATAATCTGTCTAACTGTATTTATATTTATGAAGCTGTCATAATGACTCCCACAAGAGAGTTAGCCATGCAGATCCACTCAGAGTGTAAAAAATTCTCCAAGGTTCTTGGCATAAAGTCCGTCTGTGTATATGGTGGAACTGGAATATCGGAACAAATCGCTGAGCTAAAGAGAGGGTGTGAAATCATTGTGTGTACTCCTGGACGAATGATTGACATGCTGTCAGCCAATAATGGTATGTACTATGGTGGGTGTGGTCATGAATGACTTACAACCTACAATAGTAATTTTAGTTTTAGATTTCCTATAACAATGTTTAAATGCTAATATTGATTTTATTTGTATGGATTTATTATACCCCCCGCAAACTAGTTTGGGGGGTATATAGGAATCACCCTGTCTGTCTGTCCGTCTGTCCACATCCCTTGTAAGCGCTTCTCCTCCTAAACTGCTTGACAGATTTTGATGAAACTTTACATGAAGGAAGTACATCATATGTAGATGTGCATGAAGAATTTTCGTCACTGTCCGATATTATTCAGGGGAGATAAGTGGACTTGAAGCGAAGAAGGGGGTATCCCTTTGTGAGCTTGCTCACAGTCCACACTTGTTTTATCCTGGTTACATTAGTATATGCTTGTTATGTTAGGTGTATTAAAGATTTCAGTGATCATTGCATCGTCAAACTACTTTTGAAAAGGTCATTTAAAATTGTGTGTCCAAGGAATTTAAATAAATACTATTAAAGTGTTTAATTATACCACTTCCCTATCATTCCATCCTTTTCCATAAGTTTTACGTTTTTCTTTTAATTTTGTTGATAGATTTTTTTCAATCACTCGTACATGACAAGATATTCAGAAATATCTGTCAACTTATTGTGGCATAATTAATATGCTGAATTATTTCCTTTACTTTTGTTCAATCGATTAAATGAAAATAATGTCATGCAACTTTTTAATTTAGATCTGCTTTACTTCTTGTTTACATGACAAAACGCAGGGAATTTTTTAGCGCTCGCCACTTTCGTCATTGACGAAATCATTTGAAAACTGACGATAGATTTCTAAATCAATTTCGTCACCTGATTTCTAACAAGTACAAAAATTTTTCAATACAAATGCATTCTACCAAGTGTAAATCGACATATTTATGACCCCAAATCCAATTAACAGGAAATTTAATTATTTCACCTTGCTAGTTTTAAACAGCAGGTGTCAATCGCCGAATCGATGTTTTTACAGGTAATCCGATTAACATGATTAAGTGGTGCTCCTGGTCAATATACGCAAACAAAAGTATCGTAGATCGTACTGATGCGCACAGACTTCCACCTTTTGATTAAATATGTAATGCAAATAAAATTTGCAAAGATTTTGCGTATTTAACTCATTTTTCGTATGTTTTGCTGGTTTCAAATGGGTTATGCGCCATTTGTGTACATTCGAGATACGTCTAATCACCGATGGCAACCATTTGGAAAACGAGGAGTACAACGGCCCTTAATGAAAAATTGTAACCGATTGATATACAAACGCTTTTTAAATGAGTTTTAACATTCAAATTCTTTGAAAATTTATAACATTTTATAACATTTTGTTATAATCATTTTTTAAAACAAATTTATACACTGCAATTGAAAGAATATAGTTTTTTATACTATTATATTTCACCAGTACAATGAATGCATGCTTCTGAGCAGATGCTTATACGGCTCAACCGCTAAAGTGACTAAAGCCCTCAAAATCCTAAAAAATTCCCTGCAAAATGTAGTCCATAAAGTTAATTGTAATTAAAACAAAACAAGCACTGACATTATCACATGGAATATCTAAACTCTCTCTCTCATGAGCTCATTACAAACTTCACATGATATTGTAAGCCTAAATTTGAAGTAACTATTATTCTATATATATCATGATACTTAAATCCAATACAAATCATGAAAATTGCATTTCTCTGTCATTAATCATAATTTAACATTTTGTGTTAAAAAAACTGTTTAATAAAAAATTAGCTTTAGAATCAAGAAGTGCTGATGGTATAAAATAAATCTTCAAAATCATAATTGTCCATAATGTGATCACATTCAAGTATAGGTCTTTTGTGTAATTGTATTTCTTTTAAAAGACAGCCATGTTTGCTTGCAAAATTTGGCATGAGTAGGTTGTCATCGGCATCATCTGCCAGTAGACAGTTTAGTTTCCACATCTTTATGAGATTTACAGACTACCTGAAAATGGGAATTCTCTGCGGCATTCAGTCAAATTTATCAAACTGACCAGACAAATTTTTAGTCATTGATGCAATTCCATTGAGACTCTTAGTCTTACCATTTATGTGTCAGACATTTGGTCAGGCAACATTAAAACTTTGCCTGACCAAATCAGAATTTGACTGTCAGGTCCTGTCATCAGGAAAATAAATTGGGAAACTGTTTTACCCAATTCATTTGATATTTTAGTAATACTGATCTTAAGACTTAGTGGATGTTAAGATATCATTTGAAACAAGTTTTAGTTCATCTCATTTAAAGGGTCATGTGTGCTATTGTCACTTTGCTCCTTCATCAGCTTCATTTTCTGTAAGCCTTTTCATTTTATTCTTCTTCTCAGAAACCAGTGGTCCATTTGAAACAAAACGACCTTTTGTATAAGCAATGAACTTGTAAGACAAAATTTTGATAAGAAATCTCTGCATTCCATTTTACAAGAATGTGATTTCATGACTAAGCCCTTGGGCAAACGTTAGTGCTCCTGGTTTAGGTATAAGGAGGAGGACTGTTTTCATCTTGTACCTGACATAACAAATTTGCAGAAGGTAAAATGATTTTGACTGCTCCATCAATCTATCTATTCATCAGTCCTATTCTTTTAAGTGCAACCTTTCTTAACCTATTTAACAAAGTCACTGGAAATTATGACCAAATACTTTTTGTAAAATTTATGCCCCTTGGAACTTAGAAATTTCTAAAAATATATGTATGAAACAACTCATAAGCACCTATACTCAGCAACTACTGATCACAACTTTATGGAACTTGTTAGGTATGTAAGGATGCTTACTAAGGCCCTTTAATTGCATTCTTCATATTAAGAGCTTTCAGTAGTATTGTAGATTTATAGTGCTGATGTAGTCCGAGAAACCTCTGCCGTCCAACGCTTTTTTTTTTTTTTTTTTTTGCGTGGGACATCAGAGAGCTCTCCATAAGCAAAACAGCAGATTTTGCGACACCGGTCTGGGTCGGCACATTTCATCTTGTCCAAATGTTAGCAAGTATTTTCAACCAGTTGAACTATATATAAATCGCTTCTTTAGATATTTTTCTCTATGAATATAATCATCATACATTCAATCAAGCTAATTTAAGCACTGGATTTAAGTCACATTGTTGTCACGTGACTTTATGTTCAAAATGAAAGTGAAATGTAGGAATGTAAGGGTATCGATGGAAATGAGCTTAGAAATGGACTTAAATCAGCTTGATTGAAGGTCAGATGATTATATTCCTAGAGAAAAATATCTAAAGAAGAGAATTATATATAGACTAACTGGATGAAAATGTTTTATTAAATCTGACACGATGAAATGTGCCAACCCAGACCGGTGTCACAAAATCCGCTGTTTTGCTTATGGAGAGCTCTCTGACGTCCCACGCAAAAAAAAAAATGTTGGACGGCAGAGGATTCTCGGACTAAGTGCTGATGATACATTCATATGAATATAGTAAAGAACTTTACCTGTCAACTTGCAGTGGTTGTATCAAATGCAATGTGGGCAGAACTCTATGTTTAGAAAGGCAGGAGTACTTCTAAACACAAAACTTAATATGGCTGAAAATTTTATAACAAAGGTCTATGGAAACACTGGGTGGGGATTAGTGCTACCACACATACGGTGTAATCTGTTTGCTTCTTTTGATCAGGACTTTGTAACACAACAGTTTATTTCAGTCAGGAGTACTGTGAAAGCCGATGGTGAGAGAAGATTGGAATGGTATATACCACAGTTTAGCAGGACATTTGAAATTAAAATGATTTTGTATTGTTTTTAATGAAAGACTCAAATTACAAGAACAATTATTTGAAAATTATGTTACATTCTTAACTAATACAAAAATTAAAGTCTATATTCTTTTAAGTATTTAATAAAGAGATATTTTGGTAAGGGGCTTGGTATAGAAGTTGTTTATATAGATAGACTTCTACCATTGATCACTGGGGCGTCAACACTAAGTTTGAAAGTACAAGTTTGCCATGGGCTAAGATTTGTTGACTCAAATCATAATTGACAAGAATTGCCAGATTTATTGCCAGATTTCCTGGGTACTCTGTCCATCTCCGCCAATAAAACTGTGACACCATGATTTAGCTGAAAAATTGCTTTAAATGACAGAAACAAAACAAATACTGTTAGGTTACTACCATTTGAAGCATATTTTAAAGATTGTTATTGTCTTAGAATAGTATTTGTCAGTAAAAAGAATTTAAATAAAATAAAACTGTTTAAAATTTTGTCAGTGCATTGAAGATACACAAAAATGGACTTCTCACTGATATATTATACATGTACATTTGCATACATTCAGATTAAGACAATAAAGGAATGTGTAGCAAAAAAGGAAAAGTTGATCTGTTCAAAATGCTAACCAACGTTACAAAGTCATAAACATATCCAGTTTAGTTCGAGTCAGATTCTGTAAAATCATTGGAATGTCTGTTTTCCTTGCATTGATTATACATTAATTTTGAATGTAATTCAAAATTAAAAGAATTCAAAGAGATTGTTAGAAATTGAGTGTCTATTGCTGTCTATATGTGTGTGATATATTTTTAGGACGAGTGACAAATCTACGGAGGTGTACATACATAGTTCTTGATGAAGCAGACAGAATGTTTGACATGGGGTTTGAACCACAAGTAAGTAGATTTTAACAGCTGTAGTATTACTTTGAAATATATTGAACTAGATTACATGAAAATTCACTGGAGACTTTTTAAATATAATTGATTAAGGTGTTGCATTTAAAATCTCAGGTAATACATGAAGGCATTTACAAGATTCGTCAGGTGCACTACACTTTGGGTGGATCTGACTTTTTCCACTTTTCCGCATCTTATTTTATCTTTGTTTTTATAATAAGATCGATTTTATGATGAAGCAAAATAAACAGCCAACCTCTAAGGAGTGGGGAGAGTAGACCAGCTTTAAGTTTTTCCCACCTTTAGACCACTGCCACAGTGGACAGGTTAAAAAAGTAAAATCCATCCAAACTGCAGTGTAGTTAAGTTATGTTGCTGTTTGAAACCAACATCTCTATTGAAATTTTATATAGAATTTAAAAACTCATTCATAATGTTGAAGAAGTATTATAAAAGTTTATGTTTTTGGTTTTTTGTTGGATCCCTTAATTGACCAGAGGTTGCCATCATATTTTTACTGTTTACTCAGAATTGGCTAGTATTTTTATACCCCGCCACACGAAGTGGCGAGGTATTATATTATACCCTCAGTTGAGTTCGGTGTCTGTCCATCCGTTCGTCTGTCCGTCCGTCCGTCCCCCCGAAGGTTTCCAGATGATAACTTGAAAACTCCTCAAGGGATTTAAAAAATATTTTGCACAGCTGTTCAGTACAATAAAATACAGGTCAAGTTCAATTTTCAGGATGATCCGAAAAATATTATTGAAGTTTTGCCACTTTATAAATTTTCAAATACCCCCGAAGGTTTCCAGATGATAACTTGAAAACGCCTCAAGGGATTTGAATAATATTTTGCACAGCTGTTCAGTACAATAAAATACAGGTCAAGTTCAATTTTCAGGATGATCGGAAAAATATTATTGAAATTTTGCCACTTTATAAATTTTCTAAATTTGACAATAATGAAATTTTCTGGTCTAAGAAAGATAACTCATTTCTTTCTGTCTCTATATACTAGTGGATGTATAGTATATACAGTATAGTATACTAGTATATACAAATATATTTAACTATTGATGAATATCGTGGCGGGGTATCATTTAATGTCCCATTAGATGCCCTATTTTTTTACACTAGATACATAACATATAAGTCTTTTAAGTAAAGTTTTTATATTAATTACAACTCTTGTCTGTTTCTCATTTTGTATGTGAATTTGTTGTTTTAAGGTAACAAGAATTATAGACTGTGTCAGACCAGACAGGCAGACAGTCATGTTTTCAGCCACGTTCCCAAGACAGATGGAGGCACTAGCAAGGAAGATACTTAATAAGCCAATTGAAGTGCAAGTAGGCGGGAGGAGTGTAGTGTGTATAGATGTAGAACAACATGTGGTAAGTTAAGTGCTGTGAAGTAGCTATTTTTGGTTCTTGTTAGTGGTTGTTTTTTGGTATTGATCTTCTATTTTAACATTTTGTTCTTTAGCAAAATAAGCACCTCACATTGATATGAAAATTACAGATGTAATAATTGACTGGTGCTTCATAATTGGTTTAAACAGGACTCGGATAAGAGTTGTAGATTTTGGTGGAATACCCATAACTGTTTATTATTTACATTGTAAACGATTCCCTATTCATTGTCCTTAATCAATCTTAGATCTACATGTAGATTGAAAATTTCACCCAGCTCCTTCTATTATTGTCTGGTGGAAACTCTGAAGTCTCCCATGGTTGTACTTTGATGCAAACTGGAAAATAAAAATGGCAGCCATTATTATAGGACTTCCTTATATTGAATATAGCAGCTGCTGTTCTTATTTGATTTTGACATTCGAAGAATTTATTCTATATACAGTGTATACATGTGTGCTCTCATGTAGTTGTACAAGTTTCTTTATGATACATGTATGGCGAAGTACTTTCTAATCTCCTGAGAAGTTGGTAAAGGTTACTATGTTAAAAAAATGTTTAACTTTTATTTACTGGGCAAAAAACTGCCACATAAATATACATTTGATGTCAGTGTATAATTTTAATTACAGATTGTTATTGACGAAGACAGGAAGTTACTTAAGCTATTAGAGATTTTGGGTGTGTACCAAGAAAGGGGAAGTGTCCTCTTATTTGTTGATAAACAGGAACATGCTGACGATTTGATGAAGGATCTGATGAAACATTCTTACCCATGTATGTCCCTCCACGGTGGAATAGATCAGTATGACAGAGATAGTATTATACAGGATTTTAAAAGTGGAAATATCAAACTTCTGGTAAGATTTTTAAAAATGAAATCTTGTGCTGTATTGTTTATTTTTATACCTCCTCTTTGAAGAAGAAGGTGTATGCTGTTTTACCCTGTCTGTCTGTCTATTTGTAACAAAAAAATTCTGTCTATGTTTGCAGGCAGGGTGTACTCGACTCCAATCTTAATTGACAAGGATTGCCAGTTTTCCTACCGCAGGTCGGGGGTTCTCTCCGGGTACTCCGGCTTCCTCCCCCAATAAAAACTGGACGCCATGAAATAGCTGAAAAATTACCATTCAAACAAACAAAACAAACAAATTCTGTCTATGTTTTCTAAGCAATTACAGGATGCAGATGACTGATATTTTGCATATTGCTTCATCCTATACTACCATGCGGTGTGTAGCGATTTCATGCTCCTTGGTCATGTACTTCCTGTTTTCTGAATACTTTTTGTGAAAACGGGGATATCACTAGTGAGTATTAGCTCACAGATTTACCTTGTTTTTTTATTAAGTGATAAGGAATATGAAATATTTATAGGATATCTTAAGTGCCTTACTTCTGGCAGGGTGTGCTCGAACTTGAATTGACTAGTATGGCTAGTTGGCCTGCTAAAGTTAGTGTTTTCACTGGGTACTCCAGCCTCCCATTTAAAACCGAGCATCTTGATATAGCTGAAAAGGGTCTGAAGATGGCATTTAAACCTCATTCAAACAAACAGAACAAGGATATATAAGAAGTAAACCTATTTGGCCTTCATGTAGCTCTTTCATAAAAATTCCCCAACTTTAATTTCAAAATTTCATCACAAACATCTTAAAAAGCCAAATGAGAAATATTATTAAATAATTGATATCTCTTCATGGCTTTTGAGAAACAAAACTTGTCCAATACAAAACCAATGAAAACTTGAGATCAACCATATCTTGTTAGCTTATATCTAAATAAAAGTTTATTGACAAATCATTATGTTCTGCTTATATTGTATTTGTGTTATTTTAAAACTGCCAATGAAACACCCATTAAAAACTTGAAATTTGAGCTTTACTTTTCTAGTTACTTTTTGTTTTCATAGTTTATTTGTTTTTTTACTGGACTTAAAGTTGAATCTCATTTTTCTCCTAGCTTATAATGAAAAGTGCTTAAAAATAGTCAGAAATTTCTTCTTATAGTACTGTATTAATTTTACAGGTAGCTACATCAGTTGCAGCCAGAGGTTTAGACGTGAAGCATTTGATTCTGGTAGTAAATTACGACTGTCCCAACCATTATGAAGATTATGTTCATAGATGTGGGTAGGTTTGTTTGAATTGTATTTAGCACCTTTTCAGCATCCAGTGTTGGTGGAACAGTGAAGGAAACATGCTATATTTCATGTACAAAGACAGAAACTAATTACGGATGGAAACTTATATACAGGATGGCATTTATCTGTTTTTCCTCGATAAATAATATGAGGAGGAAGAAATTCTCCTAAAATAAAAACGATTTCATTCTTTTCAAGTGTTTTAGTTTTCCAATGTTTTTAAACATATTTGTTTACAAATCTACCAATTTTCTTTAAGTTATACTTGATAATTTTAATTTTGTATATATTAAAATCACGTTGCATACCAATTTCGTAATTATGACACATTTTGTAATTGTGTGGTTTAATGTAGTGCTTATGCGCATGTTTATTTAACGGTTTAAATGACAGTTAATCAAGGTGTCAATTTGACACTAGATCACAATCAGGCATTTGATCTTTAAACACAGGTAAAACAGATGAATAGATTTGTTGATTAGTCAAAATAAGTTAAGACAATTTGTGCAGATATTGACCAAATCAGCCGAAGGACATTAATGAATAGTTTATTAAATATAATCTTTAATTAACACAATCTTAGGTAATACCAATATTTGACAAATGACCATGTTATTGATTAAACTTACAATACAGATCGTCTACAAAACATTTTACCGGAGTTTTTAAAATCATGAATTTTAGCGGTTTTTATTTTGGCGATTTCAGTTTGACCGCTAAAATACGCCAAAATTTGCACCCCGCTAAAATAACCCGCTATACGGTATTAGAGGAAAACATGTTGTATGAGATAATACATCCAAATCCTAAAATGAACTGCAAAATGAGATTACTCATTAAATCAATTATTGTGGCCTTAGTTGCCCATTGGTTAAGGTAGTTAGCCTGGCATCTACTATTGATCGCCAGGATGTCAACGCAGGTTGCATGTCTGAGACTTAGTGTGGGAAGGGTGTGCTCAACTCCATTGACAAAGATTGCCAGCTTTCCTGCCAAAGAATGGTTTTACTGGAATGCCAGCTTCCTCCCCAGATATAAAATAAAAATGATGGCATTGATCATGTCAGTGGCAACAATAAATGAGACTTAAGATGCACCAAAATATACTAATCATTGAAACTAGGTATGTTTACATCAGTCTGTAAGAGTATAGATTTATGGAATATATGATAATTATTTTTTGGAATTATGTAGAGCACTTAAATTGTGATATTATGGTCATCTGCCTTATACTTGCTTTTGTATATTTAAGGCGAACAGGAAGAGCTGGAAATAAAGGTTTTGCTTTTACTTTTATAACTCCTGAACAAGAGAGGTATGCAGGGGACATAATCAAAGCCTTGGAAATGTCAGGTGCAGAGGTGCCACAGGAATTAAAAACAATGTGGGAAGTGTTTAAAGATAATGCTAGAGCTGTGAGTATATGCATTCCTGCACATTTAATAGAGCTTTATGTTAGGACCAAAACAAACATGAGCATTTTAAAATGTTCTCAAATTTCTATTGATTATAAATATTCAAAAACTACTACACCCCAAGAAAATAATATATATAATGTTCAAATATAGTTTTTCTGGAACTAACTACTCTGAGAAAGGTTTTATTCAACACTGCAGTGTTGCAGTATGTTGAAGGTTCATCCCTGTGGAGGCAACTGTTAAATAATATTTTTTAACAAAGATATTGCAGCGATGAACATCAATTTCTCTTTTTACCAGAAATTTAATAAGGTAATTATCCTGATATATGGTTAATGTCTACCACCTTAATACAAAGTATATAAATAAATATGTTTGAAAATACAAAGTATAAAATGTATATTCGCAAGTTATAAAAACATGGATTTGTATTCAAATTGGCAGGATGGTAAGATAGTGAAAAACAGTGGTTTCCATGGTCGTGGATTTAAGTTTGATGAAACAGAGGCACAGTTGGCTGATGAGCGTAAAAAGTTACAGAAGAGGGCCCTTGGTTTACAGGACTCAGATGATGAAGATACAGGAGTTGATGTAAGTGTTTATAACAGTAAATAATGATTTCAGATCATTAAGGATTTTGGTACCTAGACTTCCCACACTGATGCAACTTTGTATCAGACATTCAGTGAGACAACTTTAAAAAACGTTGCATGACCAGAATAATCTGCCTCTCAGGTCTTGTGGTTGGGCTCATTTCAGGAAGACCTGGCACCATATACTAGCATAGATACAGAATTGTGCAGCTCTTAGCTTCTTTTCAGTCCAAGTTTTGTGTAATAAGTACATTGACCATTGGTTTGGTCAGCCTCTTTATATGCGTCCTCAAAATGCTATTTCTTTATCTTCAACACCTCCTAAAACACTGGAAAGAATTAAAGCAAACTGTTTGGAACTCTTCGCTATGATTGGTGTATGTTCACTATCTATATTAGTTTATTTTGCTTTGCTAGTTTTATTGATTGGGTTGCATGTACTCTTTAACTGTTAAGGGTTTTTTTTTCTAAGTGATATCATACTGAAAGATTAGTGGATGGTATCTAGCTAAAATTCATTCAAAATTTTGACAAGATAATTAAACCATTCATGCACATAGACATTCCTACAAAAAACTGTTGATATGAACTTCTTTGATACAGACCAATATTTGTCTTGTTTTAGCAAGCATCCTCCTAGTGATGACATGTATGCAATTAAGTTCTTACTTTCATAAGAGGACTAAGAAATCAAAAAGAGTGGTTCACATACTGTTTTCATATTTTTATGCTTAAATAGAATTACTAACATTTTTGTAGAAGCAGTATAAGTATTTAATGATAATATTTCATTACTTGTCACTAGAGGTCACCATGGCCGAGTGATTAAGGTAGTTCATCTACTATTGTTCACATGGTCTGTCAACACTGTAGTTGTGGGTTTGAGTCTCACTTCGGGCAGGGTATACTTGTTTTTGTTTGTTTGTTTGATGGTGTTTAATGCCACTTTCAGCAATTTTTCAGCTATATTATGGCATCCAGTTTTTATTGGGGGAGGAAGCCGGAGAAAACCCCTGACCTGTGGTAGGAAAACTGGCAATCCTTGTCAATTAAGATTGGAGTCAAAAACACCCTGCCTGCAGTGAGAATCGAACCCGCAATCTCAGTGTTGACAGACCACGTGATTAATAGTAGACGAACTACCTTGACCACTCAGCCACCGGGGTATACTTGACTCAAATCTTAATTGACAATAAGGATTGCCAGTTTTCCTATTGCAGGTCCGAGTTTTTTTCAGGTTCCCCGCCTTCCTCCCCAATAAAAACTGGACACCAAGAGGAAAGTAGCATTAAACACCATTCAACCAAAAAAAATCATTGATCATTATTTTTTTTTATTAGGAATGTCAAAGCGGTTAGCTTATTCCTTTCAGTTATTATCTAACATGGATTTAATGTATGATGTAATTGTATTGATTAGATTGAGGAGCAGATAGAGAACATGTTTGCCAGTATCAAACGGGTCACCAATGTGTCTCATCCTGTGCTGAACCCAATGCAGTCATCTGCAACCAACGCAGCTCAGACCAACCAACAGAAACTTGAGTTAGCCAAACGTCTAGCGGCACAGATCAGTAAAAAGAAAGGACCCGATGCTCAGGATATTACACAGTTAGCTGCCAGATCACTGATGACAGGGGAGGGCACAGCACCTATGGTTGCTGTAAGTTTGTGGGTTTTTAGATTAAGGAGTTAAGGGTTTATTGCTTACAGTAAGATAATTTGTGATTGAATTTTATGTGGGGTTTATGATATGGTAGTAAATGGCTACAGTTCTAACTGTTATCAGTCTTCACGAAAGTTGCAAATGACATGCCTGACATTCGGTCAGGCCATCCATGTCCACCTGCCTGACCGAAGACAATTGTGCCGGACCGAAATTTTAAATACAACAATACTCATGAAAAATTCAGTTATAAAATCTTTGTGTTTGAGATCACAAATTATTTGTTAAATCACTACTTGATTTTAATTATTAGATACAGATAACAGATTTTTTTATAAAAATCTCAATATATTTACATTTTAGTTTGATGTTAGGCAAAATTATAAGAAAGTCAATGTTTCGATTTGGGTTTTCGATCAAATCCATTTTACTTATTATCAATTAAAATTTTTAACATAGAACACAGTTAACAATATTGATTGAAACATAAGCAAGTATTAAAAATAAATATAATCAACCTATGTAATTACCTTAAGAGTTTCTGAGTAGGGTAATAATAATGTTAATCTCTACTATTTTCAATATATATTCAAAATTCAAAAACTCAGTTTGAAAATTAGAACAGCCTTCTTTATCTTCATTTTATTTGTAGATCAAAATTTGATTCCGGTCCTGATTTTGTGTGACACCGGTTTATATATTAGAATAGATGATTTGTCCAATCAAAATGCGCGATTATAATTAAAGGGGAATAACCTAGGAATACCGCTGTCAAGTAAAATTAACACTAATTTTGTGGTGCCTTTCGAGAAAATTAAGAAGATAAAAAGGTCAACTGATTGTCAGGCGCAAAACAAAGAATCATCAGACCGCGTCTCATGAAATTTATCTGCCGGTCATTTGGTCAGACACAATTAAATAGACTGCTGGTCCAATGGCAATTTTACCGGACGGGTCCGGCAGACCGGCATATTTCGCGAAGACTGTGTTATGTAATGGTGTAGTTACTGGTTGTTTCAGCACTTTTAAAAATAAGTTCCATTTAGAAGAACCATTTTTTAACAATGTGAGCTATGCAATGACTAGTAACATGCATGAATACATAGGTACAGATGTGGGCATTTACACTTACATCTTTTTACATAATTTTCTGATAGTACACGTATATGGATACTTCAAGTGAAGATGAAGTTATCAATACTAAACATATCCAGTAGTATGATACTCTGAAATTATATCATAAGCTATTTCATAATGGAGGACGGTGGCAGAGTGGTAAAGGTATTTTATCGTCTACTAGTGACCATGGGCCTGTTAACACAGGTTGCAAGTTCAAATGTCATGATTGCCAGCTTCCTACTGCAATTAAAACTGGATGCCATGATAAAGTTGAAAAATTGCTGAAAGTGTCGTTAAATCCTTAACAAACAAATGTTTTACAGTTCATCAGGTCCTTCATTTGCAATAATATGTTTTGTATATTTTTCAGTCTAAGACTATTGCTGAACAGGTAGCAGAGAAACTGAATGCTAAACTTGGATATAAACCTCAGTCTGAAGAAGAGGAACAGGAAAATGCAGCAGACATGTTCAAACGTTATGAGGAAGAGCTTGAAATCAATGACTTTCCACAAACAGCAAGATGGAAAGTTACATCTAAGGTAGTATAATATGTATAAAACAAATTCTCTTATTAGCCTTTTATTAGCTCAGAATGAAAAAGGTTCTTGTTTGGAGTTTCATATTCATTTCCTTTGGTTATTCAAACTGCCTTCTACGATTTTATAAAATAACAAATTCATTTAAGATAACATTTACCTTGGTACTTCTGTTTATATCATGTGTTTAATGATTACAGTGAAATAATACAATATTAAAGCATGTAAATACAGAAAAATTGTCAGAGGCACAAGTAAAAACAACAAGGCATGTTACTAAAACAATACTTCAAAATGTACAATCATTCAGCAATTCCTCTCCCATTAAAACTGGCCACCATGATATAGCTGAAAAATTGCTGAAAGTGGCATTAAACACCACAACAAACAAACAAGCATGCATTATTTATTTGCATCAACCGTTAAGCCAAAAAGTTTGCTAAAACTGCTGATTCATACACACATGGACATGTAACCTGTATTTCTTTTGGAGATCTGCTTGTCCCACATCTAAACAATAACATTTGTATTTTACATTTCAGGAAGCACTTGCACAGATTTGTGAGTACTCTGAAGCAGGTATTACTGTTAGAGGTACCTATGTTCCTCCTAAGAAAGAGCCTCCAGAAGGAGAGAGGAAGTTGTATCTTGCTATAGAGGCAACCAGTGAAATGGCAATACAGAAGGCCAAGAAAGAAATTACAAGATTGATTAAAGAAGAACTCATCAGACTGGTATGTATCACAGAAAGTTTTTCATTTTGAAAAAGCTGTATAATTTCTTAAATACTTTGTTAATTTTTACAAATATTTCTATGCCCCTGAATGTGCCTCTGTGTTTGGGGGCACATTAGTTTGATTGTGTAGAGTTGTAGGAAATTGGTTTCTGTTTGTTAACTGGATTGATTTGATTGGATGTTTGCTTTACATCCAGGACGAGAACAAGTTAACAAACAATTAATCAACCAAAAAAGGTAATGGAATGGGACGCAGGAAACATAATTTAGACTGCCACTGGAAAAGTATGGAGTTTTGGGTTTGGATGGAGAATTTACCAGCTACAATGAGCCTACTCTTTTTCGAAATCTACAAAAGCGGTCTTTATAGCGCAAGGAGCATGGCACTTTCCAAACACTTAAAAGAAATTGAGTTCAAATTTGCTTGATTCCACTTTGTTGTTCCAGAGTAATGGCCCTTTATAATGCCAGTAATAGCAAATTTGTGGATTCTGCATGATAACTTTAGAAAGCCTTGACCAAATCATTTGAAATTTAGGAATTAAGTATTCCAACTTCCTCTCCTAATAAATAGTGGATGCGATGAAACAGCCAAAAGTGGTATAAAACAAAATTAAGACCAACACAAATTTTCATTTATTTATATATTCCTTTCATATTGGAGACATACTGAATGTCAATACTAAAAATATTTTACAATTTATATGTAACTTCAGGTAAGTACTGTTACAAGTGGTAATGTTTACCTGAAAATTATTTCAGTGCAAAAGTTCTTAATATAAAATTACCCAGATATAGTTAATGTCATAATACCTTTATAATTTTACACATAAATTTCTAGGCAGAATTTTACTGAACTAGTTATCTGATGTAAGTTTTGTGATTTGTCAGATTAATAGCAGAATTGAGTCCCATTGCTCGTAATGTAGCAAATACAAAATTCCAACTTTGATATATTTTATACACAAATCAAAAATGATATACATCTCTTTTAGGTCATTTAACCTTCAGACATATCTGGAAATTATTTGTACTGAAGCAATTTCTTTTTCGTCTTTACAAATAATGTTTGTTGACGCCATGATAGTACGAGTTGTTGGTCAATTTTCCATATATGGATAATTGTGACCTAATTGTAGTAAAATTGTGCTAATTTGCATACTACAAATACATTCCATAGTAAGAATAAACATATAGGAAATATAATTTACATATTTGACAACATCCCAAGATGCAACACCATTTGGGGTTCTAAATGTTTTTCAGGTATTTAACATAATTAAACAGAAACACGAATGTAAATTATATTTATAACGCACAGTGGGTCATTAATTATCACTGTTGAATGAAATTAAGATTGTACATGGCTGATTGTATATGCAACTGCTTTTTGACAGTGATTCACTCCGGCTTTGCTACATTATGAGTAATGTGACTAAATTCGTACCCTTGCCAAAAAAGTGAGGGTACGATTATTTGTTCTGATCAATTTCCTCTAGCAACATTAACTTCATATACTGTAGTTATTTTTAGTCAAAAGGTATTAGATAATTTTAATCATTTGTGAAAACTACCATTAAGTGGAAATTTTACCAGGGTAGAGCAATGTATTCACTAAGTAAATCATCCAGATTGGTCATAACATGAGTTGTTCTGTAATCCTTTTTGTTCATTCAATACATGTAAGGTAAATATAAAAGTTAGGACTATTTGTTGTAAAATATCCAATAATCTATGGGCATTTTGTGGTCAGAAATATATTTCTGTCAGTACATTTCTTTATATTTTCAGCAAAATTCATACCAACCTATCAACAAAGGCAGATACAAAGTCATATAAGGAATTCTGTGGGATTATATGTTATGTTGCTGTTTATCAAGATGTCAGAAGATTTAAAATAGACTATATATATAAAATGAACAATGCCATTTTCATTGTTATCGTCTATTTTTATGGGATTTTGAAATTTACTGTTTTAGATAATAATCAATTTATGTTTTATCATGCCATAAGATTTTTTATGTTAGATAACAAAAGCAATAAAAGGTTATAAAGTTCACATGTAAAAAAATGACATGTTAAAATCCCAGCAATGATTTTGTTAATAAATGCTGTATGGGTTATAAGCTTTCTGTTTTATCCATTGTGCTGTTCCAATTGCTGCCTATTGTTGAAAATTTTTTCATGTGCAAATTACAGGTTTTTAGCCCTTGGCATCAGTCATTATTGTAGCTGTCATCAGATATAAGGCTATAATTAAAATCGTGGTATTTGTCAGTATTTTTGCCTTTGATTATGTGGCTATGGGATTTAGAAAAGGTCGTAATAAATAATAATAATGCAATGTGGTGGGGTATCATTTAATGTTCTTTTAAATGCCTTAATTTTCTCAGAAACATACTGTTTCTTCTCAAAAACTGTCCAACAAAAAAATTGGTGGTAAAGTATGCACATCATATCGATTAATCCTTTCAACCATCAGGGCAATATGTCAAGCGGTTTCAGAGGGGATGCGTCCACAAGATCTTCCAATGTACAATATTGCTGAAATGATCCCATAATTATGCAAAATTAGACGAATCAAAATGCAGACAAATGAAGAATGATGCACATCTGAACATAATAATTAATCCTACTAAATATCAAAGCGATCTGTCTAGTGGTATCAGAGGAGATGCGTCCACAAGATCTACATCATATTATATTGCTGAAATGGTCAAAGTCCTGTAAGTTACTCCTACAAAATTTGAGTAATCAAAATGACGGTAGAGTATGTACATCTACTACACATGAAAATGATTAATCCTATCAAATATCAAAGCAATCCGTCAAGCAGATTCAGAGGAGATTAGTCCACAAAGTGCTACGGACGGAGGAACGACATTATTTAATCAGGATAAACGAACTTTTCAGCAACGCACATTATTCAAGGTTATTGAATTATTTAAAAATTTAAACTGACATTAACTAGATAAACATAAAAAGATGGGTGCCTTAATATGCTTGCATCATTTCACTTAAATAAAACCATCTCACCCTCTACCATTTTACACATTATAACACGTATCTACATTGACAAATGTTCTAATTTTAACTTGTAAACAATGTGCATTGGACTATATTAACATACCAATGGTTTATATACATAATCTTTACTGAAGCTGCAGATTATGACATTCATGTTGTATCTATAATCAAACGTCTGAACATAACTGATTAAGTTATCAAAAACTTTCTATTTGAATTTGAAAAAGTAAAAACTTCAAATTATTTACGCTAATGGTTTAACAATAAGTATATAAGATATCACAGATACCTAATTATATTCAGTATAAGTTCATAAGTTCGTTAAAAATCATCCTCCTGGAAAGAAATTCAAACTTGATCTGTAACAATGATGGCAGACAATCATATCAGCCCTATCACTGGCCGTTCATGTCACAATTGTGATGTTTCTATCGGCTTGCATTTTTCTATCGCGATACTTATTTAAAACATCGCGATGGAACAAACTTTATGCATGGTGTTAAAAGTATTGGCTTACTTTTCAAAAGCATCGGCTTGATTTTTTCATCTACCTGACCGACCGTGTCAAAATTATAATGTTTCTATCGGCTTGCTTTTTTCTATCGCGATACTTGTTAAAAGCATCCCGATACTTATTAAAGTTAACAAAATTTCATCATTTAAAGATTTGCCGTCTGACTGATTGGGTGGGGTGCGGGGTAACGTCCTTGACTACCGTAAAATGGTCTCGCACGGATTACACAGATTTATCGTTTATCTAGTTATACAATTTAAATTGTCTTATTTTTCCTTGATTGCATAACATATTTGCTCATTTGTAAAACTACCGTTATAACTAAACAAAACACATCAGTACAAAAACTCATTACATATCCAGACTATGAAAGATCGAGCCCGGAAAGAAGTGACACCAATAACCACCATATACGAAGAAGAACTGGTCAAACTGAGGACACCAGAATGGAACGACGACACAAGAAAGATTGTAGAGCAACTACCAACATACTACTCATGCAAGACCTCACTATACTACCTAAGATCATTCAACTTTTCTTGACTACCAAAGACAGTATTCGACATTACACTCGAAGATAAATGGCGTCTTACCACTGCTGAAGCTCCATTTCTTTCACCATCCGACGACATCTACCCACCGAATCAAACACATCCCAGAACAGCACCAACTACTACTCAATCCAGACACCGACTACGAGATTGCAACAAACAACGCAGCACGTGCCGTTGTCACAGGAGTTACCGTTAAAGGCTGCTTCTTTCACTTTACCCAGTGTATTTGGAGAAAAACTCAGAAATGTGGACTGCAGACCTACTACAAACAAAACGACGACATCACACGACTTGTACGACGCGTAGCAGTTCTGCTTAAATTAGAATTTCTAATTTCCTTTTTCAACACAAATGTAATAACTTTTCCTTCTGCATAGAGAAATATATAAAATATGAAATATATAAAAGCTATATACTTTCTATACATTTTGTACCTATTTATTAAAATAGAACAGACTATAGATCTTCATGGTCATTAAACCTATTGTCTTTTTTGTTTAACTTAATTGATTATACAGCTAATTAAATGGCCGTATTGCATTTCCGAAAATTTTAGGAAATTTTAATATTTCATTTCCGAAAATATTTTTTTTTCATTTCCGAAATAATAGTAAATTTCTTTTCCGAAACTTTTAATTAACACTTCATGATTACCTGCGCAATAACGGCCAGCGGCAATAACATAGGTAAAAACCAGGTAACCTTCAATTACTTTAACCTTTGACTTGTTGTGAGTTGATCTCTGGTCACTTTTAGCTCACAAAATTTCAAATATCTGTCTTACGTACATGTAGTTGAGAAAACATGGAGATAATACATACGGAAACTAACAGAGGCAAGAAAGCTATTATTGTGGATGGTTACACATATAGGAAGATAAATATTCTTAAAAGTGGTGATGTTGTTTATATATGCAGCGTGGATAAGAAATGCACAAAGTCCATAACAACAGATGCTGAAGGAGTAGCCATTATAAGGACAAAAAATCAACATGTCTGTGAATATAACCCATCTGACAGAAAATCTGAGGCCAAACAACTACGTGTGAGATCTCGAAAAAATTCTGGCGATGTATCTAAACGTCCGTCTACAGTGGTTCGAAATGAACTTAAAACTTTACAAGAAAGTCACTTGGAACCCAAAGATATCAAAAATGCATCTCTTGCACTGTACAGAGAGAGGAGAAAACTGCAACCCAAACTTCCAAAAAGCAGAGAAGACATTCATTCAACCATAGATCAAATGGATGTTAAAACAAATAAAGATGAGAACTTCGTCAAAGTGAATGACAAAGACACTGGTATTGTTATATTTTCGTATTTTTGGACGTGTTAAAGCAAATACAAACGACAACCTATGTAAAGATGCGCTCATTGAACAACGAAGCTTTGGTGAGAAGAGCTGAAACAGAAAGACTGCGATACAGCATTGACAAATATAATGACGAGGTATAGGTATTAAATATTAGTTTTCGGAAATGCAATAAAAAAACTTTCGGAAATGATATACTAAAAGTTTCGGAAATGAAAAAAAAAATCTTCGGAAATGATATGCTAATTTTCGGAAATGCAAAACAGCGAATTAAATGTGGGCAAACCAGGACTAAACCATTTCAATAACATTGGCAATTAATTCCATCGCTTAATAAGTTATCTGGTGTTATAATACCTCTGCTTTTTAATATAACATTTTTTTTGTTTTGGATGGATTAATATACATTCCTTTTTATTGGAATATGCATTTAAAACGCTAATCATTTTCCGTATTTCTTGAACATTTTCGCTGAAAAAAATTGTATAATCGGCGTCCATAAGTAAACATATATTGACCATGTTATATTCATATAATAGAACCTTTTCCAATAAGTTCATATCAATTAATCCTACCAAATATCAAAGCAATCTGTCAACGGTTTCAGTGGAGATGAATTTTTATCACGGGAGTGTTTCCCCGTGTGTCTCTGCAAGTCCACTTTCTGACTTAACCCTCTACCTAAACTCTTTGCCAGATACGGCATATTGATAAGGTTTATCTATAGTGTGTCCTCGTGCGTCTCTGTTAGTTAGCATAGCGACAAAACGCTTTTGCCATAAACATCACATTTATAAAGTTTATCCTCAGAGTGTGTCCTCATGTGTCTCTGTTAGTTAGCTGTGGGGTTAAAAGCTTTACCACATACATCATATTTTTTAAGGTTTATTACCACAATGTGTCCTCACGTGTATCTTTTAGGCATAATTCTGACTAAACTTGTTGCCAGATACTTTCTGTTGAAAAGGTTGATCAGCAGAGTGTGTCCTCCTGTTTCTCTATGAGTTAGCTTTGAGACTAACCGTTTTACCACAAACATCACATTTAGAGGTTTATTACCACAGGGTGTCCTCACGTGTATCTTTTTGTCATAATTATGACTAACCTCTTTACCAGATACTTTCTGTTGATAAGGTTGATTTAGTGCATCCTACTGTGCTTTTGGTGCTAATAGCTATCTTGGTGCTTAAATGTGTGCTATAATAGATCGGGTTGCTTTAAGCTGTGCTTAAATCTGATATTTGTGCTTTTAGTTGTGCTTAAACAGTGCTTTATGCTTTTATGGGTGTAAACTGTACATTATGCTATTTATGCTTATAACTGCAATTTATGCTTTTACTTATGCTTATAACTGCACTTTATGCTTTTATTTATGCTTAAAACTGAGCTCAATTCTTTTAGATCTTCTAACTGATAAATACATTTTAAGTGATCCAAGTGCTTTTAGTTAAAAATTATGATGTTCTTAAAGTATGCCTTTTAACAATTTGTATGATCTCTTAACAAGTAACTTGCTTTTTATCATGTACATGTATGTATAACCCTGTCCTAACAAATATATGTTTTAAATATAATGTTATGTTTGTATGTCGGTAAAAAGCTCTACAGAGCTTATGTTTTGCTATGTGTTTTAGATAATCCGACTTTAAATAAAATTTTCTTGTCTTGTCTTGTCTTCTTGAGTTAGCTCACCTGATTAAACTCTGCCAGATACGTCACATTGATAAGGTTGATCACCAGAGTGCGTTCTAATGTGTATCTAAGTTTATATTCTGACAAAACCCTTTACAACATAAAATACATTGGTTTATCACCAGAGTGTGTCCTCGTGTGTGTCTGAAACTGAGGTTTATGACTAAACACTCTACCACATACATCACATTGACAAGGTTTACAACCATAGTGTGTCCTCGTGTGTGTTAGTAAGGTAGTTTTGTAATTAAAACCTTTACCACATACATCACATTGATCAGGTTAATCACCAGTGTGCATCCTCATGTGTGACAGTAAGGTAGATTTGTAATAAAACATTTTGCCACATACATCACATTTATAAGGTTTATCACCAGTGTGTATCCTCGTGTGTGTCTGTAAGTTAATCTTCTGACAAAATCCTTTACCACAAACAACACATTGATAAGGTTTATCACCAGAATGTGTCCTCGTATGTCTCTGTAAGAGACATTTCTGAATAAAAGCTCTATCACATAAATCACATTGATAAGGTTTATCACCAGAGTGTATCCTCATGTGTGTCTTTAAGTAAGGTTTGTAATAAAAACATTTACCACAGACATCACATTTATACGGTTATCTGTAAGTTAGAACTGTGAACAAACCTTTTACCACATACTTCACATTCGAAAGGTTTATCACCAGAGTGTGTACTCATGTGTGTCTTCACATAATCTTTACGAGTAAAGCCTTTACCGCATACGTCACATTTATAAGGTTTATCAGCAGTATGTGTCCAGATGTGTCTCTGTAAGTCCCTTTTCCGACCAAACCTGCTACTACACATGTCACATTTATAAGGTTTATCACCAAAGTGTGTCCTTATATGTGTCTGTAAGTGAGATTTCTGAATAAACTATATACCACATACATCACATTTATAAGGTTTATCGCCAGAGTGTGTCCCCATGTGTATCTGTAAGTCCCTTTTCTGGCTTAACCTTCTACCACATACGTCACATTTATAAGGTTTATCACTAAAGTGTGTCCTCATGTGTATCTATAAATTTCTTTTCTGGCTTAACGCTCTACCACATACATCACATTTATAAGGTTTATCACCAGAGTCTGTACTCATGTGTTTTTGTAAGTCCTGTTTCTGGCTGAATCCTCTACCACATACATGGCATTTATAAGCTTTATCGCTAAAGTGTGTATGTCTCTGTAAGCTATAATTCCGACTAAAGCTTTTAGCACATACATAACATTTAAAAGATTTATCGGCAGTATGTCTCCAAATGTGTCTTTGTAAGTCCTGTTTCCGGCTAAACCCTTTACCACATACATCACATTTATAAGATTGACCACCAGAGTGTGTCCTCTTATGTCTCTGTAAATTATAATTCCTACTTAATATTTTACCAAATACATCACACTTATACGGATTTTCATCAGATAGTGTACCCATTTTTGTTTTTAGTGATAATTGCCACATACATCACATTATAAAGTTTATCACAACATTGTGTTCTCGCGTGTATCTCTAAGTTATAATTCTGACTTAACCTTTTACAAACACCATATTTATAATTAAAAATTTGTAAGTTTTCAGAATAATGTGTCCTCATCCCATCCGTAAGTGATGGTTATGGTGAAATGTCCACATTTATAATTCATAACCTTTTATTCTCGTATGTTGGCAAATACTTAAATGCTTAATCACATTTATGAGGTTGGTCACCAGAGTTCCTTATGTTTCTCTGCAAGTCCCTTATTTGAAAACTTCCGCATTGAAAAAGGTAATCACGATCATTATTGGTTAATTCCGAGTTTTTCTTGTTTATTCTAATATTTTGCTGTGATTGTACTTAACAAGATGCTATGATAAGAATCGCTCACTTTTGAAGGTCACTTGGCATAAAGGACGGCTAAACACCTCTGCAATATAAGAATATTAAATCAATGTTGAATATTATATCACATTACCCACAAGAGTACACCAGGTGTCACAGTTTGTATGCTAATATCCAATTCTACTTGAGCAAGTTTATGATTGTATCAGATTGCATATTTAATATTATGGGTCCGTGTGGAACTTGTATATTATTAAATGACCTGAATCTTTTCTTCTTAATTATGACGACTAATCCAGGGGAAAATGTGTGCAAACCCGACCCCTTACACATTATATATATATATTTAAATATCCAATCCAGTCTCTCAGTTTCCTTCTGTAATAGCCCAAAAGGTTTGAACAAGAAAAACCTTATTTTTGGGGACACCGCTGGATTTATTTTACTTTGGACTTTTAAGTGCAAGCTGGAGAGGGGCAAAAAACACAAATATAAATTTTGGCTAGTCAATATGCGAGCGAAGCGAAGCTCTCTAATGTACAGAATCTGCCAAATTGCACGAGACCCAAAATATGATCATTGAAAAAAAACCTGGGCTACTCGGAATGCATTGGGAATATACGAAAAATATTCGCTTTTTTTTACAAACGGCTATAAAATCATATCTTTACTTAGTGTTGATGCTTTTATTTTTCTCAATAAAAAATAAGCATCTAATGAACGACCTCTTCCTCTCTGTTTTAAATAAATATTGCTTTCTCTCACGAGATTTCGATACAGTGGTGACCCTTGAACCCAGACATATCGTCTGCACGACAACAAATATTGGTGATTTGTTGAGACTATTTTCGCTTTGCGTTTGCAAAAAGGTACAACATATTTGTGTAAATCAGTTTAAATAGTACCCTCGAGTTCCGTCCAACACAATTACACATAACTTTTATCTCAATTTACTCATAAAACCATTGAAAAACATGGATAGCCCAAGGTCTTATGCCGATGTTGTAAAAAATGGTGCTTACGAGCATAACTATTCATCTATTCCATCAAATTTTTTAAAACATGAATCTTCATCCAAGAAAGCTGTTAAACTTAGTGTAAATAAAAGTCATTTTGACCATACCTGCCCACTTTAATCCCCCACAGTCAGTGTCAGTAAATATGGTCCTGATTTAGTACAAGTGCAAACAGAACTTGAAAATATTCATGCTGATCATAATTATCCCTTCTCCTCTCCCACTGAGTCTTCAACAATCATTAAAAATGTTCAAGAACCTCCCAAACACTATCTTTTTCAATGTATGGTTATGTTTTTTAAAAAGACCAAAAACAAAACAAAAGCAAAAAAAACAACAAACTAACAAAAAAAAAACCAAACACACACACACAAAGATCATAATACAACTGTGCTAGGTGGGGGCACACCAGCCTCTAACCTTAACAGTCAGTATTACAAAAACATTGCATCACACTTTTAATATAACATAAACAATTCAACACATTGTAAAACACTTGCTTATACATGTTATAATAGTGCACATTAAAAACAGAAGCAAGGGAATAAAACAAAAAAGTAATAAGAACCCTTTAGATATGGAGATTTGAACACCTTCAGCACCCCTGTACACCCTCAGGGCGTACTTAGGGCACTTCAGGTGTTAAAATCTCCATATCTACAGATATGAACGTATAACTTATGGTATCATAAGTCGTTGTTCTACTGAGCGTTGATACTTATTTTATTGGTAGTAAAGATCAAAGGAAATTGTAACAAATTACCAATAAAGTAATATATCATATGTAGAAACCTTTATTACAAAAATGAAAAACATATTTTATTCAATCATGTACATGTGCAACAAGTATATATTGTGTATGACTGTATCGTTAACATGATTAAAGTTCAAGTAATTTATAAAATTTGAAACCAGTTGATTTTATATTTGCAGTGGTAATATCAAAAAGTTATAAATATAACTAATTTTAAAACCATTGAGTGTCCTTTCCTTTATTATTAAATGTATACTCATGGAAGTATAAAACATGTAAAACTGCAAATATAATTTATTGGTTCATGATGATCTTTGTGACATTTGTTGAATTTATTCTGGTCTATGTATTTGCATGCATCTTATTTTTTACATTCCGGTCTCACAACTGTTTGTTTTTTTCAGAACATAAAAAATATATCTGTTTATTATATAGATAGAGATGAAATATCGAATTTTCCGAGTGACAGAAATCATTTTATCATCGTTTATTTTCACTCTCGGGTTTTTTCCCGCCAAAATTGCAGTTGGTTTTGTACTAATATCCGTGGTTCATAAAATTTAGGATTAAGCATTAAAATTTTACGAAAACAATTTTGATCTATATAATAAATATAGGATAATCAATTGGGCATCGTTAATATCCAAAATATGATCACTCGTGCCACATAAAGCATCAGATTAAACTCGTGCGCGGAACAAGTTCCGCACACTCGTTTAATCAGATTCGTTATGCTGCACTCGTGATCATATTTTGGATATTCACTCCGCCTAATTTTAGACGTTTTAGACGTGTTTTGTTTAGAATATATTTCTCATCCATGTTGTAGTATGTCTCAAATTTTGAAAACTTATTATTGGTCAATTCTAACACAATTTTTTTTTAATTATCAGGCCTGTCAAAGATGTCAAACATGATGGTTCCTGTTTACATAGTCCGAAAATCCTCTGCCGTCCAACGTTTTTTTTTTGCGTGGGATGCCAGAGAGCTCTCCATAAGCAAAACAGCGGAATTTGCGACACGTGTCGGAGTCGGCAAATTTCATCGTGTCCAGTGTTCGCTTCTTTAGATATATTTCTCTGTGAATATAATCATCGTACTTTTAATCAAGATGATTAAAGTCCATTTCTAAGCTCATTTCCATCGATACCCTTACATTCGGACATTTCACTTTCATTTTGAACAAAAAGTCACGTGACAACAATGTGACTTAAATCCAGTGCTTAAATTAGCTTGATTGAAGGTATGATGATTATATTCATAGAGAAAAATATCTTAAGAAGCGAATTATATATAGTTTAACTGGACGAAAATGTTTTTTAACATCTGGACACGATGACATTTGCCGACTCAGACCCGTGTCGCAAAATTCGCTGTTTTGCTTATGGAGAGCTCTCAGATGTCCCACGAAAAAAGCGTTGGACGGCAGAGGATTCTCGGACTACTGTTTACAATGACCACACTTGTCCACAGTGATTTGTTGAGATTCTTGGAGTTTTTTTCTTGTACGTTGTCTTTCTTCGCGAGCTTTTTCAGGCAGTGCCTGTTTCATATTATGCGAGCGAAGCGAAGCTCACTAATGTACATAGTCTGCCAAATTGCACGAGACCCAAAATATGATCATCTACTAGGAATGCATTGGGAATGTACGCTTTTTTTTTTTTTTTACAAACGGCTAAAATTAAAGTGCTTATTTTTTAATTTACCACAAAAATGCCAGACAAATTTTTTCAATCTGAAACGCTGTATTTGAAATTGAGTTTTGTGACGTCACAAACACATTATTACGTCACGTCATCAATGTAGAGGCACTGTTAGGGTGCTCTGAAGTAACGACATGAACAATGTGCGATGCTCGCATTTTAGGCTGCGCCTGCATTCATATTAAAAGATTGCTAACAATATATTTAATTTTTCAAGTTATTAAAGATGTGTACTGTCGATGAAGGTCGGTGATTTTTAACGGATATTCTATACTTCTCCCGAATTTAAACCGAGGCCTTCATATATATGAACATTGCAGATCGAATGTGGCAAAACCCTTTTCAAACCGCAAACAAACAAAACAGGATGTTGTGTATAGCTGCTGTCAGGAAAATATTGTTTGTTTGTTTGTTATTTAACGCCTCTTTCAGCAATTTTCCAGCAATATCATAGCGTCTAGTTTTTGGGAGAGGAAGCCGGAGTACTCTGAGAAAACCCGTCCGTCGGTAATCCTTATCAATTATGATTGGTGTCGAGCGCACCCTGCCCGCAGCGATACCCGAAACCGAAATCTCAGTGTTGACAGACCACGTGATCAATAGTAGACACTAGACAAACTACCTTAACCACTCGACCACCAAGGCCCCGACAGGAAAATACCATTTGTACAAGAAAGCAGGCCTACTATAATTTAGTAGCAAATAGCATATTGCAAAAAACGAGTAATCAGCAATACTAAAGGAATGCAATTTACTTAATTCTGTGTTTATTATTATCTCTATATGTAACAATGTACTTATCATATAATATGAGCGCTTTCATTTTAACGCATGAAAAACTGCCAGTTTCCGCGTGCTTGGTAAATGATGATTCGTTAGGTAAATATATTTTTGAACAAAATGCAATCTTTGGTGTGAATATGCACAATAAGGGAGTTTTAAATGGATTTAGAGGAAGAAATCTATATAATTTTAAAAACGTAAATGTACCGCTTAGAAATTAAACCAGAGGCTCTTAATCGCTTACCTGATTTTATTGGCAATGAATTGGAAATACGTTTTAAAGAGGACTACTCAAACAATATTACTAGTAAGTTTTGTTTCCATTGGTTAACCGGTTTCAGAGAAGAAGCCATTAAAAATCTTTCGCCGTAGGGTCCTATGTTAAACTTAGTCCTGCGGTGGCAGCCATTTTGAAGTTGCCATTGGCATAAAAACATAAACATTGTAGAGGACCATCCAAACAATATTGCTAGAAAGTTTTTTGTTTCCATTGGTTAACCGGTTTCATTGAAGAAGCATTTTAAAACTTTTTTACTTAGGGGCCTATGTTAAACTAAGTCCTATGGTGGCGGCCATTTTGATTTTCAGATTGGCATAAAAAAAACATTAGCTTTATAGAGGACCATCCAAACAATATTGCTAGTAAGTTTGTTTCCATTGGTTAACCGGTTTCAGAGAAGAAGCATCTTAAAACCTTTTCCCATGCTGCGATGCTGGCCATTTTGAATTTCCAATTAGCATAAAAACATAAACGTTATAGAGGACCATCCAAACAATATTGCTAGTAAGTTTTTGTTAACTGATTTCAGAAGAGAAGCCTTATTAAACTTTTTCACACAGGGTACTATGCTAAACTAAGTCCTGCAGTGGCGGCCATTTTGATTTTCGGATTGGCATAAAAAACATAAACTTTAAAGAAGATCATCCAAACAATTTTGCTAGTAAGTTTTGTTTCCATAGGTTAACCGGTTTCAGAGAAGAAGCCTTTTAAAACTTTTTCCCATAGGGTCCAATTTTAAACGAAGTCCTGCGGTGGCGACCATTTTGAATTTCCGATTGGCATAGAAAACATAAACTTTATAGAGGACCATCCAAACATTATTGCTAATAAGTTTTGTTTTGATTAGTTAACCGGTTTTCAGAGAAGAAGCCTTTTTGATTTTTTTCCCATAGGGTCTTATGTTAAACTAAGTCCTGCCGTAGCGGCCATATTTTGTTTTCCAATCCAAAAAAAACCACAAACTTTGTAATGGTCCATCCAATGAGCCACCATTTTATTAATGACGCAAATTAAAACAAGTATGTAAAATGAGCCGAGTTCAAAACGTCATGTTTGCCAAGACACAAATGAAAACAAGTATAAACAAATACAAGTATAACGTATAAAGGATATACATTCAACAGGTAGTATTACATAATATAATGGAAAAATATTTATTTCAAACGGAGGCGATGGGGATGGAGGTGGGTTAAATTTCCCTTTGATAAAAGCGTCTATCCTCTCAAAAATGTTTTGATCTGCTGATCACGTGACATCAGCTGAAGAAATAATTTGGTTCAAAGGTCTTATGTAATATTGAAAAGTTCCAACCAAAATTTCATGCTTGAGTGCACTCAAATCAAAATGATTAACAATATATAATTAATAAAACTTCTATCCAATCATGGTGATGTTAAGATTAATGACTCAGCAAACGTAGAACATTCGAACATGTATTGTCTTTGATCGATGGGTAGAGATGACTTTTGATGGTATAAAATTTAAATAAAAAAACAATTCACTGACTATAATGTCGCCTTATATAAATGATTGCGGAGCTGCCTGATAAAACGATGACTGAAAAGAAGGCATTATGGGCCGCACCTCCGTATTACTCTTTATTATATACCAAGTTAACCGTCCCCTCCCCCCGTGGAAACAGGTAATGTTACACTGTTAATTACGCTTCCTATTGTTGCATCTGTTTTACGTACGGAATTGTAACAGGTGACGGACATTATCTGAGACAAATCATCCTTAAAATGTTTTATAATTAACTAGTTTTTATTGATTTTTAAAATATATATTTATAGGATAATTATTTGCGCGGAGATAATATCCAAAATATGATCACGAGTGCCGCATAACGAATCTGATTAATCGAGCATGCGCGGAACTTGTTTCGCGCACGAGTTTGATCTGATGCTTTATGCGGCACGAGTGATCATATTTTGGATATTCACGATGCCCAATTGATTATCCTAGATCTAATTTAGGTACCAAACTTTGTATATTTAAGTGAAGGAAAGAAACAGAGTTTTCGATAAGGTTACTTAAGTCGGTAATATGAGACATATTTAAGTCATCTGAGATTTCGGATGATTTAGGTCCAGGGTTGATTTCAATACCAGCAATAATAAGTAATAAGAGTAGTATCATACTGAACACAAGGTTTGTATAATTTTGATACACATTTGAATAGTCAAGTGGTTGTAAATATTCAGGAGAGGTATTCACACTAAATGGATCAACATTTCCATTAGCTAGGAAGTACGTATATATAACTATTAGTAAGGCATTGCAACCAAAGCTTGCTATCAAATTTATAGATTGTATATCTTGAAGCGTTAAATAGTAACAGGTCGCCTTAGTGGCCACACCGTAATGTGAGTCGATTCTTACCCTGTATTGAGCTAATGATATACTCATGTTACGTCACTCCAAATAAGGACGAGTACCAGTGAGATGTAGGGTAAGTTATCGGGCTTTTAAATAAAAATTCAACAGGTAACATAGGTTTGACATAAATAGTTAAACGTGAACGAAAAATAAGAGATTCAAAAACACTGCTTTGAAAATGAGTAGTAAAAGAATTTACAGACACAAACACATTTAACATAAACATTGATGAAAACAAATAAATAAATAAATATATTTTTATAATACACTATACAAAAATGATACACGAACGTTGTACAAACTATAAATACACGATGTACGAACGATACAATTGTTAATTTATGGGTTCCAGAGACTAGCACGCAGTTTGAAAATCGCAGTCACAAATTACAATCGTACCACACTTGAAAAAAGTCTTTGACACCGAACCCCCAAGCACTGTAATATTTCAATACAATGTATATTATACTTAACTGCTGCCCTGGAAAGATAAAATGGTTTTCAGTTTACTAGCCAAATAAATGTTAACTTTGTACTATTAAAGTTTCATGCGATATAGTGTGTTTGCTACTTGTTCAAGATCGGCGGATCTTTCTGGGGCACTTTGCCTTTCTATCGAATGATTTAAAGCCTCTCTTTATTGAACACATTTTTCAGCGTATCGTTCACCTCGACGCCTCCAAACACGTGTTCGTCCGTCACTGTGTCTCAAGTGATAACGGGATTCGTTGGACCACAACACAGATGCTCATTGTCTATGTGCCCATCGTTGACGCGCTCGTGTCCATTCAAGTCGGTTTCGACGCCTCTTGAGGGAATGAGCATGTTTCTTTGGAGAGGTCGTCTTGCTCCGAGTCCATTTTGGCGTAGTCAAGCGAGTAATTGTCGACGGTGAACAATGCATCCGACTTTGGCATTATCACATTTGTAAAGAGTAAACCTTGAAAACTTAAGATAGGATTTTTGTAGCCGTAATTTATTTATGTCGATTAAACATGGCATTTTTACATTGTCTCATAGGCTCCGTACGTTTCAGTTTGGTATCAAATACTCACAAAATTTTGTTACATATGTACATACATGGTTTAACAAACCATTACAGGCACTTTTAATTTGATTTTTAAAATACATAAAGGATACATTCGGATACATTTAGGAGATAACCGTAATGTATTTGAAGATTTGCCGGCATCAATTGGTGATTTGATGGTCGGAAAATGAGTTTACTGGCGACGCGTACATTACGGTTATCTCCATTCTAATGCTACGCCAATAAAAAACTAAATAAACTCATTAAAATGGGAATTTTTTTATTTACCGGAACTAACGTCTGCGCTTGCGTTAACTTTTGACGGCATTCAGGTGTAGGACCACCATTATGATAGTTTTTTTACTCTTCGGCTATATTAAAATTTGATAATTTTGACTTATCCTAGAAAATTCACCTTTGTTTCAAATTAAGTGACACTTCTGTCCCCTATAAAAATGCACTGGCGGAACATTCTGTCAAAATTTCACAATATGTTTCATGGCATATAAGAAAAAAGGCTCAACCTGAAGTCCACGTGGTCTAAAAATCTACTTTCACTTTCTATTTCAGTCCAAAAATAGTGCTTGTCCCTAATTGACTCTCAACATTTTTATGTTCATTTAAAACCAATAAAACTTTATCCTCAAGTTTCCTAGAATATTCAGCTTTCCAAAAATACCAAATTTATTCTGGTATCATGTGCGGTTCAAATTCTATATGATGCAAGAGTGAACCTGTCTGTTGACTAGTACTACTTTTACGTACAACCTCTGGACTGGTTCCCGGTATTTGGTGGTCCAACACCTAAAGAAGATGTTTTTGTTCAACAAATTAAATAAAATTTTTCCTGGTCTTAGATTTATGTTAGTCGAAACAAATTCTAAAATTTTGTTGAATTCCTTTCAGCGGTTTTCAAGAAATGCATGAAAACATCAAAGACCTCACATGCGCGTTATCATGAAAAATTTAGCTTGGTGATCAAGAAATGCATTATTCCTTAATTTTTCAATTTCTGAGTTGCAGATGTAAATAGCAAGCTTGGCAATATACATCCAACACAAATGGACTTATTTCACACATAGAAAGGCACTAATTACATAATTTTATCAAAAATTTTGCATCTTTTTTAGTTTATTTCACATCCCCCCCCCCCTTTTTACAAAGTTAGATACTGAGTACCTTCAAACTGTTGGGATAAGACTTTTATCTCTTGAAATACATTTCAATTAAGAAAAATAGTTTGAAACTGTCCTAATTATGCACCTAGTACATCCTGAGAAAGTTTTTGAGTTCAAATTTAAATTTATTGATATTCAGTTGTACCATGTTTTGGAGGTGTACATTAATAGTTTCTAAACTGAGACTAAAATTTTATGAATTTCATTAAATGCGTTCACTATTCCATTAAGCTTAATAGTCAAATGAACATTCCTTAATAAAAAAAACCCCACTAAAGTTCAAACTGGCATACAAAGAAACAAAATCATGTCTTGCTTTGGTATGAAATTGCAAAAATTGGCCAATTTCCAATTACTGCTCATGTTTAAGGAATTTTTTACAGAAGTACCATCATCTCAAGGCCCAATTATCTTAACAAGTACAATTATTGCATATGGTTACTAGTTTACTAACAAATTTACCCCTAGCAAGCATCAGATTAGAAAATAAATAATTTTAGTATTAACCCATGCCAGCAATGTACTAACCGACTTAAGCTGCAGGTGTAAAATTGACAAATTCATCTTAAATACACTATTTTTCTGCATACTAGAATGTCTACCAGTTCTAGTTTTATACATTTTGACCCTTTCATTACATCCAAAACCGAAAACAGGAGTTTATTTAAATTAAAGCACATTCTACTAAGCTCGGACCACTGCAGACCCCATAATTTCATACAATATTACATAATACCATATTTAGGCTGAAATTTGACCCCCCTATAGGTTTTGGCTCTGATAAGCAATTAAAATGATAGTCTTGGTGATTTACATTCTTTCAGTACCATTTTTATCAAAAGAAATAGAAGTTGATATACCTGTCTATGGCCTCTTCATAAAGAAGATGTTTTTGTTCAACAAATTAAATAAAATTTCCTGGTCTTAGATTTATGTTAGTCGAAACAAATTCTAAAATTTTGTTGAATTCCTTTCAGCGGTTTTCAAGAAATGCATGAAAACATCAAAGACCTCACATGCGCGTTATCATGAAAAATTTAGCTTGGTGATCAAGAAATGCATTATTCCTTAATTTTTCAATTTCTGAGTTGCAGATGTAAATAGCAAGCTTGGCAATATACATCCAACACAAATGGACTTATTTCACACATAGAAAGGCACTAATTACATAATTTTATCAAAAATTTTGCATCTTTTTTAGTTTATTTCACATCCCCCCCCTTTTTACAAAGTTAGATACTGAGTACCTTCCAACTGTTGGGATAAGACTTTTATCTCTTGAAATACATTTCAATTAAGAAAAATAGTTTGAAACTGTCCTAATTATGCACCTAGTACATCCTGAGAAAGTTTTTGAGTTCAAATTTAAATTTATTGATATTCAGTTGTACCATGTTTTGGAGGTGTACATGAATAGTTTCTAAACTGAGACTAAAATTTTATGAATTTCATTAAATGCGTTCACTATTCCATTAAGCTTAATAGTCAAATGAACATTCCTTAATAAAAAAAACCCACTAAAGTTCAAACTGGCATACAAAGAAACAAAATTATGTCTTGCTTTGGTATGAAATTGCAAAAATTGGCCAATTTCCAATTACTGCTCATGTTTAAGGAATTTTTGACATAAGTACCATCATCTCAAGGCCCAATTATCTTAACAAGTACAATTATTGCATATGGTTACTTGTTTACTAACAAATTTACCCCTAGCAAGCATCAGATTAGAAAATAAATAATTTTAGTATTAACCCATGCCAGCAATGTACTAACCGACTTAAGCTGCAGGTGTAAAATTGACAAATTCATCTTAAATACACTATTTTTCTGCATACTAGAATGTCTACCAGTTCTAGTTTTATACATTTTGACCCTTTCATTACATCCAAAACCGAAAACAGGAGTTTATTTAAATTAAAGCACATTCTACTAAGCTCGGACCACTGCAGACCCCATAATTTCATACAATATTACATAATACCATATTTAGGCTGAAATTTGACCCCCCTATAGGTTTTGGCTCTGATAAGCAATTAAAATGATAGTCTTGGTGATTTACATTCTTTCAGTACCATTTTTATCAAAAGAAATAGAAGTTGATATACCTGTCTATGGCCTCTTCATAAAGAAGATGTTTTTGTTCAACAAATTAAATAAAATTTCCTGGTCTTAGATTTATGTTAGTCGAAACAAATTCTAAAATTTTGTTGAATTCCTTTCAGCGGTTTTCAAGAAATGCATGAAAACATCAAAGACCTCACATGCGCGTTATCATGAAAAATTTAGCTTGGTGATCAAGAAATGCATTATTCCTTAATTTTTCAATTTCTGAGTTGCAGATGTAAATAGCAAGCTTGGCAATATACATCCAACACAAATGGACTTATTTCACACATAGAAAGGCACTAATTACATAATTTTATCAAAAATTTTGCATCTTTTTTAGTTTATTTCACATCCCCCCCCTTTTTACAAAGTTAGATACTGAGTACCTTCCAACTGTTGGGATAAGACTTTTATCTCTTGAAATACATTTCAATTAAGAAAAATAGTTTGAAACTGTCCTAATTATGCACCTAGTACATCCTGAGAAAGTTTTTGAGTTCAAATTTAAATTTATTGATATTCAGTTGTACCATGTTTTGGAGGTGTACATGAATAGTTTCTAAACTGAGACTAAAATTTTATGAATTTCATTAAATGCGTTCACTATTCCATTAAGCTTAATAGTCAAATGAACATTCCTTAATAAAAAAAACCCACTAAAGTTCAAACTGGCATACAAAGAAACAAAATTATGTCTTGCTTTGGTATGAAATTGCAAAAATTGGCCAATTTCCAATTACTGCTCATGTTTAAGGAATTTTTGACATAAGTACCATCATCTCAAGGCCCAATTATCTTAACAAGTACAATTATTGCATATGGTTACTTGTTTACTAACAAATTTACCCCTAGCAAGCATCAGATTAGAAAATAAATAATTTTAGTATTAACCCATGCCAGCAATGTAACCGACTTAAGCCGCAGGTGTAAAATTGACAAATTCATCTTAAATACACTATTTTTCTGCATACTAGAATGTCTACCAGTTCTAGTTTTATACATTTTGACCCTTTCATTACATCCAAAACCTAAAACAGGAGTTTATTTAAATTAAAGCACATTCTACTAAGCTCGGACCACTGCAGACCCCATAATTTCATACAATATTACATAATACCATATTTAGGCTGAAATTTGACCCCCCTATAGGTTTTGGCTCTGATAAGCAATTAAAATGATAGTCTTGGTGATTTACATTCTTTCAGTACCATTTTTATCAAAAGAAATAGAAGTTGATATACCTGTCTATGGCCTCTTCAGGTGTAGGACCACCATAGTTTTTTTACTCTTCGGCTATATTAAAATTTGATAATTTTGACTTATCCTAGAAAATTTACCTTTGTTTCAAATTAAGTGACACTTCTGTCCCCTATAAAAATGCACTGGCTGAACATTCTGTCAAAATTTCACAATATGTTTCATGGCATATAAGAAAAAACGCTCAACCTGAAGTCCACGTGGTCTAAAAATCTACTTTCACTTTCAATTTCAGTCCAAAAATAGTGCTTGTCCCTAATTGACTCTCAACATTTTTATGTTCATTTAAAACCAATAAAACTTTATCCTCAAGTTTCCTAGAATATTCAGCTTTCCAAAAATACCAAATTTATTCTGGTATCATGTGCGGTTCAAATTCTATATGATGCAAGAGTGAACCTGTCTGTTGACTAGTACTACTTTTACGTACAACCTCTGGACTGGTTCCCGGTATTTGGTGGTCCTACACCTAAAGAAGATGTTTTTGTTCAACAAATTAAATAAAATTTTTCCTGGTCTTAGATTTATGTTAGTCGAAACAAATTCTAAAATTTTGTTGAATTCCTTTCAGCGGTTTTCAAGAAATGCATGAAAACATCAAAGACCTCACATGCGCGTTATCATGAAAAATTTAGCTTGGTGATCAAGAAATGCATTATTCCTTAATTTTTCAATTTCTGAGTTGCAGATGTAAATAGCAAGCTTGGCAATATACATCCAACACAAATGGACTTATTTCACACATAGAAAGGCACTAATTACATAATTTTATCAAAAATTTTGCATCTTTTTTAGTTTATTTCACATCCCCCCCTTTTTTACAAAGTGTGATACTGAGTACCTTCAAACTGTTGGGATAAGACTTTTATCTCTTGAAATACATTTCAATTAAGAAAAATAGTTTGAAACTGTCCTAATTATGCACCTAGTACATCCTGAGAAAGTTTTTGAGTTCAAATTTAAATTTATTGATATTCAGTTGTACCATGTTTTGGAGGTGTACATTAATAGTTTCTAAACTGAGACTAAAATTTTATGAATTTCATTAAATGCGTTCACTATTCCATTAAGCTTAATAGTCAAATGAACATTCCTTAATTAAAAAAAACCCACTAAAGTTCAAACTGGCATACAAAGAAACAAAATTATGTCTTGCTTTGGTATGAAATTGCAAATATTGGCCAATTTCCAATTACTGCTCATGTTTAAGGAATTTTTGACAGAAGTACCATCATCTCAAGGCCCAATTATCTTAACAAGTACATTTATTGCATATGGTTGCTAGTTTACTAACAAATTTACCCCTAGCAAGCATCAGATTAGAAAATAAATAATTTTAGTATTAACCCATGCCAGCAATGTAACCGACTTAAGCCGCAGGTGTAAAATTGACAAATTCATCTTCAATACACTATTTTTCTGCATACTAGAATGTCTACCAGTTCTAGTTTTATACATTTTGACCCTTTCATTACACCCAAAACCTAAAACAGGAGTTTATTTAAATTAAAGCACATTCTACTAAGCTCGGACCACTGCAGACCCCATAATTTCATACAATATTACATAATACCATATTTAGGCTGAAATTTGACCCCCCTATAGGTTTTGGCTCTGATAAGCAATTAAAATGATAGTCTTGGTGATTTACATTCTTTCAGTACCATTTTTATCAAAAGAAATAGAAGTTGATATACCTGGCTATGGCCTCTTCAGAAGATGTTTTTGTTCAACAAATTAAATAAAATTTTTCCTGGTCTTAGATTTATGTTAGTCGAAACAAATTCTAAAATTTTGTTGAATTCCTTTCAGCGGTTTTCAAGAAATGCATGAAAACATCAAAGACCTCACATGCGCGTTATCATGAAAAATTTAGCTTGGTGATCAAGAAATGCATTATTCCTTAATTTTTCAATTTCTGAGTTGCAGATGTAAATAGCAAGCTTGGCAATATACATCCAACACAAATGGACTTATTTCACACATAGGAAGGCACTAATTACATAATTTTATCAAAAATTTTGCATCTTTTTTAGTTTATTTCACATCCCCCCCCCTTTTTACAAAGTTAGATACTGAGTACCTTCCAACTGTTGGGATAAGACTTTTATCTCTTGAAATACATTTCAATTAAGAAAAATAGTTTGAAACTGTCCTAATTATGCACCTAGTACATCCTGAGAAAGTTTTTGAGTTCAAATTTAAATTTATTGATATTCAGTTGTACCATGTTTTGGAGGTGTACATTAATAGTTTCTAAACTGAGACTAAAATTTTATGAATTTCATTAAATGCGTTCACTATTCCATTAAGCTTAATAGTCAAATGAACATTCCTTAATAAAAAAAACCCACTAAAGTTCAAACTGGCATACAAAGAAACAAAATTATGTCTTGCTTTGGTATGAAATTGCAAAAATTGGCCAATTTCCAATTACTGCTCATGTTTAAGGAATTTTTGACAGAAGTACCATCATCTCAAGGCCCAATTATCTTAACAAGTACAATTATTGCATATGGTTACTAGTTTACTAACAAATTTACCCCTAGCAAGCATCAGATTAGAAAATAAATAATTTTAGTATTAACCCATGCCAGCAATGTAACCGACTTAAGCCGCAGGTGTAAAATTGACAAATTCATCTTAAATACACTATTTTTCTGCATACTAGAATGTCTACCAGTTCTAGTTTTATACATTTTGACCCTTTCATTACATCCAAAACCTAAAACAGGAGTTTATTTAAATTAAAGCACATTCTACTAAGCTCGGACCACTGCAGACCCCATAATTTCATACAATATTACATAATACCATATTTAGGCTGAAATTTGACCCCCCTATAGGTTTTGGCTCTGATAAGCAATTAAAATGATAGTCTTGGTGATTTACATTCTTTCAGTACCATTTTTATCAAAAGAAATAGAAGTTGATATACCTGGCTATGGCCTCTTCAGAAGATGTTTTTGTTCAACAAATTAAATAAAATTTTTCCTGGTCTTAGATTTATGTTAGTCGAAACAAATTCTAAAATTTTGTTGAATTCCTTTCAGCGGTTTTCAAGAAATGCATGAAAACATCAAAGACCTCACATGCGCGTTATCATGAAAAATTTAGCTTGGTGATCAAGAAATGCATTATTCCTTAATTTTTCAATTTCTGAGTTGCAGATGTAAATAGCAAGCTTGGCAATATACATCCAACACAAATGGACTTATTTCACACATAGGAAGGCACTAATTACATAATTTTATCAAAAATTTTGCATCTTTTTTAGTTTATTTCACATCCCCCCCCCTTTTTACAAAGTTAGATACTGAGTACCTTCCAACTGTTGGGATAAGACTTTTATCTCTTGAAATACATTTCAATTAAGAAAAATAGTTTGAAACTGTCCTAATTATGCACCTAGTACATCCTGAGAAAGTTTTTGAGTTCAAATTTAAATTTATTGATATTCAGTTGTACCATGTTTTGGAGGTGTACATTAATAGTTTCTAAACTGAGACTAAAATTTTATGAATTTCATTAAATGCGTTCACTATTCCATTAAGCTTAATAGTCAAATGAACATTCCTTAATAAAAAAACCCCACTAAAGTTCAAACTGGCATACAAAGAAACAAAATTATGTCTTGCTTTGGTATGAAATTGCAAAAATTGGCCAATTTCCAATTACTGCTCATGTTTAAGGAATTTTTGACAGAAGTACCATCATCTCAAGGCCCAATTATCTTAACAAGTACAATTATTGCATATGGTTACTAGTTTACTAACAAATTTACCCCTAGCAAGCATCAGATTAGAAAATAAATCATTTTAGTATTAACCCATGCCAGCAATGTAACCGACTTAAGCCGCAGGTGTAAAATTGACAAATTCATCTTAAATACACTATTTTTCTGCATACTAGAATGTCTACCAGTTCTAGTTTTATACATTTTGACCCTTTCATTACATCCAAAACCTAAAACAGGAGTTTATTTAAATTAAAGCACATTCTACTAAGCTCGGACCACTGCAGACCCCATAATTTCATACAATATTACATAATACCATATTTAGGCTGAAATTTGACCCCCCTATAGGTTTTGGCTCTGATAAGCAATTAAAATGATAGTCTTGGTGATTTACATTCTTTCAGTACCATTTTTATCAAAAGAAATAGAAGTTGATATACCTGTCTATGGCCTCTTCATAAAGAAGATGTTTTTGTTCAACAAATTAAATAAAATTTTTCCTGGTCTTAGATTTATGTTAGTCGAAACAAATTCTAAAATTTTGTTGAATTCCTTTCAGCGGTTTTCAAGAAATGCATGAAAACATCAAAGACCTCACATGCGCGTTATCATGAAAAATTTAGCTTGGTGATCAAGAAATGCATTATTCCTTAATTTTTCAATTTCTGAGTTGCAGATGTAAATAGCAAGCTTGGCAATATACATCCAACACAAATGGACTTATTTCACACATAGAAAGGCACTAATTACATAATTTTATCAAAAATTTTGCATCTTTTTTAGTTTATTTCTCAATCCCCCCCCCTTTTTACAAAGTGAGATACTGAGTACCTTCAAACTGTTGGGATAAGACTTTTATCTCTTGAAATACATTTCAATTAAGAAAAATAGTTTGAAACTGTCCTAATTATGCACCTAGTACATCCTGAGAAAGTTTTTGAGTTCAAATTTAAATTTATTGATATTCAGTTGTACCATGTTTTGGAGGTGTACATTAATAGTTTCTAAACTGAGACTAAAATTTTATGAATTTCATTAAATGCGTTCACTATTCCATTAAGCTTAATAGTCAAATGAACATTCCTTAATAAAAAAAACCCACTAAAGTTCAAACTGGCATACAAAGAAACAAAATTATGTCTTGCTTTGGTATGAAATTGCAAAAATTGGCCAATTTCCAATTACTGCTCATGTTTAAGGAATTTTTGACAGAAGTACCATCATCTCAAGGCCCAATTATCTTAACAAGTACAATTATTGCATATGGTTACTAGTTTACTAACAAATTTACCCCTAGCAAGCATCAGATTAGAAAATAAATCATTTTAGTATTAACCCATGCCAGCAATGTAACCGACTTAAGCCGCAGGTGTAAAATTGACAAATTCATCTTAAATACACTATTTTTCTGCATACTAGAATGTCTACCAGTTCTAGTTTTATACATTTTGACCCTTTCATTACATCCAAAACCTAAAACAGGAGTTTATTTAAATTAAAGCACATTCTACTAAGCTCGGACCACTGCAGACCCCATAATTTCATACAATATTACATAATACCATATTTAGGCTGAAATTTGACCCCCCCTATAGGTTTTGGCTCTGATAAGCAATTAAAATGATAGTCTTGGTGATTTACATTCTTTCAGTACCATTTTTATCAAAAGAAATAGAAGTTGATATACCTGTCTATGGCCTCTTCATAAAGAAGATGTTTTTGTTCAACAAATTAAATAAAATTTTTCCTGGTCTTAGATTTATGTTAGTCGAAACAAATTCTAAAATTTTGTTGAATTCCTTTCAGCGGTTTTAAAGAAATGCATGAAAACATCAAAGACCTCACATGCGCGTGCGTTATCATGAAAAATTTAGCTTGGTGATCAAGAAATGCATTATTCCTTAATTTTTCAATTTCTGAGTTGCAGATGTAAATAGCAAGCTTGGCAATATACATCCAACACAAATGGACTTATTTCACACATAGAAAGGCACTAATTACATAATTTTATCAAAAATTTTGCATCTTTTTTAGTTTATTTCACATCCCCCCTTTTTACAAAGTGAGATACTGAGTACCTTCCAACTGTTGGGATAAGACTTTTATCTCTTGAAATACATTTCAATTAAGAAAAATAGTTTGAAACTGTCCTAATTATGCACCTAGTACATCCTGAGAAAGTTTTTGAGTTCAAATTTAAATTTATTGATATTCAGTTGTACCATGTTTTGGAGGTGTACATTAATAGTTTCTAAACTGAGACTAAAATTTTATGAATTTCATTAAATGCGTTCACTATTCCATTAAGCTTAATAGTCAAATGAACATTCCTTAATAAAAAAAACCCCACTAAAGTTCAAACTGGCATACAAAGAAACAAAATTATGTCTTGCTTTGATATGAAATTGCAAAAATTGGCCAATTTCCAATTACTGCTCATGTTTAAGGAATTTTTGACAGAAGTACCATCATCTCAAGGCCCAATTATCTTAACAAGTACAATTATTGCATATGGTTACTAGTTTACTAACAAATTTACCCCTAGCAAGCATCAGATTAGAAAATAAATAATTTTAGTATTAACCCATGCCAGCAATGTAACTGACTTAAGCAGCAGGTGTAAAATTGACAAATTCATCTTAAATACACTATTTTTCTGCATACTAGAATGTCTACCAGTTCTAGTTTTATACATTTTGACCCTTTCATTACATCCAAAACCTAAAACAGGAGTTTATTTAAATTAAAGCACATTCTACTAAGCTCGGACCACTGCAGACCCCATAATTTCATACAATATTACATAATACCATATTTAGGCTGAAATTTGACCCCCCTATAGGTTTTGGCTCTGATAAGCAATTAAAATGATAGTCTTGGTGATTTACATTCTTTCAGTACCATTTTTATCAAAAGAAATAGAAGTTGATATACCTGTCTATGGCCTCTTCAGGTGTAGGACCACCATAGTTTTTTTACTCTTCGGCTATATTAAAATTTGATAATTTTGACTTATCCTAGAAAGTTTACCTTTGTTTCAAATTAAGTGACACTTCTGTCCCCTATAAAAATGCACTGGCTGAACATTCTGTCAAAATTTCACAATATGTTTCATGGCATATAAGAAAAAACGCTCAACCTGAAGTCCACGTGGTCTAAAAATCTACTTTCACTTTCTATTTCAGTCCAAAAATAGTGCTTGTCCCTAATTGACTCTCAACATTTTTATGTTCATTTAAAACCAATAAAACTTTATCCTCAAGTTTCCTAGAATATTCAGCTTTCCAAAAATACCAAATTTATTCTGGTATCATGTGCGGTTCAAATTCTATATAATACAAGAGTGAACCTGTCTGTTGACTAGTACTACTTTTACGTACAACCTCTGGACTGGTTCCCGGTATTTGGTGGTCCTACACCTAAAGAAGATGTTTTTGTTCAACAAATTAAATAAAATTTTTCCTGGTCTTAGATTTATGTTAGTCGAAACAAATTCTAAAATTTTGTTGAATTCCTTTCAGCGGTTTTCAAGAAATGCATGAAAACATCAAAGACCTCACATGCGCGTTATCATGAAAAATTTAGCTTGGTGATCAAGAAATGCATTATTCCTTAATTTTTCAATTTCTGAGTTGCAGATGTAAATAGCAAGCTTGGTAATATACATCCAACACAAATGGACTTATTTCACACATAGAAAGGCACTAATTACATAATTTTATCAAAAATTTTGCATCTTTTTTAGTTTATTTCACATCCCCCCCCCCTTTTTACAAAGTTAGATACTGAGTACCTTCCAACTGTTGGGATAAGACTTTTATCTCTTGAAATACATTTCAATTAAGAAAAATAGTTTGAAACTGTCCTAATTATGCACCTAGTACATCCTGAGAAAGTTTTTGAGTTCAAATTTAAATTTATTGATATTCAGTTGTACCATGTTTTGGAGGTGTACATTAATAGTTTCTAAACTGAGACTAAAATTTTATGAATTTCATTAAATGCGTTCACTATTCCATTAAGCTTAATAGTCAAATGAACATTCCTTAATAAAAAAAACCCACTAAAGTTCAAACTGGCATACAAAGAAACAAAATTATGTCTTGCTTTGGTATGAAATTGCAAAAATTGGCCAATTTCCAATTACTGCTCATGTTTAAGGAATTTTTGACAGAAGTACCATCATCTCAAGGCCCAATTATCTTAACAAGTACAATTATTGCATATGGTTACTAGTTTACTAACAAATTTACCCCTAGCAAGCATCAGATTAGAAAATAAATAATTTTAGTATTAACCCATGCCAGCAATGTAACCGACTTAAGCCGCAGGTGTAAAATTGACAAATTCATCTTAAATACACTATTTTTCTGCATACTAGAATGTCTACCAGTTCTAGTTTTATACATTTTGACCCTTTCATTACATCCAAAACCTAAAACAGGAGTTTATTTAAATTAAAGCACATTCTACTAAGCTCGGACCACTGCAGACCCCATAATTTCATACAATATTACATAATACCATATTTAGGCTGAAATTTGACCCCCCTATAGGTTTTGGCTCTGATAAGCAATTAAAATGATAGTCTTGGTGATTTACATTCTTTCAGTACCATTTTTATCAAAAGAAATAGAAGTTGATATACCTGTCTATGGCCTCTTCATAAAGAAGATGTTTTTGTTCAACAAATTAAATAAAATTTTTCCTGGTCTTAGATTTATGTTAGTCGAAACAAATTCTAAAATTTTGTTGAATTCCTTTCAGCGGTTTTCAAGAAATGCATGAAAACATCAAAGACCTCACATGCGCGTGCGTTATCATGAAAAATTTAGCTTGGTGATCAAGAAATGCATTATTCCTTAATTTTTCAATTTCTGAGTTGCAGATGTAAATAGCAAGCTTGGCAATATACATCCAACACAAATGGACTTATTTCACACATAGAAAGGCACTAATTACATAATTTTATCAAAAATTTTGCATCTTTTTTAGTTTATTTCACATCCCCCCCTTTTTACAAAGTGAGATACTGAGTACCTTCCAACTGTTGGGATAAGACTTTTATCTCTTGAAATACATTTCAATTAAGAAAAATAGTTTGAAACTGTCCTAATTATGCACCTAGTACATCCTGAGAAAGTTTTTGAGTTCAAATTTAAATTTATTGATATTCAGTTGTACCATGTTTTGGAGGTGTACATTAATAGTTTCTAAACTGAGACTAAAATTTTATGAATTTCATTAAATGCGTTCACTATTCCATTAAGCTTAATAGTCAAATGAACATTCCTTAATAAAAAAAACCCCACTAAAGTTCAAACTGGCATACAAAGAAACAAAATTATGTCTTGCTTTGATATGAAATTGCAAAAATTGGCCAATTTCCAATTACTGCTCATGTTTAAGGAATTTTTGACAGAAGTACCATCATCTCAAGGCCCAATTATCTTAACAAGTACAATTATTGCATATGGTTACTAGTTTACTAACAAATTTACCCCTAGCAAGCATCAGATTAGAAAATAAATAATTTTAGTATTAACCCATGCCAGCAATGTAACTGACTTAAGCAGCAGGTGTAAAATTGACAAATTCATCTTAAATACACTATTTTTCTGCATACTAGAATGTCTACCAGTTCTAGTTTTATACATTTTGACCCTTTCATTACATCCAAAACCTAAAACAGGAGTTTATTTAAATTAAAGCACATTCTACTAAGCTCGGACCACTGCAGACCCCATAATTTCATACAATATTACATAATACCATATTTAGGCTGAAATTTGACCCCCCTATAGGTTTTGGCTCTGATAAGCAATTAAAATGATAGTCTTGGTGATTTACATTCTTTCAGTACCATTTTTATCAAAAGAAATAGAAGTTGATATACCTGTCTATGGCCTCTTCAGGTGTAGGACCACCATAGTTTTTTTACTCTTCGGCTATATTAAAATTTGATAATTTTGACTTATCCTAGAAAATTTACCTTTGTTTCAAATTAAGTGACACTTCTGTCCCCTATAAAAATGCACTGGCTGAACATTCTGTCAAAATTTCACAATATGTTTCATGGCATATAAGAAAAAACGCTCAACCTGAAGTCCACGTGGTCTAAAAATCTACTTTCACTTTCTATTTCAGTCCAAAAATAGTGCTTGTCCCTAATTGACTCTCAACATTTTTATGTTCATTTAAAACCAATAAAACTTTATCCTCAAGTTTCCTAGAATATTCAGCTTTCCAAAAATACCAAATTTATTCTGGTATCATGTGCGGTTCAAATTCTATATAATGCAAGAGTGAACCTGTCTGTTGACTAGTACTACTTTTACGTACAACCTCTGGACTGGTTCCCGGTGTTTGGTGGTCCTACACCTAAAGAAGATGTTTTTGTTCAACAAATTAAATAAAATTTTTCCTGGTCTTAGATTTATGTTAGTCGAAACAAATTCTAAAATTTTGTTGAATTCCTTTCAGCGGTTTTCAAGAAATGCATGAAAACATCAAAGACCTCACATGCGCGTTATCATGAAAAATTTAGCTTGGTGATCAAGAAATGCATTATTCCTTAATTTTTCAATTTCTGAGTTGCAGATGTAAATAGCAAGCTTGGCAATATACATCCAACACAAATGGACTTATTTCACACATAGAAAGGCACTAATTACATAATTTTATCAAAAATTTTGCATCTTTTTTAGTTTATTTCACATCCCCCCCCTTTTTACAAAGTGAGATACTGAGTACCTTCCAACTGTTGGGATAAGACTTTTATCTCTTGAAATACATTTCAATTAAGAAAAATAGTTTGAAACTGTCCTAATTATGCACCTAGTACATCCTGAGAAAGTTTTTGAGTTCAAATTTAAATTTATTGATATTCAGTTGTACCATGTTTTGGAGGTGTACATTAATAGTTTCTAAACTGAGACTAAAATTTTATGAATTTCATTAAATGCGTTCACTATTCCATTAAGCTTAATAGTCAAATGAACATTCCTTAATAAAAAAAACCCACCAAAGTTCAAACTGGCATACAAAGAAACAAAATTATGTCATGCTTTGGTATGAAATTGCAATAATTGGCCAATTTCCAATTACTGCTCATGTTTAAGGAATTTTTGACAGAAGTACCATCATCTTAAGGCCCAATTATCTTAACAAGTACAATTATTGCATATGGTTACTAGTTTACTAACAAATTTACCCCTAGCAAGCATCAGATTAGAAAATAAATAATTTTAGTATTAACCCATGCCAGCAATGTAACCGACTTAAGCCGCAGGTGTAAAATTGACAAATTCATCTTAAATACACTATTTTTCTGCATACTAGAATGTCTACCAGTTCTAGTTTTATACATTTTGACCCTTTCATTACATCCAAAACCTAAAACAGGAGTTTATTTAAATTAAAGCACATTCTACTAAGCTCGGACCACTGCAGACCCCATAATTTCATACAATATTACATAATACCATATTTAGGCTGAAATTTGACCCCCCTATAGGTTTTGCCTCTGATAAGCAATTAAAATGATAGTCTTGGTGATTTACATTCTTTCAGTACCATTTTTATCAAAAGAAATAGAAGTTGATATACCTGTCTATGGCCTCTTCATAAAGAAGATGTTTTTGTTCAACAAATTAAATAAAATTTTTCCTGGTCTTAGATTTATGTTAGTCGAAACAAATTCTAAAATTTTGTTGAATTCCTTTCAGCGGTTTTCAAGAAATGCATGAAAACATCAAAGACCTCACATGCGCGTTATCATGAAAAATTTAGCTTGGTGATCAAGAAATGCATTATTCCTCAATTTTTCAATTTCTGAGTTGCAGATGTAAATAGCAAGCTTGGCAATATACATCCAACACAAATGGACTTATTTCACACATAGAAAGGCACTAATTACATAATTTTATCAAAAATTTTGCATCTTTTTTAGTTTATTTCACATCCCCCCCTTTTTACAAAGTGAGATACTGAGTACCTTCAAACTGTTGGGATAAGACTTTTATCTCTTGAAATACATTTCAATTAAGAAAAATAGTTTGAAACTGTCCTAATTATGCACCTAGTACATCCTGAGAAAGTTTTTGAATTCAAATTTAAATTTATTGATATTCAGTTGTACCATGTTTTGGAGGTGTACATTAATAGTTTCTAAACTGAGACTTAAATTTAATGAATTTCATTAAATGCGTTCACTATTCCATTAAGCTTAATAGTCAAATGAACATTCCTTAATAAAAAAACCCACTAAAGTTCAAACTGGCATACAAAGAAACAAAATTATGTCTTGCTTTGGTATGAAATTGCAGAAATTGGCCAATTTCCAATTACTGCTCATGTTTAAGGAATTTTTGACAGAAGTACCATCATCTCAAGGCCCAATTATCTTAACAAGTACAATTATTGCATATGGTTACTAGTTTACTAACAAATTTACCCCTAGCAAGCATCAGATTAGAAAATAAATAATTTTAGTATTAACCCATGCCAGCAATGTAACCGACTTAAGCCGCAGGTGTAAAATTGACAAATTCATCTTAAATACACTATTTTTCTGCATACTAGAATGTCTACCAGTTCTAGTTTTATACATTTTGACCCTTTCATTACATCCAAAACCTAAAACAGGAGTTTATTTAAATTAAAGCACATTCTACTAAGCTCGGACCACTGCAGACCCCATAATTTCATACAATATTAAATAATACCATATCTAGGCTGAAATTGGACCCCCTTATAGGTATTGGCTCTGATAAGCAATTAAAATGATAGTCTTGGTGATTTACATTCTTTCAGTACCATTTTTATCAAAAGAAATAGAAGTTGATATACCTGTCTATGGCCTCTTCAGGTGTAGGACCACCATAGTTTTTTTACTCTTCGGCTATATTAAAATTTGATAATTTTGACTTATCCTAGAAAATTTACCTTTGTTTCCAATTAAGTGACACTTCTGTCCCCTATAAAAATGCACTGGCTGAACATTCTGTCAAAATTTCACAATATGTTTCATGGCATATAAGAAAAAACGCTCAACCTGAAGTCCACGTGGTCTAAAAATCTACTTTCACTTTCTATTTCAGTCCAAAAATAGTGCTTGTCCCTAATTGACTCTCAACATTTTTATGTTCATTTAAAACCAATAAAACTTTATCCTCAAGTTTCCTAGAATATTCAGCTTTCCAAAAATACCAAATTTATTCTGGTATCATGTGCGGTTCAAATTCTATATGATGCAAGAGTGAACCTGTCTGTTGACTAGTACTACTTTTACGTACAACCTCTGGACTGGTTCCCGGTATTTGGTGGTCCTACACCTAAAGAAGATGTTTTTGTTCAACAAATTAAATAAAATTTTTCCTGGTCTTAGATTTATGTTAGTCGAAACAAATTCTAAAATTTTGTTGAATTCCTTTCAGCGGTTTTCAAGAAATGCATGAAAACATCAAAGACCTCACATGCGCGTTATCATGAAAAATTTAGCTTGGTGATCAAGAAATGCATTATTCCTTAATTTTTCAATTTCTGAGTTGCAGATGTAAATAGCAAGCTTGGCAATATACATCCAACACAAATGGACTTATTTCACACATAGAAAGGCACTAATTACATAATTTTATCAAAAATTTTGCATCTTTTTTAGTTTATTTCACATCCCCCCCCCTTTTTACAAAGTGAGATACTGAGTACCTTCAAACTGTTGGGATAAGACTTTTATCTCTTGAAATACATTTCAATTAAGAAAAATAGTTTGAAACTGTCCTAATTATGCACCTAGTACATCCTGAGAAAGTTTTTGAGTTCAAATTTAAATTTATTGATATTCAGTTGTACCATGTTTTGGAGGTGTACATTAATAGTTTCTAAACTGAGACTAAAATTTTATGAATTTCATTAAATGCGTTCACTATTCCATTAAGCTTAATAGTCAAATGAACATTCCTTAATAAAAAAAACCCACTAAAGTTCAAACTGGCATACAAAGAAACAAAATTATGTCTTGCTTTGGTATGAAATTGCAAAAATTGGCCAATTTCCAATTACTGCTCATGTTTAAGGAATTTTTGACAGAAGTACCATCATCTCAAGGCCCAATTATCTTAACAAGTACAATTATTGCATATGGTTACTAGTTTACTAACAAATTTACCCCTAGCAAGCATCAGATTAGAAAATAAATCATTTTAGTATTAACCCATGCCAGCAATGTAACCGACTTAAGCCGCAGGTGTAAAATTGACAAATTCATCTTAAATACACTATTTTTCTGCATACTAGAATGTCTACCAGTTCTAGTTTTATACATTTTGACCCTTTCATTACATCCAAAACCTAAAACATGAGTTTATTTAAATTAAAGCACATTCTACTAAGCTCGGACCACTGCAGACCCCATAATTTCATACAATATTACATAATACCATATTTAGGCTGAAATTTGACCCCCCTATAGGTTTTGGCTCTGATAAGCAATTAAAATGATAGTCTTGGTGATTTACATTCTTTCAGTACCATTTTTATCAAAAGAAATAGAAGTTGATATACCTGTCTATGGCCTCTTCATAAAGAAGATGTTTTTGTTCAACAAATTAAATAAAATTTTTCCTGGTCTTAGATTTATGTTAGTCGAAACAAATTCTAAAATTTTGTTGAATTCCTTTCAGCGGTTTTCAAGAAATGCATGAAAACATCAAAGACCTCACATGCGCGTTATCATGAAAAATTTAGCTTGGTGATCAAGAAATGCATTATTCCTTAATTTTTCAATTTCTGAGTTGCAGATGTAAATAGCAAGCTTGGCAATATACATCCAACACAAATGGACTTATTTCACACATAGAAAGGCACTAATTACATAATTTTATCAAAAATTTTGCATCTTTTTTAGTTTATTTCACATCCCCCCCCCTTTTTACAAAGTGAGATACTGAGTACCTTCAAACTGTTGGGATAAGACTTTTATCTCTTGAAATACATTTCAATTAAGAAAAATAGTTTGAAACTGTCCTAATTATGCACCTAGTACATCCTGAGAAAGTTTTTGAGTTCAAATTTAAATTTATTGATATTCAGTTGTACCATGTTTTGGAGGTGTACATTAATAGTTTCTAAACTGAGACTAAAATTTTATGAATTTCATTAAATGCGTTCACTATTCCATTAAGCTTAATAGTCAAATGAACATTCCTTAATAAAAAAAACCCACTAAAGTTCAAACTGGCATACAAAGAAACAAAATTATGTCTTGCTTTGGTATGAAATTGCAAAAATTGGCCAATTTCCAATTACTGCTCATGTTTAAGGAATTTTTGACAGAAGTACCATCATCTCAAGGCCCAATTATCTTAACAAGTACAATTATTGCATATGGTTACTAGTTTACTAACAAATTTACCCCTAGCAAGCATCAGATTAGAAAATAAATCATTTTAGTATTAACCCATGCCAGCAATGTAACCGACTTAAGCCGCAGGTGTAAAATTGACAAATTCATCTTAAATACACTATTTTTCTGCATACTAGAATGTCTACCAGTTCTAGTTTTATACATTTTGACCCTTTCATTACATCCAAAACCTAAAACATGAGTTTATTTAAATTAAAGCACATTCTACTAAGCTCGGACCACTGCAGACCCCATAATTTCATACAATATTACATAATACCATATTTAGGCTGAAATTTGACCCCCCTATAGGTTTTGGCTCTGATAAGCAATTAAAATGATAGTCTTGGTGATTTACATTCTTTCAGTACCATTTTTATCAAAAGAAATAGAAGTTGATATACCTGTCTATGGCCTCTTCATAAAGAAGATGTTTTTGTTCAACAAATTAAATAAAAATTTTCCTGGTCTTAGATTTATGTTAGTCGAAACAAATTCTAAAATTTTGTTGAATTCCTTTCAGCGGTTTTCAAGAAATGCATGAAAACATCAAAGACCTCACATGCGCGTTATCATGAAAAATTTAGCTTGGTGATCAAGAAATGCATTATTCCTTAATTTTTCAATTTCTGAGTTGCAGATGTAAATAGCAAGCTTGGCAATATACATCCAACACAAATGGACTTATTTCACACATAGAAAGGCACTAATTACATAATTTTATCAAAAATTTTGCATCTTTTTTAGTTTATTTCACATCCCCCCTTTTTACAAAGTGAGATACTGAGTACCTTCAAACTGTTGGGATAAGACTTTTGTCTCTTGAAATACATTTCAATTAAGAAAAATAGTTTGAAACTGTCCTTATTATGCACCTAGTACATCCTGAGAAAGTTTTTGAGTTCAAATTTAAATTTATTGATATTCAGTTGTACCATGTTTTGGAGGTGTACATTAATAGTTTCTAAACTGAGACTAAAATTTTATTAATTTCATTAAATGCGTTCACTATTCCATTAAGCTTAATAGTCAAATGAACATTCCTTAATAAAAAAAAACCCACTAAAGTTCAAACTGGCATACAAAGAAACAAAATTATGTCTTGCTTTGGTATGAAATTGCAAAAATTGGCCAATTTCCAATTACTGCTCATGTTTAAGGAATTGTTGACAGAAGTACCATCATCTCAAGGCCCAATTATCTTAACAAGTACAATTATTGCATATGGTTACTAGTTTACTAACAAATTTACCCCTAGCAAGCATCAGATTAGAAAATAAATAATTTTAGTATTAACCCATGCCAGCAATGTAACCGACTTAAGCCGCAGGTGTAAAATTGACAAATTCATCTTAAATACACTATTTTTCTGCATACTAGAATGTCTACCAGTTCTAGTTTTATACATTTTGACCCTTTCATTACATCCAAAACCTAAAACATGAGTTTATTTAAATTAAAGCACATTCTACTAAGCTCGGACCACTGCAGACCCCATAATTTCATACAATATTACATAATACCATATTTAGGCTGAAATTTGACCCCCCCCTATAGGTTTTGCCTCTGATAAGCAATTAAAATGATAGTCTTGGTGATTTACATTCTTTCAGTACCATTTTTATCAAAAGAAATAGAAGTTGATATACCTGTCTATGGCCTCTTCATAAAGAAGTTGTTTTTGTTCAACAAATTAAATAAAATTTTTCCTGGTCTTAGATTTATGTTAGTCGAAACAAATTCTAAAATTTTGTTGAATTCCTTTCAGCGGTTTTCAAGAAATGCATGAAAACATCAAAGACCTCACATGCGCGTTATCATGAAAAATTTAGCTTGGTGATCAAGAAATGCATTATTCCTCAATTTTTCAATTTCTGAGTTGCAGATGTAAATAGCAAGCTTGGCAATATACATCCAACACAAATGGACTTATTTCACACATAGAAAGGCACTAATTACATAATTTTATCAAAAATTTTGCATCTTTTTTAGTTTATTTCACATCCCCCCCTTTTTACAAAGTGAGATACTGAGTACCTTCCAACTGTTGGGATAAGACTTTTATCTCTTGAAATACATTTCAATTAGGAAAAATAGTTTGAAACTGTCCTAATTATGCACCTAGTACATCCTGAGAAAGTTTTTGAGTTCAAATTTAAATTTATTGATATTCAGTTGTACCATGTTTTGGAGGTGTACATGAATAGTTTCTAAACTGAGACTAAAATTTTATGAATTTCATTAAATGCGTTCACTATTCCATTAAGCTTAATAGTCAAATGAACATTCCTTAATAAAAAAAACCCACTAAAGTTCAAACTGGCATACAAAGAAACAAAATTATGTCTTGCTTTGGTATGAAATTGCAAAAATTGGCCAATTTCCAATTACTGCTCATGTTTAAGGAATTTTTGACAGAAGTACCATCATCTCAAGGCCCAATTATCTTAACAAGTACAATTATTGCATATGGTTACTAGTTTACTAACAAATTTACCCCTAGCAAGCATCAGATTAGAAAATAAATCATTTTAGTATTAACCCATGCCAGCAATGTAACCGACTTAAGCCGCAGGTGTAAAATTGACAAATTCATCTTAAATACACTATTTTTCTGCATACTAGAATGTCTACCAGTTCTAGTTTTATACATTTTGACCCTTTCATTACATCCAAAACCTAAAACAGGAGTTTATTTAAATTAAAGCACATTCTACTAAGCTCGGACCACTGCAGACCCCATAATTTCATACAATATTACATAATACCATATTTAGGCTGAAATTTGACCCCCCTATAGGTTTTGGCTCTGATAAGCAATTAAAATGATAGTCTTGGTGATTTACATTCTTTCAGTACCATTTTTATCAAAAGAAATAGAAGTTGATATACCTGTCTATGGCCTCTTCATAAAGAAGATGTTTTTGTTCAACAAATTAAATAAAATTTTTCCTGGTCTTAGATTTATGTTAGTCGAAACAAATTCTAAAATTTTGTTGAATTCCTTTCAGAGGTTTTCAAGAAATGCATGAAAACATCAAAGACCTCACATGCGCGTTATCATGAAAAATTTAGCTTGGTGATCAAGAAATGCATTATTCCTTAATTTTTCAATTTCTGAGTTGCAGATGTAAATAGCAAGCTTGGCAATATACATCCAACACAAATGGACTTATTTCACACATAGAAAGGCACTAATTACATAATTTTATAAAAAATTTTGCATCTTTTTTAGTTTATTTCACATCCCCCCCCTTTTTACAAAGTGAGATACTGAGTACCTTCAAACTGTTGGGATAAGACTTTTATCTCTTGAAATACATTTCAATTAAGAAAAATAGTTTGAAACTGTCCTAATTATGCACCTAGTACATCCTGAGAAAGTTTTTGAGTTCAAATTTAAATTTATTGATATTCAGTTGTACCATGTTTTGGAGGTGTACATGAATAGTTTCTAAACTGAGACTAAAATTTTATGAATTTCATTAAATGCGTTCACTATTCCATTAAGCTTAATAGTCAAATGAACATTCATTAATAAAAAAAACCCACTAAAGTTCAAACTGGCATACAAAGAAACAAAATTATGTCTTGCTTTGGTATGAAATTGCAAAAATTGGCCAATTTCCAATTACTGCTCATGTTTAAGGAATTTTTGACAGAAGTACCATCATCTCAAGGCCCAATTATCTTAACAAGTACAATTATTGCATATGGTTACTAGTTTACTAACAAATTTACCCCTAGCAAGCATCAGATTAGAAAATAAATCATTTTAGTATTAACCCATGCCAGCAATGTAACCGACTTAAGCCGCAGGTGTAAAATCGACAAATTCATCTTAAATACACTATTTTTCTGCATACTAGAATGTCTACCAGTTCTAGTTTTATACATTTTGACCCTTTCATTACATCCAAAACCTAAAACAGGAGTTTATTTAAATTAAAGCACATTCTACTAAGCTCGGACCACTGCAGACCCCATAATTTCATACAATATTACATAATACCATATTTAGGCTGAAATTTGACCCCCCTATAGGTTTTGGCTCTGATAAGCAATTAAAATGATAGTCTTGGTGATTTACATTCTTTCAGTACCATTTTTATCAAAAGAAATAGAAGTTGATATACCTGTCTATGGCCTCTTCATAAAGAAGATGTTTTTGTTCAACAAATTAAATAAAATTTTTCCTGGTCTTAGATTTATGTTAGTCGAAACAAATTCTAAAATTTTGTTGAATTCCTTTCAGCGGTTTTCAAGAAATGCATGAAAACATCAAAGACCTCACATGCGCGTTATCATGAAAAATTTAGCTTGGTGATCAAGAAATGCATTATTCCTTAATTTTTCAATTTCTGAGTTGCAGATGTAAATAGCAAGCTTGGCAATATACATCCAACACAAATGGACTTATTTCACACATAGAAAGGCACTAATTACATAATTTTATCAAAAATTTTGCATCTTTTTTAGTTTATTTCACATCCCCCCCCCCTTTTTACAAAGTGAGATACTGAGTACCTTCAAACTGTTGGGATAAGACTTTTATCTCTTGAAATACATTTCAATTAAGAAAAATAGTTTGAAACTGTCCTAATTATGCACCTAGTACATCCTGAGAAAGTTTTTGAGTTCAAATTTAAATTTATTGATATTCAGTTGTACCATGTTTTGGAGGTGTACATTAATAGTTTCTAAACTGAGACTAAAATTTTATGAATTTCATTAAATGCGTTCACTATTCCATTAAGCTTAATAGTCAAATGAACATTCCTTAATAAAAAAAACCCACTAAAGTTCAAACTGGCATACAAAGAAACAAAATTATGTCTTGCTTTGGTATGAAATTGCAAAAATTGGCCAATTTCCAATTACTGCTCATGTTTAAGGAATTTTTGACAGAAGTACCATCATCTCAAGGCCCAATTATCTTAACAAGTACAATTATTGCATATGGTTACTAGTTTACTAACAAATTTACCCCTAGCAAGCATCAGATTAGAAAATAAATCATTTTAGTATTAACCCATGCCAGCAATGTAACCGACTTAAGCCGCAGGTGTAAAATTGACAAATTCATCTTAAATACACTATTTTTCTGCATACTAGAATGTCTACCAGTTCTAGTTTTATACATTTTGACCCTTTCATTACATCCAAAACCTAAAACAGGAGTTTATTTAAATTAAAGCACATTCTACTAAGCTCGGACCACTGCAGACCCCATAATTTCATACAATATTACATAATACCATATTTAGGCTGAAATTTGACCCCCTATAGGTTTTGGCTCTGATAAGCAATTAAAATGATAGTCTTGGTGATTTACATTCTTTCAGTACCATTTTTATCAAAAGAAATAGAAGTTGATATACCTGTCTATGGCCTCTTCATAAAGAAGATGTTTTTGTTCAACAAATTAAATAAAATTTTTCCTGGTCTTAGATTTATGTTAGTCGAAACAAATTCTAAAATTTTGTTGAATTCCTTTCAGCGGTTTTCAAGAAATGCATGAAAACATCAAAGACCTCACATGCGCGTTATCATGAAAAATTTAGCTTGGTGATCAAGAAATGCATTATTCCTTAATTTTTCAATTTCTGAGTTGCAGATGTAAATAGCAAGCTTGGCAATATACATCCAACACAAATGGACTTATTTCACACATAGAAAGGCACTAATTACATAATTTTATCAAAAATTTTGCATCTTTTTTAGTTTATTTCACATCCCCCCCCCTTTTTTACAAAGTGAGATACTGAGTACCTTCAAACTGTTGGGATAAAGACTTTTATCTCTTGAAATACATTTCAATTAAGAAAAATAGTTTGAAACTGTCCTAATTATGCACCTAGTACATCCTGAGAAAGTTTTTGAGTTCAAATTTAAATTTATTGATATTCAGTTGTACCATGTTTTGGAGGTGTACATTAATAGTTTCTAAACTGAGACTAAAATTTTATGAATTTCATTAAATGCGTTCACTATTCCATTAAGCTTAATAGTCAAATGAACATTCCTTAATAAAAAAAAACCACTAAAGTTCAAACTGGCATACAAAGAAACAAAATTATGTCTTGCTTTGGTATGAAATTGCAAAAATTGGCCAATTTCCAATTACTGCTCATGTTTAAGGAATTTTTGACAGAAGTACCATCATCTCAAGGCCCAATTATCTTAACAAGTACAATTATTGCATATGGTTACTAGTTTACTAACAAATTTACCCCTGGCAAGCATCAGATTAGAAAATAAATCATTTTAGTATTAACCCATGCCAGCAATGTAACCGACTTAAGCCGCAGGTGTAAAATTGACAAATTCATCTTAAATACACTATTTTTCTGCATACTAGAATGTCTACCAGTTCTAGTTTTATACATTTTGACCCTTTCATTACATCCAAAACCTAAAACAGGAGTTTATTTAAATTAAAGCACATTCTACTAAGCTCGGACCACTGCAGACCACATAATTTCATACAATATTACATAATACCATATTTAGGCTGAAATTTGACCCCCCTATAGGTTTTGGCTCTGATAAGCAATTAAAATGATAGTCTTGGTGATTTACATTCTTTCAGTACCATTTTTATCAAAAGAAATAGAAGTTGATATACCTGTCTATGGCCTCTTCATAAAGAAGATGTTTTTGTTCAACAAATTAAATAAAATTTTTCCTGGTCTTAGATTTATGTTAGTCGAAACAAATTCTAAAATTTTGTTGAATTCCTTTCAGCGGTTTTCAAGAAATGCATGAAAACATCAAAGACCTCACATGCGCGTTATCATGAAAAATTTAGCTTGGTGATCAAGAAATGCATTATTCCTTAATTTTTCAATTTCTGAGTTGCAGATGTAAATAGCAAGCTTGGCAATATACATCCAACACAAATGGACTTATTTCACACATAGAAAGGCACTAATTACATAATTTTATCAAAAATTTTGCATCTTTTTTAGTTTATTTCACATCCCCCCCCTTTTTACAAAGTGAGATACTGAGTACCTTCAAACTGTTGGGATAAGACTTTTATCTCTTGAAATACATTTCAATTAAGAAAAATAGTTTGAAACTGTCCTAATTATGCACCTAGTACATCCTGAGAAAGTTTTTGAGTTCAAATTTAAATTTATTGATATTCAGTTGTACCATGTTTTGGCGGTGTACATTAATAGTTTCTAAACTGAGACTAAAATTTTACGAATTTCATTAAATGCGTTCACTATTCCATTAAGCTTAATAGTCAAATGAACATTCCTTAATAAAAAAAACCCACTAAAGTTCAAACTGGCATACAAAGAAACAAAATTATGTCTTGCTTTGGTATGAAATTGCAAAAATTGGCCAATTTCCAATTACTGCTCATGTTTAAGGAATTTTTGACAGAAGTACCATCATCTCAAGGCCCAATTATCTTAACAAGTACAATTATTGCATATGGTTACTAGTTTACTAACAAATTTACCCCTAGCAAGCATCAGATTAGAAAATAAATCATTTTAGTATTAACCCATGCCAGCAATGTAACCGACTTAAGCCGCAGGTGTAAAATTGACAAATTCATCTTAAATACACAATTTTTCTGCATACTAGAATGTCTACCAGTTCTAGTTTTATACATTTTGACCCTTTCATTACATCCAAAACCTAAAACAGGAGTTTATTTAAATTAAAGCACATTCTACTAAGCTCGGACCGTGTCTGCAGACCCCATAATTTCATACAATATTACATAATACCATATTTAGGCTGAAATTTGACCCCCCTATAGGTTTTGGCTCTGATAAGCAATTAAAATGATAGTCTTGGTGATTTACATTCTTTCAGTACCATTTTTATCAAAAGAAATAGAAGTTGATATACCTGTCTATGGCCTCTTCATAAAGAAGATGTTTTTGTTCAACAAATTAAATAAAATTTTTCCTGGTCTTAGATTTATGTTAGTCGAAACAAATTCTAAAATTTTGTTGAATTCCTTTCAGCGGTTTTCAAGAAATGCATGAAAACATCAAAGACCTCACATGCGCGTTATCATGAAAAATTTAGCTTGGTGATCAAGAAATGCATTATTCCTTAATTTTTCAATTTCTGAGTTGCAGATGTAAATAGCAAGCTTGGCAATATACATCCAACACAAATGGACTTATTTCACACATAGAAAGGCACTAATTACATAATTTTATCAAAAATTTTGCATCTTTTTTAGTTTATTTCACATCCCCCCCTTTTTACAAAGTGAGATACTGAGTACCTTCAAACTGTTGGGATAAGACTTTTATCTCTTGAAATACATTTCAATTAAGAAAAATAGTTTGAAACTGTCCTAATTATGCACCTAGTACATCCTGAGAAAGTTTTTGAGTTCAAATTTAAATTTATTGATATTCAGTTGTACCATGTTTTGGAGGTGTACATTAATAGTTTCTAAACTGAGACTAAAATTTTATGAATTTCATTAAATGCGTTCACTATTCCATTAAGCTTAATAGTCAAATGAACATTCCTTAATAAAAAAAACCCACTAAAGTTCAAACTGGCATACAAAGAAACAAAATTATGTCTTGCTTTGGTATGAAATTGCAAAAATTGGCCAATTTCCAATTACTGCTCATGTTTAAGGAATTTTTGACAGAAGTACCATCATCTCAAGGCCCAATTATCTTAACAAGTACAATTATTGCATATGGTTACTAGTTTACTAACAAATTTACCCCTAGCAAGCATCAGATTAGAAAATAAATCATTTTAGTATTAACCCATGCCAGCAATGTAACCGACTTAAGCCGCAGGTGTAAAATTGACAAATTCATCTTAAATACACTATTTTTCTGCATACTAGAATGTCTACCAGTTCTAGTTTTATACATTTTGACCCTTTCATTACATCCAAAACCTAAAACAGGAGTTTATTTAAATTAAAGCACATTCTACTAAGCTCGGACCACTGCAGACCCCATAATTTCATACAATATTACATAATACCATATTTAGGCTGAAATTTGACCCCCCTATAGGTTTTGGCTCTGATAAGCAATTAAAATGATAGTCTTGGTGATTTACATTCTTTCAGTACCATTTTTATCAAAAGAAATAGAAGTTGATATACCTGTCTATGGCCTCTTCATAAAGAAGATGTTTTTGTTCAACAAATTAAATAAAATTTTTCCTGGTCTTAGATTTATGTTAGTCGAAACAAATTCTAAAATTTTGTTGAATTCCTTTCAGCGGTTTTCAAGAAATGCATGAAAACATCAAAGACCTCACATGCGCGTTATCATGGAAAATTTAGCTTGGTGATCAAGAAATGCATTATTCCTTAATTTTTCAATTTCTGAGTTGCAGATGTAAATAGCAAGCTTGGCAATATACATCCAACACAAATGGACTTATTTCACACATAGAAAGGCACTAATTACATAATTTTATCAAAAATTTTGCATCTTTTTTAGTTTATTTCACATCCCCCCCCCTTTTTACAAAGTGAGATACTGAGTACCTTCAAACTGTTGGGATAAGACTTTTATCTCTTGAAATACATTTCAATTAAGAAAAATAGTTTGAAACTGTCCTAATTATGCACCTAGTACATCCTGAGAAAGTTTTTGAGTTCAAATTTAAATTTATTGATATTCAGTTGTACCATGTTTTGGAGGTGTACATTAATAGTTTCTAAACTGAGACTAAAATTTTATGAATTTCATTAAATGCGTTCACTATTCCATTAAGCTTAATAGTCAAATGAACATTCCTTAATAAAAAAAACCCACTAAAGTTCAAACTGGCATACAAAGAAACAAAATTATGTCTTGCTTTGGTATGAAATTGCAAAAATTGGCCAATTTCCAATTACTGCTCATGTTTAAGGAATTTTTGACAGAAGTACCATCATCTCAAGGCCCAATTATCTTAACAAGTACAATTATTGCATATGGTTACTAGTTTACTAACAAATTTACCCCTAGCAAGCATCAGATTAGAAAATAAATCATTTTAGTATTAACCCATGCCAGCAATGTAACCGACTTAAGCCGCAGGTGTAAAATTGACAAATTCATCTTAAATACACTATTTTTCTGCATACTAGAATGTCTACCAGTTCTAGTTTTATACATTTTGACCCTTTCATTACATCCAAAACCTAAAACAGGAATTTATTTAAATTAAAGCACATTCTACTAAGCTCGGACCACTGCAGACCCCATAATTTCATACAATATTACATAATACCATATTTAGGCTGAAATTTGACCCCCCTATAGGTTTTGGCTCTGATAAGCAATTAAAATGATAGTCTTGGTGATTTACATTCTTTCAGTACCATTTTTATCAAAAGAAATAGAAGTTGATATACCTGTCTATGGCCTCTTCATAAAGAAGATGTTTTTGTTCAACAAATTAAATAAAATTTTTCCTGGTCTTAGATTTATGTTAGTCGAAACAAATTCTAAAATTTTGTTGAATTCCTTTCAGCGGTTTTCAAGAAATGCATGAAAACATCAAAGACCTCACATGCGCGTTATCATGAAAAATTTAGCTTGGTGATCAAGAAATGCATTATTCCTTAATTTTTCAATTTCTGAGTTGCAGATGTAAATAGCAAGCTTGGCAATATACATCCAACACAAATGGACTTATTTCACACATAGAAAGGCACTAATTACATAATTTTATCAAAAATTTTGCATCTTTTTTAGTTTATTTCACATCCCCCCCCCTTTTTACAAAGTGAGATACTGAGTACCTTCAAACTGTTGGGATAAGACTTTTATCTCTTGAAATACATTTCAATTAAGAAAAATAGTTTGAAACTGTCCTAATTATGCACCTAGTACATCCTGAGAAAGTTTTTGAGTTCAAATTTAAATTTATTGATATTCAGTTGTACCATGTTTTGGAGGTGTACATTAATAGTTTCTAAACTGAGACTAAAATTTTATGAATTTCATTAAATGCGTTCACTATTCCATTAAGCTTAATAGTCAAATGAACATTCCTTAATAAAAAAAACCCACTAAAGTTCAAACTGGCATACAAAGAAACAAAATTATGTCTTGCTTTGGTATGAAATTGCAAAAATTGGCCAATTTCCAATTACTGCTCATGTTTAAGGAATTTTTGACAGAAGTACCATCATCTCAAGGCCCAATTATCTTAACAAGTACAATTATTGCATATGGTTACTAGTTTACTAACAAATTTACCCCTAGCAAGCATCAGATTAGAAAATAAATCATTTTAGTATTAACCCATGCCAGCAATGTAACCGACTTAAGCCGCAGGTGTAAAATTGACAAATTCATCTTAAATACACTATTTTTCTGCATACTAGAATGTCTACCAGTTCTAGTTTTATACATTTTGACCCTTTCATTACATCCAAAACCTAAAACAGGAATTTATTTAAATTAAAGCACATTCTACTAAGCTCGGACCACTGCAGACCCCATAATTTCATACAATATTACATAATACCATATTTAGGCTGAAATTTGACCCCCCTATAGGTTTTGGCTCTGATAAGCAATTAAAATGATAGTCTTGGTGATTTACATTCTTTCAGTACCATTTTTATCAAAAGAAATAGAAGTTGATATACCTGTCTATGGCCTCTTCATAAAGAAGATGTTTTTGTTCAACAAATTAAATAAAAATTTTCCTGGTCTTAGATTTATGTTAGTCGAAACAAATTCTAAAATTTTGTTGAATTCCTTTCAGCGGTTTTCAAGAAATGCATGAAAACATCAAAGACCTCACATGCGCGTTATCATGAAAAATTTAGCTTGGTGATCAAGAAATGCATTATTCCTTAATTTTTCAATTTCTGAGTTGCAGATGTAAATAGCAAGCTTGGCAATATACATCCAACACAAATGGACTTATTTCACACATAGAAAGGCACTAATTACATAATTTTATCAAAAATTTTGCATCTTTTTTAGTTTATTTCACATCCCCCCCCCCTTTTTACAAAGTGAGATACTGAGTACCTTCAAACTGTTGGGATAAGACTTTTATCTCTTGAAATACATTTCAATTAAGAAAAATAGTTTGAAACTGTCCTAATTATGCACCTAGTACATCCTGAGAAAGTTTTTGAGTTCAAATTTAAATTTATTGATATTCAGTTGTACCATGTTTTGGAGGTGTACATTAATAGTTTCTAAACTGAGACTAAAATTTTATGAATTTCATTAAATGCGTTCACTATTCCATTAAGCTTAATAGTCAAATGAACATTCCTTAATAAAAAAAACCCACTAAAGTTCAAACTGGCATACAAAGAAACAAAATTATGTCTTGCTTTGGTATGAAATTGCAAAAATTGGCCAATTTCCAATTACTGCTCATGTTTAAGGAATTTTTGACAGAAGTACCATCATCTCAAGGCCCAATTATCTTAACAAGTACAATTATTGCATATGGTTACTAGTTTACTAACAAATTTACCCCTAGCAAGCATCAGATTAGAAAATAAATCATTTTAGTATTAACCCATGCCAGCAATGTAACCGACTTAAGCCGCAGGTGTAAAATTGACAAATTCATCTTAAATACACTATTTTTCTGCATACTAGAATGTCTACCAGTTCTAGTTTTATACATTTTGACCCTTTCATTACATCCAAAACCTAAAACAGGAATTTATTTAAATTAAAGCACATTCTACTAAGCTCGGACCACTGCAGACCCCATAATTTCATACAATATTACATAATACCATATTTAGGCTGAAATTTGACCCCCCTATAGGTTTTGGCTCTGATAAGCAATTAAAATGATAGTCTTGGTGATTTACATTCTTTCAGTACCATTTTTATCAAAAGAAATAGAAGTTGATATACCTGTCTATGGCCTCTTCATAAAGAAGATGTTTTTGTTCAACAAATTAAATAAAATTTTTCCTGGTCTTAGATTTATGTTAGTCGAAACAAATTCTAAAATTTTGTTGAATTCCTTTCAGCGGTTTTCAAGAAATGCATGAAAACATCAAAGACCTCACATGCGCGTTATCATGAAAAATTTAGCTTGGTGATCAAGAAATGCATTATTCCTTAATTTTTCAATTTCTGAGTTGCAGATGTAAATAGCAAGCTTGGCAATATACATCCAACACAAATGGACTTATTTCACACATAGAAAGGCACTAATTACATAATTTTATCAAAAATTTTGCATCTTTTTTAGTTTATTTCACATCCCCCCACCCCTTTTTACAAAGTGAGATACTGAGTACCTTCAAACTGTTGGGATAAGACTTTTATCTCTTGAAATACATTTCAATTAAGAAAAATAGTTTGAAACTGTCCTAATTATGCACCTAGTACATCCTGAGAAAGTTTTTGAGTTCAAATTTAAATTTATTGATATTCAGTTGTACCATGTTTTGGAGGTGTACATTAATAGTTTCTAAACTGAGACTAAAATTTTATGAATTTCATTAAATGCGTTCACTATTCCATTAAGCTTAATAGTCAAATGAACATTCCTTAATAAAAAAAACCCACTAAAGTTCAAACTGGCATACAAAGAAACAAAATTATGTCTTGCTTTGGTATGAAATTGCAAAAATTGGCCAATTTCCAATTACTGCTCATGTTTAAGGAATTTTTGACAGAAGTACCATCATCTCAAGGCCCAATTATCTTAACAAGTACAATTATTGCATATGGTTACTAGTTTACTAACAAATTTACCCCTAGCAAGCATCAGATTAGAAAATAAATCATTTTAGTATTAACCCATGCCAGCAATGTAACCGACTTAAGCCGCAGGTGTAAAATTGACAAATTCATCTTAAATACACTATTTTTCTGCATACTAGAATGTCTACCAGTTCTAGTTTTATACATTTTGACCCTTTCATTACATCCAAAACCTAAAACAGGAATTTATTTAAATTAAAGCACATTGTACTAAGCTCGGACCACTGCAGACCCCATAATTTCATACAATATTACATAATACAATATTTAGGCTGAAATTTGACCCCCCTATAGGTTTTGGCTCTGATAAGCAATTAAAATGATAGTCTTGGTGATTTACATTCTTTCAGTACCATTTTTATCAAAAGAAATAGAAGTTGATATACCTGTCTATGGCCTCTTCATAAAGAAGATGTTTTTGTTCAACAAATTAAATAAAATTTTTCCTGGTCTTAGATTTATGTTAGTCGAAACAAATTCTAAAATTTTGTTGAATTCCTTTCAGCTGTTTTCAAGAAATGCATGAAAACATCAAAGACCTCACATGCGCGTTATCATGAAAAATTTAGCTTGGTGATCAAGAAATGCATTATTCCTTAATTTTTCAATTTCTGAGTTGCAGATGTAAATAGCAAGCTTGGCAATATACATCCAACACAAATGGACTTATTTCACACATAGAAAGGCACTAATTACATAATTTTATCAAAAATTTTGCATCTTTTTTAGTTTATTTCACATCCCCCCCCCCTTTTTACAAAGTGAGATACTGAGTACCTTCAAACTGTTGGGATAAGACTTTTATCTCTTGAAATACATTTCAATTAAGAAAAATAGTTTGAAACTGTCCTAATTATGCACCTAGTACATCCTGAGAAAGTTTTTGAGTTCAAATTTAAATTTATTGATATTCAGTTGTACCATGTTTTGGAGGTGTACATGAATAGTTTCTAAACTGAGACTAAAATTTTATGAATTTCATTAAATGCGTTCACTATTCCATTAAGCTTAATAGTCAAATGAACATTCCTTAATAAAAAAAAACCCACTAAAGTTCAAACTGGCATACAAAGAAACAAAATTATGTCTTGCTTTGGTATGAAATTGCAAAAATTGGCCAATTTCCAATTACTGCTCATGTTTAAGGAATTTTTGACAGAAGTACCATCATCTCAAGGCCCAATTATCTTAACAAGTACAATTATTGCATATGGTTACTAGTTTACTAACAAATTTACCCCTAGCAAGCATCAGATTAGAAAATAAATCATTTTAGTATTAACCCATGCCAGCAATGTAACCGACTTAAGCCGCAGGTGTAAAATTGACAAATTCATCTTAAATACACTATTTTTCTGCATACTAGAATGTCTACCAGTTCTAGTTTTATACATTTTGACCCTTTCATTACATCCAAAACCTAAAACAGGAATTTATTTAAATTAAAGCACATTCTACTAAGCTCGGACCACTGCAGACCCCATAATTTCATACAATATTACATAATACCATATTTAGGCTGAAATTTGACCCCCTATAGGTTTTGGCTCTGATAAGCAATTAAAATGATAGTCTTGGTGATTTAAATTCTTTCAGTACCATTTTTATCAAAAGAAATAGAAGTTGATATACCTGTCTATGGCCTCTTCAGGTTTTTTTACTCTTCGGCTATATTAAAATTTGATAATTTTGACTTATCCTAGAAAATTTACCTTTGTTTCAAACTAAGTGGCACTTCTGTCCCCTATAAAAATGCACTGGCTGAACATTCTGTCAAAATTTCACAATATGTTTCATGGCATATAAGAAAAAACGCTCAACCTGAAGTCCACGTGGTCTAAAAATCTACTTTCACTTTCTATTTCAGTCCAAAAATAGTGCTTGTCCCTAATTGACTCTCAACATTTTTATGTTCATTTAAAACCAATAAAACTTTATCCTCAAGTTTCCTAGAATATTCAGCTTTCCAAAAATACCAAATTTATTCTGGTATCATGTGCGGTTCAAATTCTATATGATGCAAGAGTGAACCTGTCTGTTGACTAGTACTACTTTTACGTACAACCTCTGGACTGGTTCCCGGTATTTGGTGGTCCTACACCTAAAGAAGATGTTTTTGTTCAACAAATTAAATAAAATTTTTCCTGGTCTTAGATTTATGTTAGTCGAAACAAATTCTAAAATTTTGTTGAATTCCTTTCAGCTGTTTTCAAGAAATGCATGAAAACATCAAAGACCTCACATGCGCGTTATCATGAAAAATTTAGCTTGGTGATCAAGAAATGCATTATTCCTTAATTTTTCAATTTCTGAGTTGCAGATGTAAATAGCAAGCTTGGCAATATACATCCAACACAAATGGACTTATTTCACACATAGAAAGGCACTAATTACATAATTTTATCAAAAATTTTGCATCTTTTTTAGTTTATTTCACATCCCCCCTCCCTTTTTACAAAGTGAGATACTGAGTACCTTCAAACTGTTGGGATAAGACTTTTATCTCTTGAAATACATTTCAATTAAGAAAAATAGTTTGAAACTGTCCTAATTATGCACCTAGTACATCCTGAGAAAGTTTTTGAGTTCAAATTTAAATTTATTGATATTCAGTTGTACCATGTTTTGGAGGTGTACATGAATAGTTTCTAAACTGAGACTAAAATTTTATGAATTTCATTAAATGCGTTCACTATTCCATTAAGCTTAATAGTCAAATAATGAACATTCCTTAATAAAAAAAAACCCACTAAAGTTCAAACTGGCATACAAAGAAACAAAATTATGTCTTGCTTTGGTATGAAATTGCAAAAATTGGCCAATATCCAATTACTGCTCATGTTTAAGGAATTTTTGACAGAAGTACCATCATCTCAAGGCCCAATTATCTTAACAAGTACAATTATTGCATATGGTTACTAGTTTACTAACAAATTTACCCCTAGCAAGCATCAGATTAGAAAATAAATCATTTTAGTATTAACCCATGCCAGCAATGTAACCGACTTAAGCCGCAGGTGTAAAATTGACAAATTCATCTTAAATACACTATTTTTCTGCATACTAGAATGTCTACCAGTTCTAGTTTTATACATTTTGACCCTTTCATTACATCCAAAACCTAAAACAGGAATTTATTTAAATTAAAGCACATTGTACTAAGCTCGGACCACTGCAGACCCCATAATTTCATACAATATTACATAATACCATATTTAGGCTGAAATTTGACCCCCCTATAGGTTTTGGCTCTGATAAGCAATTAAAATGATAGTCTTGGTGATTTACATTCTTTCAGTACCATTTTTATCAAAAGAAATAGAAGTTGATATACCTGTCTATGGCCTCTTCATAAAGAAGATGTTTTTGTTCAACAAATTAAATAAAATTTTTCCTGGTCTTAGATTTATGTTAGTCGAAACAAATTCTAAAATTTTGTTGAATTCCTTTCAGCGGTTTTCAAGAAATGCATGAAAACATCAAAGACCTCACATGCGCGTTATCATGAAAAATTTAGCTTGGTGATCAAGAAATGCATTATTCCTTAATTTTTCAATTTCTGAGTTGCAGATGTAAATAGCAAGCTTGGCAATATACATCCAACACAAATGGACTTATTTCACACATAGAAAGGCACTAATTACATAATTTTATCAAAAATTTTGCATCTTTTTTAGTTTATTTCACATCCCCCCCCTTTTTACAAAGTGAGATACTGAGTACCTTCAAACTGTTGGGATAAGACTTTTATCTCTTGAAATACATTTCAATTAAGAAAAATAGTTTGAAACTGTCCTAATTATGCACCTAGTACATCCTGAGAAAGTTTTTGAGTTCAAATTTAAATTTATTGATATTCAGTTGTACCATGTTTTGGAGGTGTACATTAATAGTTTCTAAACTGAGACTGAAATTTTATGAATTTCATTAAATGCGTTCACTATTCCATTAAGCTTAATAGTCAAATGAACATTCCTTAATAAAAAAAACCCACTAAAGTTCAAACTGGCATACAAAGAAACAAAATTATGTCTTGCTTTGGTATGAAATTGCAAAAATTGGCCAATTTCCAATTACTGCTCATGTTTAAGGAATTTTTGACAGAAGTACCATCATCTCAAGGCCCAATTATCTTAACAAGTACAATTATTGCATATGGTTACTAGTTTACTAACAAATTTACCCCTAGCAAGCATCAGATTAGAAAATAAATCATTTTAGTATTAACCCATGCCAGCAATGTAACCGACTTAAGCCGCAGGTGTAAAATTGACAAATTCATCTTAAATACACTATTTTTCTGCATACTAGAATGTCTACCAGTTCTAGTTTTATACATTTTGACCCTTTCATTACATCCAAAACCTAAAACAGGAATTTATTTAAATTAAAGCACATTCTACTAAGCTCGGACCACTGCAGACCCCATAATTTCATACAATATTACATAATACCATATTTAGGCTGAAATTTGACCCCCTATAGGTTTTGGCTCTGATAAGCAATTAAAATGATAGTCTTGGTGATTTACATTCTTTCAGTACCATTTTTATCAAAAGAAATAGAAGTTGATATACCTGTCTATGGCCTCTTCAGGTTTTTTTACTCTTCGGCTATATTAAAATTTGATAATTTTGACTTATCCTAGAAAATGTACCTTTGTTTCAAATTAAGTGGCACTTCTGTCCCCTATAAAAATGCACTGGCTGAACATTCTGTCAAAATTTCACAATATGTTTCATGGCATATAAGAAAAAACGCTCAACCTGAAGTCCACGTGGTCTAAAAATCTACTTTCACTTTCTATTTCAGTCCAAAAATAGTGCTTGTCCCTAATTGACTCTCAACATTTTTATGTTCATTTAAAACCAATAAAACTTTATCCTCAAGTTTCCTAGAATATTCAGCTTTCCAAAAATACCAAATTTATTCTGGTATCATGTGCGGTTCAAATTCTATATGATGCAAGAGTGAACCTGTCTGTTGACTAGTACTACTTTTACGTACAACCTCTGGACTGGTTCCCGGTATTTGGTGGTCCTACACCTAAAGAAGATGTTTTTGTTCAACAAATTAAATAAAATTTTTCCTGGTCTTAGATTTATGTTAGTCGAAACAAATTCTAAAATTTTGTTGAATTCCTTTCAGCTGTTTTCAAGAAATGCATGAAAACATCAAAGACCTCACATGCGCGTTATCATGAAAAATTTAGCTTGGTGATCAAGAAATGCATTATTCCTTAATTTTTCAATTTCTGAGTTGCAGATGTAAATAGCAAGCTTGGCAATATACATCCAACACAAATGGACTTATTTCACACATAGAAAGGCACTAATTACATAATTTTATCAAAAATTTTGCATCTTTTTTAGTTTATTTCACATCCCCCCTCCCTTTTTACAAAGTGAGATACTGAGTACCTTCAAACTGTTGGGATAAGACTTTTATCTCTTGAAATACATTTCAATTAAGAAAAATAGTTTGAAACTGTCCTAATTATGCACCTAGTACATCCTGAGAAAGTTTTTGAGTTCAAATTTAAATTTATTGATATTCAGTTGTACCATGTTTTGGAGGTGTACATGAATAGTTTCTAAACTGAGACTAAAATTTTATGAATTTCATTAAATGCGTTCACTATTCCATTAAGCTTAATAGTCAAATAATGAACATTCCTTAATAAAAAAAAACCCACTAAAGTTCAAACTGGCATACAAAGAAACAAAATTATGTCTTGCTTTGGTATGAAATTGCAAAAATTGGCCAATATCCAATTACTGCTCATGTTTAAGGAATTTTTGACAGAAGTACCATCATCTCAAGGCCCAATTATCTTAACAAGTACAATTATTGCATATGGTTACTAGTTTACTAACAAATTTACCCCTAGCAAGCATCAGATTAGAAAATAAATCATTTTAGTATTAACCCATGCCAGCAATGTAACCGACTTAAGCCGCAGGTGTAAAATTGACAAATTCATCTTAAATACACTATTTTTCTGCATACTAGAATGTCTACCAGTTCTAGTTTTATACATTTTGACCCTTTCATTACATCCAAAACCTAAAACAGGAATTTATTTAAATTAAAGCACATTGTACTAAGCTCGGACCACTGCAGACCCCATAATTTCATACAATATTACATAATACCATATTTAGGCTGAAATTTGACCCCCCTATAGGTTTTGGCTTTGATAAGCAATTAAAATGATAGTCTTGGTGATTTACATTCTTTCAGTACCATTTTTATCAAAAGAAATAGAAGTTGATATACCTGTCTATGGCCTCTTCATAAAGAAGATGTTTTTGTTCAACAAATTAAATAAAATTTTTCCTGGTCTTAGATTTATGTTAGTCGAAACAAATTCTAAAATTTTGTTGAATTCCTTTCAGCGGTTTTCAAGAAATGCATGAAAACATCAAAGACCTCACATGCGCGTTATCATGAAAAATTTAGCTTGGTGATCAAGAAATGCATTATTCCTTAATTTTTCAATTTCTGAGTTGCAGATGTAAATAGCAAGCTTGGCAATATACATCCAACACAAATGGACTTATTTCACACATAGAAAGGCACTAATTACATAATTTTATCAAAAATTTTGCATCTTTTTTAGTTTATTTCACATCCCCCCCCCTTTTTACAAAGTGAGATACTGAGTACCTTCAAACTGTTGGGATAAGACTTTTATCTCTTGAAATACATTTCAATTAAGAAAAATAGTTTGAAACTGTCCTAATTATGCACCTAGTACATCCTGAGAAAGTTTTTGAGTTCAAATTTAAATTTATTGATATTCAGTTGTACCATGTTTTGGAGGTGTACATTAATAGTTTCTAAACTGAGACTGAAATTTTATGAATTTCATTAAATGCGTTCACTATTCCATTAAGCTTAATAGTCAAATGAACATTCCTTAATAAAAAAACCCCACTAAAGTTCAAACTGGCATACAAAGAAACAAAATTATGTCTTGCTTTGGTATGAAATTGCAAAAATTGGCCAATTTCCAATTACTGCTCATGTTTAAGGAATTTTTGACAGAAGTACCATCATCTCAAGGCCCAATTATCTTAACAAGTACAATTATTGCATATGGTTACTAGTTTACTAACAAATTTACCCCTAGCAAGCATCAGATTAGAAAATAAATCATTTTAGTATTAACCCATGCCAGCAATGTAACCGACTTAAGCCGCAGGTGTAAAATTGACAAATTCATCTTAAATACACTATTTTTCTGCATACTAGAATGTCTACCAGTTCTAGTTTTATACATTTTGACCCTTTCATTACATCCAAAACCTAAAACAGGAATTTATTTAAATTAAAGCACATTCTACTAAGCTCGGACCACTGCAGACCCCATAATTTCATACAATATTACATAATACCATATTTAGGCTGAAATTTGACCCCCTATAGGTTTTGGCTCTGATAAGCAATTAAAATGATAGTCTTGGTGATTTACATTCTTTCAGTACCATTTTTATCAAAAGAAATAGAAGTTGATATACCTGTCTATGGCCTCTTCAGGTTTTTTTACTCTTCGGCTATATTAAAATTTGATAATTTTGACTTATCCTAGAAAATGTACCTTTGTTTCAAATTAAGTGGCACTTCTGTCCCCTATAAAAATGCACTGGCTGAACATTCTGTCAAAATTTCACAAAATGTTTCATGGCATATAAGAAAAAACGCTCAACCTGAAGTCCACGTGGTCTAAAAATCTACTTTCACTTTCTATTTCAGTCCAAAAATAGTGCTTGTCCCTAAATGACTCTCAACATTTTTATGTTCATTTAAAACCAATAAAACTTTATCCTCAAGTTTCCTAGAATATTCAGCTTTCCAAAAATACCAAATTTATTCTGGTATCATGTGCGGTTCAAATTCTATATGATGCAAGAGTGAACCTGTCTGTTGACTAGTACTACTTTTACGTACAACCTCTGGACTGGTTCCCGGTATTTGGTGGTCCTACACCTAAAGAAGATGTTTTTGTTCAACAAATTAAATAAAATTTTTCCTGGTCTTAGATTTATGTTAGTCGAAACAAATTCTAAAATTTTGTTGAATTCCTTTCAGCTGTTTTCAAGAAATGCATGAAAACATCAAAGACCTCACATGCGCGTTATCATGAAAAATTTAGCTTGGTGATCAAGAAATGCATTATTCCTTAATTTTTCAATTTCTGAGTTGCAGATGTAAATAGCAAGCTTGGCAATATACATCCAACACAAATGGACTTATTTCACACATAGAAAGGCACTAATTACATAATTTTATCAAAAATTTTGCATCTTTTTTAGTTTATTTCACATCCCCCCTCCCTTTTTACAAAGTGAGATACTGAGTACCTTCAAACTGTTGGGATAAGACTTTTATCTCTTGAAATACATTTCAATTAAGAAAAATAGTTTGAAACTGTCCTAATTATGCACCTAGTACATCCTGAGAAAGTTTTTGAGTTCAAATTTAAATTTATTGATATTCAGTTGTACCATGTTTTGGAGGTGTACATGAATAGTTTCTAAACTGAGACTAAAATTTTATGAATTTCATTAAATGCGTTCACTATTCCATTAAGCTTAATAGTCAAATAATGAACATTCCTTAATAAAAAAAAACCCACTAAAGTTCAAACTGGCATACAAAGAAACAAAATTATGTCTTGCTTTGGTATGAAATTGCAAAAATTGGCCAATTTCCAATTACTGCTCATGTTTAAGGAATTTTTGACAGAAGTACCATCATCTCAAGGCCCAATTATCTTAACAAGTACAATTATTGCATATGGTTACTAGTTTACTAACAAATTTACCCCTAGCAAGCATCAGATTAGAAAATAAATCATTTTAGTATTAACCCATGCCAGCAATGTAACCGACTTAAGCCGCAGGTGTAAAATTGACAAATTCATCTTAAATACACTATTTTTCTGCATACTAGAATGTCTACCAGTTCTAGTTTTATACATTTTGACCCTTTCATTACATCCAAAACCTAAAACAGGAATTTATTTAAATTAAAGCACATTGTACTAAGCTCGGACCACTGCAGACCCCATAATTTCATACAATATTACATAATACCATATTTAGGCTGAAATTTGACCCCCCTATAGGTTTTGGCTCTGATAAGCAATTAAAATGATAGTCTTGGTGATTTACATTCTTTCAGTACCATTTTTATCAAAAGAAATAGAAGTTGATATACCTGTCTATGGCCTCTTCATAAAGAAGATGTTTTTGTTCAACAAATTAAATAAAATTTTTCCTGGTCTTAGATTTATGTTAGTCGAAACAAATTCTAAAATTTTGTTGAATTCCTTTCAGCGGTTTTCAAGAAATGCATGAAAACATCAAAGACCTCACATGCGCGTTATCATGAAAAATTTAGCTTGGTGATCAAGAAATGCATTATTCCTTAATTTTTCAATTTCTGAGTTGCAGATGTAAATAGCAAGCTTGGCAATATACATCCAACACAAATGGACTTATTTCACACATAGAAAGGCACTAATTACATAATTTTATCAAAAATTTTGCATCTTTTTTAGTTTATTTCACATCCCCCCCCCCTTTTTACAAAGTGAGATACTGAGTACCTTCAAACTGTTGGGATAAGACTTTTATCTCTTGAAATACATTTCAATTAAGAAAAATAGTTTGAAACTGTCCTAATTATGCACCTAGTACATCCTGAGAAAGTTTTTGAGTTCAAATTTAAATTTATTGATATTCAGTTGTACCATGTTTTGGAGGTGTACATTAATAGTTTCTAAACTGAGACTAAAATTTTATGAATTTCATTAAATGCGTTCACTATTCCATTAAGCTTAATAGTCAAATGAACATTCCTTAATAAAAAAAACCCACTAAAGTTCAAACTGGCATACAAAGAAACAAAATTATGTCTTGCTTTGGTATGAAATTGCAAAAATTGGCCAATTTCCAATTACTGCTCATGTTTAAGGAATTTTTGACAGAAGTACCATCATCTCAAGGCCCAATTATCTTAACAAGTACAATTATTGCATATGGTTACTAGTTTACTAACAAATTTACCCCTAGCAAGCATCAGATTAGAAAATAAATCATTTTAGTATTAACCCATGCCAGCAATGTAACCGACTTAAGCCGCAGGTGTAAAATTGACAAATTCATCTTAAATACACTATTTTTCTGCATACTAGAATGTCTACCAGTTCTAGTTTTATACATTTTGACCCTTTCATTACATCCAAAACCTAAAACAGGAATTTATTTAAATTAAAGCACATTCTACTAAGCTCGGACCACTGCAGACCCCATAATTTCATACAATATTACATAATACCATATTTAGGCTGAAATTTGACCCCCTATAGGTTTTGGCTCTGATAAGCAATTAAAATGATAGTCTTGGTGATTTACATTCTTTCAGTACCATTTTTATCAAAAGAAATAGAAGTTGATATACCTGTCTATGGCCTCTTCAGGTTTTTTTACTCTTCGGCTATATTAAAATTTGATAATTTTGACTTATCCTAGAAAATGTACCTTTGTTTCAAATTAAGTGACACTTCTGTCCCCTATAAAAATGCACTGGCTGAACATTCTGTCAAAATTTCACAATATGTTTCATGGCATATAAGACAAAACGCTCAACCTGAAGTCCACGTGGTCTAAAAATCTACTTTCACTTTCTATTTCAGTCCAAAAATAGTGCTTGTCCCTAATTGACTCTCAACATTTTTATGTTCATTTAAAACCAATAAAACTTTATCCTCAAGTTTCCTAGAATATTCAGCTTTCCAAAAATACCAAATTTATTCTGGTGTCATGTGCGGTTCAAATTCTATATGATGCAAGAGTGAACCTGTCTGTTGACTAGTACTACTTTTACGTACAACCTCTGGACTGGTTCCCGGTATTTGGTGGTCCTACACCTAAAGAAGATGTTTTTGTTCAACAAATTAAATAAAATTTTTCCTGGTCTTAGATTATGTTAGTCGAAACAAATTCTAAAATTTTGTTGAATTCCTTTCAGCTGTTTTCAAGAAATGCATGAAAACATCAAAGACCTCACATGCGCGTTATCATGAAAAATTTAGCTTGGTGATCAAGAAATGCATTATTCCTTAATTTTTCAATTTCTGAGTTGCAGATGTAAATAGCAAGCTTGGCAATATACATCCAACACAAATGGACTTATTTCACACATAGAAAGGCACTAATTACATAATTTTATCAAAAATTTTGCATCTTTTTTAGTTTATTTCACATCCCCCCTCCCTTTTTACAAAGTGAGATACTGAGTACCTTCAAACTGTTGGGATAAGACTTTTATCTCTTGAAATACATTTCAATTAAGAAAAATAGTTTGAAACTGTCCTAATTATGCACCTAGTACATCCTGAGAAAGTTTTTGAGTTCAAATTTAAATTTATTGATATTCAGTTGTACCATGTTTTGGAGGTGTACATGAATAGTTTCTAAACTGAGACTAAAATTTTATGAATTTCATTAAATGCGTTCACTATTCCATTAAGCTTAATAGTCAAATAATGAACATTCCTTAATAAAAAAAAACCCACTAAAGTTCAAACTGGCATACAAAGAAACAAAATTATGTCTTGCTTTGGTATGAAATTGCAAAAATTGGCCAATATCCAATTACTGCTCATGTTTAAGGAATTTTTGACAGAAGTACCATCATCTCAAGGCCCAATTATCTTAACAAGTACAATTATTGCATATGGTTACTAGTTTACTAACAAATTTACCCCTAGCAAGCATCAGATTAGAAAATAAATCATTTTAGTATTAACCCATGCCAGCAATGTAACCGACTTAAGCCGCAGGTGTAAAATTGACAAATTCATCTTAAATACACTATTTTTCTGCATACTAGAATGTCTACCAGTTCTAGTTTTATACATTTTGACCCTTTCATTACATCCAAAACCTAAAACAGGAATTTATTTAAATTAAAGCACATTGTACTAAGCTCGGACCACTGCAGACCCCATAATTTCATACAATATTACATAATACCATATTTAGGCTGAAATTTGACCCCCCTATAGGTTTTGGCTCTGATAAGCAATTAAAATGATAGTCTTGGTGATTTACATTCTTTCAGTACCATTTTTATCAAAAGAAATAGAAGTTGATATACCTGTCTATGGCCTCTTCATAAAGAAGATGTTTTTGTTCAACAAATTAAATAAAATTTTTCCTGGTCTTAGATTTATGTTAGTCGAAACAAATTCTAAAATTTTGTTGAATTCCTTTCAGCGGTTTTCAAGAAATGCATGAAAACATCAAAGACCTCACATGCGCGTTATCATGAAAAATTTAGCTTGGTGATCAAGAAATGCATTATTCCTTAATTTTTCAATTTCTGAGTTGCAGATGTAAATAGCAAGCTTGGCAATATACATCCAACACAAATGGACTTATTTCACACATAGAAAGGCACTAATTACATAATTTTATCAAAAATTTTGCATCTTTTTTAGTTTATTTCACATCCCGCCCCCTTTTTACAAAGTGAGATACTGAGTACCTTCAAACTGTTGGGATAAGACTTTTATCTCTTGAAATACATTTCAATTAAGAAAAATAGTTTGAAACTGTCCTAATTATGCACCTAGTACATCCTGAGAAAGTTTTTGAGTTCAAATTTAAATTTATTGATATTCAGTTGTACCATGTTTTGGAGGTGTACATTAATAGTTTCTAAACTGAGACTGAAATTTTATGAATTTCATTAAATGCGTTCACTATTCCATTAAGCTTAATAGTCAAATGAACATTCCTTAATAAAAAAAACCCACTAAAGTTCAAACTGGCATACAAAGAAACAAAATTATGTCTTGCTTTGGTATGAAATTGCAAAAATTGGCCAATTTCCAATTACTGCTCATGTTTAAGGAATTTTTGACAGAAGTACCATCATCTCAAGGCCCAATTATCTTAACAAGTACAATTATTGCATATGGTTACTAGTTTACTAACAAATTTACCCCTAGCAAGCATCAGATTAGAAAATAAATCATTTTAGTATTAACCCATGCCAGCAATGTAACCGACTTAAGCCGCAGGTGTAAAATTGACAAATTCATCTTAAATACACTATTTTTCTGCATACTAGAATGTCTACCAGTTCTAGTTTTATACATTTTGACCCTTTCATTACAGCCAAAACCTAAAACAGGAATTTATTTAAATTAAAGCACATTCTACTAAGCTCGGACCACTGCAGACCCCATAATTTCATACAATATTACATAATACCATATTTAGGCTGAAATTTGACCCCCTATAGGTTTTGGCTCTGATAAGCAATTAAAATGATAGTCTTGGTGATTTACATTCTTTCAGTACCATTTTTATCAAAAGAAATAGAAGTTGATATACCTGTCTATGGCCTCTTCAGGTTTTTTTACTCTTCGGCTATATTAAAATTTGATAATTTTGACTTATCCTAGAAAATGTACCTTTGTTTCAAATTAAGTGGCACTTCTGTCCCCTATAAAAATGCACTGGCTGAACATTCTGTCAAAATTTCACAATATGTTTCATGGCATATAAGAAAAAACGCTCAACCTGAAGTCCACGTGGTCTAAAAATCTACTTTCACTTTCTATTTCAGTCCAAAAATAGTGCTTGTCCCTAATTGACTCTCAACATTTTTATGTTCATTTAAAACCAATAAAACTTTATCCTCAAGTTTCCTAGAATATTCAGCTTTCCAAAAATACCAAATTTATTCTGGTATCATGTGCGGTTCAAATTCTATATGATGCAAGAGTGAACCTGTCTGTTGACTAGTACTACTTTTACGTACAACCTCTGGACTGGTTCCCGGTATTTGGTGGTCCTACACCTAAAGAAGATGTTTTTGTTCAACAAATTAAATAAAATTTTTCCTGGTCTTAGATTTATGTTAGTCGAAACAAATTCTAAAATTTTGTTGAATTCCTTTCAGCTGTTTTCAAGAAATGCATGAAAACATCAAAGACCTCACATGCGCGTTATCATGAAAAATTTAGCTTGGTGATCAAGAAATGCATTATTCCTTAATTTTTCAATTTCTGAGTTGCAGATGTAAATAGCAAGCTTGGCAATATACATCCAACACAAATGGACTTATTTCACACATAGAAAGGCACTAATTACATAATTTTATCAAAAATTTTGCATCTTTTTTAGTTTATTTCACATCCCCCCTCCCTTTTTACAAAGTGAGATACTGAGTACCTTCAAACTGTTGGGATAAGACTTTTATCTCTTGAAATACATTTCAATTAAGAAAAATAGTTTGAAACTGTCCTAATTATGCACCTAGTACATCCTGAGAAAGTTTTTGAGTTCAAATTTAAATTTATTGATATTCAGTTGTACCATGTTTTGGAGGTGTACATGAATAGTTTCTAAACTGAGACTAAAATTTTATGAATTTCATTAAATGCGTTCACTATTCCATTAAGCTTAATAGTCAAATAATGAACATTCCTTAATAAAAAAAAACCCACTAAAGTTCAAACTGGCATACAAAGAAACAAAATTATGTCTTGCTTTGGTATGAAATTGCAAAAATTGGCCAATATCCAATTACTGCTCATGTTTAAGGAATTTTTGACAGAAGTACCATCATCTCAAGGCCCAATTATCTTAACAAGTACAATTATTGCATATGGTTACTAGTTTACTAACAAATTTACCCCTAGCAAGCATCAGATTAGAAAATAAATCATTTTAGTATTAACCCATGCCAGCAATGTAACCGACTTAAGCCGCAGGTGTAAAATTGACAAATTCATCTTAAATACACTATTTTTCTGCATACTAGAATGTCTACCAGTTCTAGTTTTATACATTTTGACCCTTTCATTACATCCAAAACCTAAAACAGGAATTTATTTAAATTAAAGCACATTGTACTAAGCTCGGACCACTGCAGACCCCATAATTTCATACAATATTACATAATACCATATTTAGGCTGAAATTTGACCCCCCTATAGGTTTTGGCTCTGATAAGCAATTAAAATGATAGTCTTGGTGATTTACATTCTTTCAGTACCATTTTTATCAAAAGAAATAGAAGTTGATATACCTGTCTATGGCCTCTTCATAAAGAAGATGTTTTTGTTCAACAAATTAAATAAAATTTTTCCTGGTCTTAGATTTATGTTAGTCGAAACAAATTCTAAAATTTTGTTGAATTCCTTTCAGCGGTTTTCAAGAAATGCATGAAAACATCAAAGACCTCACATGCGCGTTATCATGAAAAATTTAGCTTGGTGATCAAGAAATGCATTATTCCTTAATTTTTCAATTTCTGAGTTGCAGATGTAAATAGCAAGCTTGGCAATATACATCCAACACAAATGGACTTATTTCACACATAGAAAGGCACTAATTACATAATTTTATCAAAAATTTTGCATCTTTTTTAGTTTATTTCACATCCCCCCCCCTTTTTACAAAGTGAGATACTGAGTACCTTCAAACTGTTGGGATAAGACTTTTATCTCTTGAAATACATTTCAATTAAGAAAAATAGTTTGAAACTGTCCTAATTATGCACCTAGTACATCCTGAGAAAGTTTTTGAGTTCAAATTTAAATTTATTGATATTCAGTTGTACCATGTTTTGGAGGTGTACATTAATAGTTTCTAAACTGAGACTGAAATTTTATGAATTTCATTAAATGCGTTCACTATTCCATTAAGCTTAATAGTCAAATGAACATTCCTTAATAAAAAAAACCCACTAAAGTTCAAACTGGCATACAAAGAAACAAAATTATGTCTTGCTTTGGTATGAAATTGCAAAAATTGGCCAATTTCCAATTACTGCTCATGTTTAAGGAATTTTTGACAGAAGTACCATCATCTCAAGGCCCAATTATCTTAACAAGTACAATTATTGCATATGGTTACTAGTTTACTAACAAATTTACCCCTAGCAAGCATCAGATTAGAAAATAAATCATTTTAGTATTAACCCATGCCAGCAATGTAACCGACTTAAGCCGCAGGTGTAAAATTGACAAATTCATCTTAAATACACTATTTTTCTGCATACTAGAATGTCTACCAGTTCTAGTTTTATACATTTTGACCCTTTCATTACATCCAAAACCTAAAACAGGAATTTATTTAAATTAAAGCACATTCTACTAAGCTCGGACCACTGCAGACCCCATAATTTCATACAATATTACATAATACCATATTTAGGCTGAAATTTGACCCCCTATAGGTTTTGGCTCTGATAAGCAATTAAAATGATAGTCTTGGTGATTTACATTCTTTCAGTACCATTTTTATCAAAAGAAATAGAAGTTGATATACCTGTCTATGGCCTCTTCAGGTTTTTTTACTCTTCGGCTATATTAAAATTTGATAATTTTGACTTATCCTAGAAAATGTACCTTTGTTTCAAATTAAGTGGCACTTCTGTCCCCTATAAAAATGCACTGGCTGAACATTCTGTCAAAATTTCACAAAATGTTTCATGGCATATAAGAAAAAACGCTCAACCTGAAGTCCACGTGGTCTAAAAATCTACTTTCACTTTCTATTTCAGTCCAAAAATAGTGCTTGTCCCTAAATGACTCTCAACATTTTTATGTTCATTTAAAACCAATAAAACTTTATCCTCAAGTTTCCTAGAATATTCAGCTTTCCAAAAATACCAAATTTATTCTGGTATCATGTGCGGTTCAAATTCTATATGATGCAAGAGTGAACCTGTCTGTTGACTAGTACTACTTTTACGTACAACCTCTGGACTGGTTCCCGGTATTTGGTGGTCCTACACCTAAAGAAGATGTTTTTGTTCAACAAATTAAATAAAATTTTTCCTGGTCTTAGATTTATGTTAGTCGAAACAAATTCTAAAATTTTGTTGAATTCCTTTCAGCTGTTTTCAAGAAATGCATGAAAACATCAAAGACCTCACATGCGCGTTATCATGAAAAATTTAGCTTGGTGATCAAGAAATGCATTATTCCTTAATTTTTCAATTTCTGAGTTGCAGATGTAAATAGCAAGCTTGGCAATATACATCCAACACAAATGGACTTATTTCACACATAGAAAGGCACTAATTACATAATTTTATCAAAAATTTTGCATCTTTTTTAGTTTATTTCACATCCCCCCTCCCTTTTTACAAAGTGAGATACTGAGTACCTTCAAACTGTTGGGATAAGACTTTTATCTCTTGAAATACATTTCAATTAAGAAAAATAGTTTGAAACTGTCCTAATTATGCACCTAGTACATCCTGAGAAAGTTTTTGAGTTCAAATTTAAATTTATTGATATTCAGTTGTACCATGTTTTGGAGGTGTACATGAATAGTTTCTAAACTGAGACTAAAATTTTATGAATTTCATTAAATGCGTTCACTATTCCATTAAGCTTAATAGTCAAATAATGAACATTCCTTAATAAAAAAAAACCCACTAAAGTTCAAACTGGCATACAAAGAAACAAAATTATGTCTTGCTTTGGTATGAAATTGCAAAAATTGGCCAATTTCCAATTACTGCTCATGTTTAAGGAATTTTTGACAGAAGTACCATCATCTCAAGGCCCAATTATCTTAACAAGTACAATTATTGCATATGGTTACTAGTTTACTAACAAATTTACCCCTAGCAAGCATCAGATTAGAAAATAAATCATTTTAGTATTAACCCATGCCAGCAATGTAACCGACTTAAGCCGCAGGTGTAAAATTGACAAATTCATCTTAAATACACTATTTTTCTGCATACTAGAATGTCTACCAGTTCTAGTTTTATACATTTTGACCCTTTCATTACATCCAAAACCTAAAACAGGAATTTATTTAAATTAAAGCACATTGTACTAAGCTCGGACCACTGCAGACCCCATAATTTCATACAATATTACATAATACCATATTTAGGCTGAAATTTGACCCCCCTATAGGTTTTGGCTCTGATAAGCAATTAAAATGATAGTCTTGGTGATTTACATTCTTTCAGTACCATTTTTATCAAAAGAAATAGAAGTTGATATACCTGTCTATGGCCTCTTCATAAAGAAGATGTTTTTGTTCAACAAATTAAATAAAATTTTTCCTGGTCTTAGATTTATGTTAGTCGAAACAAATTCTAAAATTTTGTTGAATTCCTTTCAGCGGTTTTCAAGAAATGCATGAAAACATCAAAGACCTCACATGCGCGTTATCATGAAAAATTTAGCTTGGTGATCAAGAAATGCATTATTCCTTAATTTTTCAATTTCTGAGTTGCAGATGTAAATAGCAAGCTTGGCAATATACATCCAACACAAATGGACTTATTTCACACATAGAAAGGCACTAATTACATAATTTTATCAAAAATTTTGCATCTTTTTTAGTTTATTTCACATCCCCCCCCCCCTTTTTACAAAGTGAGATACTGAGTACCTTCAAACTGTTGGGATAAGACTTTTATCTCTTGAAATACATTTCAATTAAGAAAAATAGTTTGAAACTGTCCTAATTATGCACCTAGTACATCCTGAGAAAGTTTTTGAGTTCAAATTTAAATTTATTGATATTCAGTTGTACCATGTTTTGGAGGTGTACATTAATAGTTTCTAAACTGAGACTAAAATTTTATGAATTTCATTAAATGCGTTCACTATTCCATTAAGCTTAATAGTCAAATGAACATTCCTTAATAAAAAAAACCCACTAAAGTTCAAACTGGCATACAAAGAAACAAAATTATGTCTTGCTTTGGTATGAAATTGCAAAAATTGGCCAATTTCCAATTACTGCTCATGTTTAAGGAATTTTTGACAGAAGTACCATCATCTCAAGGCCCAATTATCTTAACAAGTACAATTATTGCATATGGTTACTAGTTTACTAACAAATTTACCCCTAGCAAGCATCAGATTAGAAAATAAATCATTTTAGTATTAACCCATGCCAGCAATGTAACCGACTTAAGCCGCAGGTGTAAAATTGACAAATTCATCTTAAATACACTATTTTTCTGCATACTAGAATGTCTACCAGTTCTAGTTTTATACATTTTGACCCTTTCATTACATCCAAAACCTAAAACAGGAATTTATTTAAATTAAAGCACATTCTACTAAGCTCGGACCACTGCAGACCCCATAATTTCATACAATATTACATAATACCATATTTAGGCTGAAATTTGACCCCCTATAGGTTTTGGCTCTGATAAGCAATTAAAATGATAGTCTTGGTGATTTACATTCTTTCAGTACCATTTTTATCAAAAGAAATAGAAGTTGATATACCTGTCTATGGCCTCTTCAGGTTTTTTTACTCTTCGGCTATATTAAAATTTGATAATTTTGACTTATCCTAGAAAATGTACCTTTGTTTCAAATTAAGTGACACTTCTGTCCCCTATAAAAATGCACTGGCTGAACATTCTGTCAAAATTTCACAATATGTTTCATGGCATATAAGACAAAACGCTCAACCTGAAGTCCACGTGGTCTAAAAATCTACTTTCACTTTCTATTTCAGTCCAAAAATAGTGCTTGTCCCTAATTGACTCTCAACATTTTTATGTTCATTTAAAACCAATAAAACTTTATCCTCAAGTTTCCTAGAATATTCAGCTTTCCAAAAATACCAAATTTATTCTGGTGTCATGTGCGGTTCAAATTCTATATGATGCAAGAGTGAACCTGTCTGTTGACTAGTACTACTTTTACGTACAACCTCTGGACTGGTTCCCGGTATTTGGTGGTCCTACACCTAAAGAAGATGTTTTTGTTCAACAAATTAAATAAAATTTTTCCTGGTCTTAGATTTATGTTAGTCGAAACAAATTCTAAAATTTTGTTGAATTCCTTTCAGCGGTTTTCAAGAAATGCATGAAAACATCAAAGACCTCACATGCGCGTTATCATGAAAAATTTAGCTTGGTGATCAAGAAATGCATTATTCCTTAATTTTTCAATTTCTGAGTTGCAGATGTAAATAGCAAGCTTGGCAATATACATCCAACACAAATGGACTTATTTCACACATAGAAAGGCACTAATTACATAATTTTATCAAAAATTTTGCATCTTTTTTAGTTTATTTCACATCCCCCCCCCCCTTTTTACAAAGTGAGATACTGAGTACCTTCAAACTGTTGGGATAAGACTTTTATCTCTTGAAATACATTTCAATTAAGAAAAATAGTTTGAAACTGTCCTAATTATGCACCTAGTACATCCTGAGAAAGTTTTTGAGTTCAAATTTAAATTTATTGATATTCAGTTGTACCATGTTTTGGAGGTGTACATTAATAGTTTCTAAACTGAGACTAAAATTTTATGAATTTCATTAAATGCGTTCACTATTCCATTAAGCTTAATAGTCAAATGAACATTCCTTAATAAAAAAAACCCACTAAAGTTCAAACTGGCATACAAAGAAACAAAATTATGTCTTGCTTTGGTATGAAATTGCAAAAATTGGCCAATTTCCAATTACTGCTCATGTTTAAGGAATTTTTGACAGAAGTACCATCATCTCAAGGCCCAATTATCTTAACAAGTACAATTATTGCATATGGTTACTAGTTTACTAACAAATTTACCCCTAGCAAGCATCAGATTAGAAAATAAATCATTTTAGTATTAACCCATGCCAGCAATGTAACCGACTTAAGCCGCAGGTGTAAAATTGACAAATTCATCTTAAATACACTATTTTTCTGCATACTAGAATGTCTACCAGTTCTAGTTTTATACATTTTGACCCTTTCATTACATCCAAAACCTAAAACAGGAATTTATTTAAATTAAAGCACATTCTACTAAGCTCGGACCACTGCAGACCCCATAATTTCATACAATATTACATAATACCATATTTAGGCTGAAATTTGACCCCCTATAGGTTTTGGCTCTGATAAGCAATTAAAATGATAGTCTTGGTGATTTACATTCTTTCAGTACCATTTTTATCAAAAGAAATAGAAGTTGATATACCTGTCTATGGCCTCTTCAGGTTTTTTTACTCTTCGGCTATATTAAAATTTGATAATTTTGACTTATCCTAGAAAATGTACCTTTGTTTCAAATTAAGTGACACTTCTGTCCCCTATAAAAATGCACTGGCTGAACATTCTGTCAAAATTTCACAATATGTTTCATGGCATATAAGACAAAACGCTCAACCTGAAGTCCACGTGGTCTAAAAATCTACTTTCACTTTCTATTTCAGTCCAAAAATAGTGCTTGTCCCTAATTGACTCTCAACATTTTTATGTTCATTTAAAACCAATAAAACTTTATCCTCAAGTTTCCTAGAATATTCAGCTTTCCAAAAATACCAAATTTATTCTGGTATCATGTGCGGTTCAAATTCTATATGATGCAAGAGTGAACCTGTCTGTTGACTAGTACTACTTTTACGTACAACCTCTGGACTGGTTCCCGGTATTTGGTGGTCCTACACCTAAAGAAGATGTTTTTGTTCAACAAATTAAATAAAATTTTTCCTGGTCTTAGATTATGTTAGTCGAAACAAATTCTAAAATTTTGTTGAATTCCTTTCAGCTGTTTTCAAGAAATGCATGAAAACATCAAAGACCTCACATGCGCGTTATCATGAAAAATTTAGCTTGGTGATCAAGAAATGCATTATTCCTTAATTTTTCAATTTCTGAGTTGCAGATGTAAATAGCAAGCTTGGCAATATACATCCAACACAAATGGACTTATTTCACACATAGAAAGGCACTAATTACATAATTTTATCAAAAATTTTGCATCTTTTTTAGTTTATTTCACATCCCCCCTCCCTTTTTACAAAGTGAGATACTGAGTACCTTCAAACTGTTGGGATAAGACTTTTATCTCTTGAAATACATTTCAATTAAGAAAAATAGTTTGAAACTGTCCTAATTATGCACCTAGTACATCCTGAGAAAGTTTTTGAGTTCAAATTTAAATTTATTGATATTCAGTTGTACCATGTTTTGGAGGTGTACATGAATAGTTTCTAAACTGAGACTAAAATTTTATGAATTTCATTAAATGCGTTCACTATTCCATTAAGCTTAATAGTCAAATAATGAACATTCCTTAATAAAAAAAAACCCACTAAAGTTCAAACTGGCATACAAAGAAACAAAATTATGTCTTGCTTTGGTATGAAATTGCAAAAATTGGCCAATTTCCAATTACTGCTCATGTTTAAGGAATTTTTGACAGAAGTACCATCATCTCAAGGCCCAATTATCTTAACAAGTACAATTATTGCATATGGTTACTAGTTTACTAACAAATTTACCCCTAGCAAGCATCAGATTAGAAAATAAATCATTTTAGTATTAACCCATGCCAGCAATGTAACCGACTTAAGCCGCAGGTGTAAAATTGACAAATTCATCTTAAATACACTATTTTTCTGCATACTAGAATGTCTACCAGTTCTAGTTTTATACATTTTGACCCTTTCATTACATCCAAAACCTAAAACAGGAATTTATTTAAATTAAAGCACATTGTACTAAGCTCGGACCACTGCAGACCCCATAATTTCATACAATATTACATAATACCATATTTAGGCTGAAATTTGACCCCCCTATAGGTTTTGGCTCTGATAAGCAATTAAAATGATAGTCTTGGTGATTTACATTCTTTCAGTACCATTTTTATCAAAAGAAATAGAAGTTGATATACCTGTCTATGGCCTCTTCATAAAGAAGATGTTTTTGTTCAACAAATTAAATAAAATTTTTCCTGGTCTTAGATTTATGTTAGTCGAAACAAATTCTAAAATTTTGTTGAATTCCTTTCAGCGGTTTTCAAGAAATGCATGAAAACATCAAAGACCTCACATGCGCGTTATCATGAAAAATTTAGCTTGGTGATCAAGAAATGCATTATTCCTTAATTTTTCAATTTCTGAGTTGCAGATGTAAATAGCAAGCTTGGCAATATACATCCAACACAAATGGACTTATTTCACACATAGAAAGGCACTAATTACATAATTTTATCAAAAATTTTGCATCTTTTTTAGTTTATTTCACATCCCCCCCCCTTTTTACAAAGTGAGATACTGAGTACCTTCAAACTGTTGGGATAAGACTTTTATCTCTTGAAATACATTTCAATTAAGAAAAATAGTTTGAAACTGTCCTAATTATGCACCTAGTACATCCTGAGAAAGTTTTTGAGTTCAAATTTAAATTTATTGATATTCAGTTGTACCATGTTTTGGAGGTGTACATGAATAGTTTCTAAACTGAGACTAAAATTTTATGAATTTCATTAAATGCGTTCCCTATTCCATTAAGCTTAATAGTCAAATGAACATTCCTTAATAAAAAAACCCACTAAAGTTCAAACTGGCATACAAAGAAACAAAATTATGTCTTGCTTTGGTATGAAATTGCAAATATTGGCCAATTTCCAATTACTGCTCATGTTTAAGGAATTTTTGACAGAAGTACCATCATCTCAAGGCCCAATTATCTTAACAAGTACAATTATTGCATATGGTTACTAGTTTACTAACAAATTTACCCCTAGCAAGCATCAGATTAGAAAATAAATCATTTTAGTATTAACCCATGCCAGCAATGTAACCGACTTAAGCCGCAGGTGTAAAATTGACAAATTCATCTTAAATACACTATTTTTCTGCATACTAGAATGTCTACCAGTTCTAGTTTTATACATTTTGACCCTTTCATTACATCCAAAACCTAAAACAGGAATTTATTTAAATTAAAGCACATTCTACTAAGCTCGGACCACTGCAGACCCCATAATTTCATACAATATTACATAATACCATATTTAGGCTGAAATTTGACCCCCTATAGGTTTTGGCTCTGATAAGCAATTAAAATGATAGTCTTGGTGATTTACATTCTTTCAGTACCATTTTTATCAAAAGAAATAGAAGTTGATATACCTGTCTATGGCCTCTTCAGGTTTTTTTACTCTTCGGCTATATTAAAATTTGATAATTTTGACTTATCCTAGAAAATGTACCTTTGTTTCAAATTAAGTGGCACTTCTGTCCCCTATAAAAATGCACTGGCTGAACATTCTGTCAAAATTTCACAATATGTTTCATGGCATATAAGAAAAAACGCTCAACCTGAAGTCCACGTGGTCTAAAAATCTACTTTCACTTTCTATTTCAGTCCAAAAATAGTGCTTGTCCCTAATTGACTCTCAACATTTTTATGTTCATTTAAAACCAATAAAACTTTATCCTCAAGTTTCCTAGAATATTCAGCTTTCCAAAAATACCAAATTTATTCTGGTATCATGTGCGGTTCAAATTCTATATGATGCAAGAGTGAACCTGTCTGTTGACTAGTACTACTTTTACGTACAACCTCTGGACTGGTTCCCGGTATTTGGTGGTCCTACACCTTAATAGTGGAATTGATGCCATGAAATTTTTAACGTTGTCCAATCAGAATTGACGTTACATCAAGAATTGCATTAGAATGGGGTATATTAAAACAAAACCTGATGAAACCTGATTAACGGTACGTAAATCGAACTTTATACACAATTTATTGTTTTCGGTCCACGATTACTTTGTTTCAAATTTAAAGGAAACCAATGTTTTTATAATCTTATAAAAACTTAAAGTTTTCATGGTTAATCATATATCTTTAAAATTTATAAATACAGATACAGATAAAGCTTAATAAATAAACAATAATACATCGTTTTTAAATACCTTTACTTGATCTCGTTATTTTCTTTTTGACCTAAATATGAAAAATAAACAATGAATGAACAATCCAATGTTTCAGAAACAAACACAGATGTTATAAATACTTCAATAATAAAAAATACGTATTCAAAAAGGCCATTTAAAGCTTCTGTTTATATCTATTTCAAAAGTGAAAATAGTTTTCACAAGTCTCTGCCAAGCGTGACAATCTTACCAGAACGATTTTTTTCTTTGATGTTTAACTTTGAAGTTGGTTTTACTAGATAATTTTGATTTTGAATTTAACTGACGTTTTCAAAAGTAGAGTTTTAATGTCAATACGCTTTTAAGTGTAATTGAGAATTAATCGTTTTGAGTATGAAATTTGAACACGATATATTACGTTTAACACATTAAGCTGCGCACTTATGGGTACAAAGTATAGAATTGTATAAACATGTGGCGCAAGGCAATGGAGACATACTCTTGATATTGAGACATCTTAATGAAGTTCATGATCATAGTTACACTCGGACATTTGTGAGGTTTCCGACTAGCTGCGAACGGTATTTTGAGTTTGGAGATTTTGCCTTTTGACGTCATAGCTTGATTTAAAATGTTTTTAAAATTATGAAAATAATAATCGAATGCCAACATCATATTATATAAATAATTTTAAATATTTTTTGTTCCTCATATTTATACAAGGTCTATATAGCCATTGATTTTTTAATATGTTACAGGCGTTTGCATGACCCAGATTGTTTCTGCAAGATTTAAGCGTATTAGTGACACTTATAAAAATGAAGAATGAAAGAACATTGGTAGGTCTATAAATTATAACTATCTTTCTACAACTCACAAGAAGCCAGCGCGTATTATTGTCGCGATTGGCGAACTTGACCTTTTAATTATAATTCAAACGTTTGGAGCAGTGTGTTTATTGGACTATAGATATTCAACTCCGTTAATTTTTCAATTTCTGACATGTTCTCCTTCTATTGTTCTATTGTTGTATTATTTATATTGGCTCCTTTCATTGTTATATGTCTAAAATCTCACGTTTTCCTCGTGTCTAATTTTAGTATAAATACGAACTGTAAAAGTAAATTTGGGCACTTGGTAGACGACTATGTAAAATGTATGCGATGTTACAAATTAAATGTGAAACGTTGGCTTTATTGTGATTCTTTAACTCCAATATGTTTGTACAATTTTCTGAGAACAAAGAAAATCAAACATAAATTATACAGTGTGCATTAACAAGTACATATGCAACATTGTTTGGTGCCGGAACCCGGGAATGAAATAGTGAAGTAATTTTAAATTCAAAAGGAAGTGAATGTGAATTTCAAAGATGTCGAGTTTAAGTCATTTAAAGGGAGTAAGAACACGTTACAGGAATATTCTTACAAATGAAATGAAAATCGGAAGTGCAATATTATCTTCTGAAGTGCAGAAACCAGACGAACAACAATTTATAATTAAAGTTTCAAAATGTGCCGAAAAAATAAAATTATATGTTGAAAAGTTAGAATCCCAAAGTGGTAAATTGTGTAGTGCAATGGAAGAAGCAAGTGAAAGAATAGGTTCTGTGATAGAAGAGGATTGTTCCCTGTGTTCTGAAGCAATGGATTGTTATTTAGATTTAAACCAATTCAAAGAAAGGTTAGTTGAATATATAAAATCAGAAAATGAAGATAAAAGGCAAAATGTGGTCACTAGTGAAATTGTGAATATTCAAAAGGAAATGAAAGATATACTTAAATTTCAAATTGAACAGAAAGACAGGGAAAGTAAAGAAAGTGTTACTGTTAAGTTACCAACATTAGATTTAATTTCTTTTAATGGTGACAGGAGTAGATGGATTGAGTTCTGGGATTCATTTGAATCCTCTGTTCACAAAAACACACGTTTATCAAAGATAGAGAAATTTAAATATTTAAAAGGAAAATTACAAGGAGAAGCAAAACGGGCAGTATCGGGTTTATCTCTGTCAAATGATAATTACGATATTGCTGTTAAAATTCTTGAAGAAAGATTCGGGAATAAGCAAGATGTGATTGATTTACATTATAACAGATTAATAAATTTACCAAGTGCTACACAGAAAACATCAAGTTTGAGAGAATTTCTAGATAAAGTTAAATTACACTTAAGAAGTTTAGAAGTGTTGCAGCAGGATGTTGATGAAAACGTGTTTATTTCTATTGTGAAATCCAAACTTCCGGAGGATGTGTTATTGCAATTAGAAATTCAAAAGGGATCCAAGGAAAAATGGACCGTCTTCGGTTTATGTGACAAATTAACAGATTATGTGACAGCAAAGGAGAAATCCTTGTAGCTGAAAAACCAAAGGATGAAAAACCTCAACACAAAGGAACGAACAGTTTCAATTCAAATAACAGTGGGAAAAAATCATTTTTATTCAATAGAAACGGGAACTACTATAGACCACCTTCAAGTTACGCTGAAACCTTAGTGGCTACAACTAAAGAGAAACAAGGATCGTCATATTTCGATAAGTGTCGGTATTGTGATGAAAGACACTAGAGTGACGAATGTAAAAAGTACCAAACAATAGAAGAGCGGAAACGGAGTTGTTTTAAGTGTCTCAGGGAAGGCCACAATGCTGCAGATTGTAGACGGAACAAGATGTGTATTTATTGTGAGGAGGTAAACTCCCATCATAGAAACCTGTGTCCGAAAAAATTCAGTTTCAAAACATCAAGTGGTCACATGACGGAAGAAGTCAGAATGATTGACAACTCAGAAAGTAGAATCATTAATCAGGCAGATTACTTAGGAGCAGAAAATCGAGTACATGATACTAAAAGGAATGAAAATGTGTTCATTACAGTAAATGAAATGGTTTTGATGCAGACAACAAAACAATTGTTAGGGATGTGGATAAAGTAGCAAAAGAAAAGACTCGAGTTCTTTTTGATTCAGGATCTCAAAAGACATATATCTCAGAATTTAGCAGAAAGATTAGGACTGAAGAGAGAAACTAGGTAAGATGTCAAATTAGTGACATTTGGGAGTGAAAAAACAAAAATAGTAAAAACATGGAGCACAACACTTGAACTCCTTTTAAGGGATGGCAAATACTTTCGAGTGGTTGCAAATATAGTGCCAGTTATAAGTGGTAGTGTACAAAGGAAAAAACTAGATGGAAAGATTATAACTCACCTTAAACAGATTGTGAGTAACGTTGAACTTGCAGATGATTTACCTTATAAAGACGAATCATCAAACCTAGACTTACTGATAGGAAGTGATTATTATTTGGATTTGGTTTTGTCACAAAGGATTGAGATTAGTCCAGGTCTATACTTGCTTGCATCTGGATCATCACCGGTAGGACAAAGGATACTTCCGAGTACAAAGATGAAACTGGACTGCTTATTCTATCGCATGCTTCCAGCTATGTGAACTGTAGGACAGTTAGTGATGTGTCTAGAGAATGCGAGTTAATGATGATTTCAGAGCCAAACCTAACAGATTTTAGGAATTAGGAGTCCATTGGAATCACGGATCAACATCACCAAATAGATGATATAAAGGCAATGGGTAGTTTCAAAGAGAACTTGAAGTTTGCAAATGGAAGATACTACGTTTCTTGGTCATGGAAGGAAGATAATCCTGAATTGCCTGTTAACAGATCCCTAGCATTTGGAAGACTAAAATCTGGTATAAGTCGAATGAGAAAAAAGCCTGAACAGCTTAAACAATTTGACAATGTCATTAAGGAACAACTTCAAAGAGATATAATTGAAAAGGTGGAGAAAACTGAGGAATCGGAAAGTAGGTTAGTTCATTATATTCCCCATCACGCAGTAGTGACACCGCAGAAATCAACCACTAAACTACGAATAGTGTATGACGCCTCTTCGAAAACAGATAGTAATGCCAAAAGTTTAAATGAATGCTTGCATAAAGGACCAGTCATGTTACGCAATCTATGTGGTATGCTTATGAGGTTCAGACTTCACCAAGTTGGACTTGTAGCTGATATTGAAAAGGCTTTCCTTCAGGTGGGTCTTCAACAAAGGGACAGAGATGTAACAAGATTTCTCTGGATAAAGGATATCGACAATCCAACTTTAAGTAGTGAAAATATCGAAGAGTATCGTTTATGTCATGTTCCCTTTGGGGTGATATCCAGCCCTTTTCTTTTAGGTGCTACAATTGACTGTCATTTGAATATTAGTAAATCACCGATAGCAGACAAAATTCGAAATGACATATATGTAGATAATTTAATTACCGGAGCAAGTTCGGTGAGTGTAGCCATTAATGTGTATACTGATACCAAGCAATTACTCAGAGAAGCTTCCATGAATTTAAGAGAATGGATTTCGAACAACAAAGATGTAAATAGTTTCATTCCAGAAAACGACAAGGCTGATATGGACTCTATTAAGGTTCTTTGACATGTGTGGAATGTTGATACGGATATCTTAAGTTTGAAGTCACCTCGATTATCTTTAATTGAAAATCAACCAACGAAAATAACAGCATTAAAAATTGTGGCAAAGTGTTCGACCCTCTTGGTTTCTTTAATCCCGTGACTGTAACAGGAAAGGTGTTTTTACAAGACCTTTGCAAAAAGAATCTAAAGTGGGATGATAAATTGGAAAAAGAAGATACTTTGAGGTGGCAAAACATATATTCACAATTAATGCAGATATTTACATCTACAATACCCAGGTGTATTACAATTGATAGTTCACAGGAGAAAACGAGAAAATACAACTTCCTGTGCTTTTGTGATGCATCTGCCAATGCTTATGCAATTTGCATTTATCTTCATGAAATGTGTGAAAGAGTAACAAAATGTAATCTGATATTTTCTAAGACAAGGCTTGCTCCTGTGAAGGGAATGACGATTCCCCGATTGGAATTAATGGCGGTTCTGATTGGCGTTCGAAGTCTAAAATTCGTTGAGTGTGAATTGAAATTACAGATTGAGAAGAAATTCTTTTGGACCGATTCCCAATGTGTGTTAAAATGGATTTCCACAAGCAAAGAATTGACAGTGTTTGTGAAAAACAGAGTTGCCGAAATAAAGAAATTTGATGACATTCAATTTAATTACATCCCAACAAAGGAATATCCCGCTGATGTTGCAACAAGAGGAACAACATCAAAGAAACTAACCCAAACCAGATTGTGGTCGCATGGCCCTATATGGCTAAATTGTGAACCAAAGTCTTGAAATGTTTACTCCAAAACTGAAGATGAAGATGTTGATAGAAATTATCAATCGGAATTGAAGAAAAATGTAAAGGAGAGCATTTCACAGTTAAGTGAAATTGGTGAAATATCCAATGTAATAAATTCATCACCTTTTGAGATTCTTTTGGGGAGAGTTTCCTGTTTTTTACGATTAATTCGAAATACAGCATGGATTAAACGTTTTCTGAAAAGAATTCAAAAATTACCTACAGAGTCTAATTGTGAATTAAGTGCAAAGGAAATAGAATGTGCTACGATGCAATGGTGTCGATATGTGCAAAGGAAACATTACACTGAGGTGATGAGTGATATTACCGTCAGAAAGAGCAACAATTTACAACGTCAATTAGGTCTATTCATTGATGACAGAAACATATTGAGATGCAAAGGACGCTTAGAGAATAGAGACATAACTGAAGGGGCAAGGTTTCCTATTCTTCTTCCGCATGGGGAGAGGTTTACAGATTTCATCGTACAACACATTCACAAAATGAATTTACATCGTGGAGTCTCTCAAACTTTGGCTCTGGTTAGATATAGTTATTGGATTCCCAGAGGACGTGCAATGGTGAGAAATGTGATACAAAATTGTTTGATTTGTAGACGTCACGAAGGTGGACCTTATAAAATGCCAATAATGGCACCCTTTCCACAGTCAAGAGTATCGCAAGCAGTTCCTTTCTCAAGGATAGGATTAGATTACCTTGGTCCAGTTTTAATCAAGCATTGTGGTGAAACCAGGAAGTGATGGATATGCCTATTTACATGTCTTGTTACACGTGGAATTCATCTAGAACTGCTTCAAGATATGACAACTGAGGAATTCTTGTACTGTTTTCGCAGGTTCATTGCTGTTAGAGGTACGCCTTCAACTATCATTAGTGATAATGCAACTCAGTTTAAACTTGGGAGTGATGTTGTGAATTTAGTTTGGAAACAAGTGATCAAAAGTAAAGATGTGCAAAATTATATTTCAAGTTCTTCAATTCACTAGAAATTCATTACCGAATTAGCACCTTGGATGGGTGGCTTTTATGAGAGACTAGTAGGCTTAGTGAAACGTTCGTTAAGAAAAACTTTGAACAGACAATTGCTTTCCGAAGTTCAACTACTTACAATTGTAAAAGAAACTGAAGCTGTTGTAAATTCGCGTCCTCTTGTTTAAGTTGGAGATGATATAAACTCCAGAATTACTCTTACACCTAGCCATTTTTTTACTCTTAATCCAAATATGTTGTTCCAGAAGTAGATTGTGATTTAAGTGATCCTTCATATACTCCTTTCAAGGATAGCAGTGATAAATTGTTGAAAATATGGATGAAAGGTCAGAGATTATAAGATGCATTTTGACAAATGTGGAGAGAGGAGTATCTAATGAGTCTACGGGAAAGGATGCAGTCAAATTTGAAATGTGGAAGAGTACAGTCAAAATTTTCTCCTAATATAGGAGACGTTGTTCTCATAAAAGAGTCTGTGTCAAGAGATTTATAGAAATTAGGGAAAATTGTTTCATTAACCCCAAGTAACGACAATGAAGTTAAATCTGTGAAAATTCAGTTAGCTTCTGGGAAAGTAGTTGGAAGACCATTGTGTCTTTTGTACCCCTTGGAAACAGGAAGTAACAAAGAAACAGAAACAAAAGATTATTCAAAGGAGAAAACATTAGAAATGTAAGCTACAAGACAAGCTGCTGTGAAAGCAAGACAGAAGATAAAGGAAGTGTATAAAGATTAATTGAAATTGAATTATATTAGTGAATTCTATTCCAGTTTCTTGTGTGTAGTGATTTATTCAAAACGTGTTGGATACATTGTGTGTCAACTTTATTTATTTATTACAGTGGTTATATATAAACAGTTTATATTTAAATTTACCTGTGCCTATTTATATATTCGATACCTATTTATATCCAGCGGAGCGTTATGTTTGTTTATATTCAAATGGAGCAATATTCTTAACGGAGCATTTTATAAAATGCGCGCCAAATTTGTGCATGCATTTCATGAAATATTTATATGGGTTTGGGGTATAAAGAGAGTTGAAAAATTAAAACTTGTCATTCGGTAAAAGGTTACCATGCTGTTCATTTGTGATACCTGCCATAAAGTTTACAAGTACAAAAGGAACCTACATCGTCATCAAGTAGAACACCATGATCCAAAATTTCAATACATTGAATGTGTAGTAGAAGACTGTGGCTCAACATTTATTAGAAGAGAATACCTTAACAAACACCTTCAGAAATTCCATGGTTATAGTAATAGTGAAGCAGTTCGAGCAGCAGTAAATTCGACAACTACCAATAACACAAAACTAGATGATGACTATTAAGATATTTCAAATGATGACACGATCTTAGATTTGATGGACGAGCTAAAACAAATAAGAAAGGAAGATGTTGATGCCCCTGACTTCAATACCGAAGAATATTTTCCAAGGGATTTACCAGATGAATGTCTTGTTAACATCAGCAGTCAAAGTGAAAATACAGTCAGAGATATTTCAGATGAAGATACGCATATACACAGTAGTCACACTGTGTGAGTAGTCATCAAGAAGAAATTGCTGACACGCAATCGTGTGATGATATCATAACGATCAGTGACGATGATGAACAACCATCTTCAGCAATCGTACGTTCCGGATCCTCTCTTCAAACTCGGACACAAACCTACACAATACACATAGAGAAGACTACCTATTACATAGACGGCGAAGAAACATCTTCAGAGATAAAGTGTTACCAATATACATCAGAATTGTTCTATTAACTTTCAGCGCGTGAGTGTCGCGATTGGCGAACTCGACCTATTAATTATAATTCAAACGTTTGGAGCAGTGTGTTTATTGAACTATAGATATTCAACTCCGTTAATTGTTTAATTTCTGACATGTTCTCCTTCTATTGTTCTATTGTTCTATTATTTATATTGGCTCCTTTCATTGTTATATGGGGGCCTCGGTGGCCGAGTGGTCAAGGTAGTTCGTCTACTATTGATCACATGGTCTGTCAACACTGAGATTGCGGGTTCGATTCTCACTGCAGGCAGGGTGTACTCGACTCCAATCTTAATTGACAAGGATTGCCAGTTTTCCTACCGCAGGTCGGGGGTTCTCTACGGGTACTCCGGCTTCCTCCCCCAATAAAAACTGGACGCCATGAAATAGCTGAAAAATTGCTGAAAGTGGCGTTAAAACACCATTTAAACAAACAAACAAAAATCATTGTTATATGTCTAAAAGCTCACGTTTTCCTCGTGCCTAATTTTAGTATAAATACGATGTGTAAAAAGTAAATTTGGGCACTTGGTAGACGACTATGTAAAAGGTATGTGATGTTACAAATTAAATGTGAAACGTTGGCTTTATTGTGATTCTTTAACTCCAATATGTTTCTACAATTTTCTGAAAACAAAGAAAATCAAACATAAATTATACAGTGTGCATTAACAAGTATATATGTAAAATTATATCGTCTTATGTACAATTTGAAATGTGTACAATAATTGACACTACTAAATTCGTATATTTGCACAAAACACATTTAATTGAGAACGTCATTTAGTAACAATTAGGGCAGCAAGGGCACCTTAAGATATTTTACTGGAATAAACGTATCAGTCTCACAGTAAGTTAAGAAAGTAGAAAGATCTACATCGTTGTGATATTTTTGGGTGTAAACAATGGAGTTTTGATAACTACAGGACCCCACCAAATCAAACTTCACATATTCAAACAATGAAGTTTATAAATATTTCATATGACTTTTTGTCCTTCGTAGCAATGACAACATAATTAGGTAAACATTTATGAAATATTTGTTATATTTTGTATTTCGCTTTTATTTGACGGATATAAAAGGCTCTTACAAACTGAAACAAGAATAGATGCGTGAGAAATAGTGAAATGCCATGAAAATATTCGAAGACAAAAATTGATTGTTTCGTGTTTAAATAATTAACTTACCTTGTTGTTTGTTGGTGTTTTTGCAAAAAATAAGTTTATCCACAGTTGTATACAAAGTTTACTTTCTCAGATAGTATTTCATTCCAATTAAATTGGTTATTATATATATTTTCACTATTTTCACTATATTTTACTTACCTGTATGTTCATTCGTCTGTCAACAAAACAATACGTCTAGTTTCTATGTTACTTGGAATTTTGAGCCACGTGACTTTTAACGTAATATACATAGTTAACATATATGTAGATTAAATTACACGCACCTTTTTTAACAATTACGTATTCATATTTAGTACGTGCACGATCCACTTCCTTCAAAATCAATTAAAGAGTAAAAACATCTAATCGTGTTTTTTGTGTTCTATAACCGCTTAAATTTGATTCAAAGGCTTAATGTAACCTGAAGGTACGTGATGAAATTACCTGAAATTCTTTAACTATACAGATTTGTACCATTTACTCGTTTAAATGTTTACAAATTGAGGTATCGTCAAGAAAAACAAAAATTCCCATGGCTCCAATGAATGTTATCACAAAATCCGAAATACCAAAGAAACTGTCAGAACGATAATCAACAAATCAGAGTCCAAGACACTAGCGCCCTCGAGAACCAACAAATAAAAAATGAAACAACTTCAGCAGTATGCCTGACTTGGTACAGGTATTGCACAACTAAACGGTGGGTTAAACTCAATTTCACGGCATGCCGAACCTCCTGCTTCTATTACTGTAGTATGTGAGTTGGTGTGATTATGAACATGGTTGGGTGTCATTTACCTCTAGTCAGTAAAATGTGTATCATCGCAGCACAAATTAAAAAAATTGGGAAAACTTTCTGCAATCATATTTTCACACAAGATATAATATTTATCAACAAAGAATGGTATTTATAGTAAAACTTCTTAAAAGGCGCGGATGAAACGGTTTTTCTTGTAACGTTTACTCAAAAGTCTATTCCGAAGAGATTGGTGACGTTTTCAAAAATCATTAAACTAAGTGCAAGCTTTTGCATACCTGATTAATTCATAACCGGTTTGCAATAAAAAATGTTGAAGACAAAAGTCATCTGTTTTCAATTGTTACCTACTTTTTTCAACAAATATTTATTTCAACAAATATTTTTAATCAACAAATATTTGAATGGCACCTACTAGAATAGTGTGTTATTTATTTTGATTTTAGTACCAAGACCCAATTTGAAACACCAATTTTAAACTATTGGGATTGTTGGGTTTATAGACACCATCCTTATTTGACAAGAATGTCCATTTCCTGTCGAAAGTCGGAGGTTTTTACGGGTTAAGCCGGTCGTACTTGGCACATAACAACTGAATGCAGTGATATGGCTTATAAAATGTTGTAATGGCGTGAATCTCTATTCAAACAAACAACAAACAATCAATATGAGTTTACACTTCAAATTTGGAAACAGCTAACTTAAAACCTAAATCTTGTTTACCGCTTTGAATCGCCACATAATGTTTCCCGTGACTGTTCCAAGCTAGTAGTTTGTGTTCTTTTATTTGTCATTGGTGTTACTTGTTATGTTGTTCAATTCAATTGTGAGCAGATTGATTTGATGCTTACCCCCCTCACCTAGAAGCTCATTGAGTCAATCTCTGTAAAACTCACGAAAACTTACGATCCTTGACGAATATTTTTATGTAGCAAATATTTTCAAAAGACATAAAAACAAATCAGTTTGAGTGAACACTGCTCTGAAAGTGATAAGGAAAACATTTTATTAATGCTAAGGTACAAGAACTAAAACACGTATAATATCAAATAGATGATTTATTTAAAATTTTATTGCAAATCGCGTCGTTTAAGTTGCAGAAGGACCACTTTTGCAGCTACCGTTGATGTAGAACAGTATGAGTAAACCGAAGATACATGTATATCAAATACTTATATATGGTTATAAATTATAGCTCACATAAAACCGTGCATTATGATTAGCAATACATCATCCTGATTTTACAAATATATGGTTGCCAGGTACTTTTTATAACGGTTACCTTGTTGACCTTTGACCTTGTCTCAAATTAAAGCCATTTTCCTACTGCTCACTTCATACCTATATGTTTACTATATTATCTTTAACCTGGGACCGTACTGGGAGGGTTCCCATCCAGTGCTCAACCCTCAGAGCAGCCCATCGCGTCCCCGGGTGGCGGATAAGGGAGGGTTGAAGGGTTGTCAGGTCACAATACGGAAAAACTGGCCGCGAACAGTAGTGCGTAACGTGTTTGGAGAGTACCAGGCGCTTTGCACGATAAAGACCCCTTTTGTAAATTTCGAAATAGAGTAGGCTTATTGTAGCTACTACAAAAGGCTAAATTCTCCGACCCTACCCAATACTCCATACTGTTCCAGTGGCAGTCAATATTTTGTTCTCAGTATCCCATCCCACCCCTTTTTCTATTGATTTATTGATTGTTAACTTAAAATTGTGGCACTTTCCGGGCCAAAAAACGCGTAAACAGGAAGTTGATTGTAAAAAAAATTGTACAGGTTAAATCATCCTACACTGGTCATCCTACATTTTGTACACTTTATATTTTGAGAATCGGTAATGTTGTCTTAACACTTGTGTGTTGATATACACTTCTTTACTTCTTTCTCTGAGCAATAGAGTTACCTAATCCAAGTAGTCTAAATAAGTCATATAAAAATTTATTACGCTCAATAATCTTAATTTGCTTAAAATTGTAAGTATTTATTTTCCAAAGGTTCTATATAATATACAAGTTATTAATAAAACACAAAATTCAAATTTAATAGATATGTGTAATAGTACACATAATATTACACACGCAAATAACTGTTTTGTAACTACTGACGTAAGCGAACCTACGCTAAATAGTCTTGGCACACGAGACCTCGCTTCAAATTATATTCTCTTTTCGCAAAATACACCAACTTAAAACAGCCACTAAATCCTGCCTGAGTGAATAAAGACCACTCAACGTTAGTAAATATATAATAAAAACCCTTTAGGGACGTAATTTACTGTCGTCCATTAGTAAATTTTACCTGCACACGAGGCCAAGTCAGTATAAAAAATGAAATCTACCACCCGCACTACTTCTAATGTGGAATTACCCACGAATCTTGGGTTCGTTTCAAGTTTTCCTAATATCTAAATATTAAAGTATAAGACAAATACCTCCCTCTCTTATACTTAATCTCTCTGCTGAAAGGCTTGACAAGAATAAGGGTCTTTTGTCAATTGTGCCCGGAACACTCTCCGATCTGTCTAACCCTGCGCATCTGCTGTATCTTCACCGGGAACCAGTCCTCTAACACAATAGTCCCCAGTTGACAAAGAGAATACCCGTAGTGTAGCTTGCGATTACAATTCAGTAGTTACCACACATGATTTTACAATTAAACCACATGAAGGTACACTCCTAATGTTAAATATTTATGTTATGTCTTATATTTATATCATGCTTATCTTATCCTAGTGTTTTTTTAAAACGAACAAAAGCGCGGACCTTTAAATGGCAACAAGCCATTTGGCTGATTTGTTTTCTTTAAACTATTATAACAAGGAGAATCTTTTCTAAAAGTGTCATAATATTCCATGGTCCGATTTTCTCCTGTAATAGTAATAGTGACGTCTTTTTAAAAATATTTTTATTGTCTGATTTCAAACATCTTATAGTCATGTTACAAATAAAATCCGCAGATAAAAAAAATTTCAACCCATTGAATACAGATATAAATCTAGCTTTTAAAAAGACTAATAAACAAAATTGCGAAGTGTTTAAAAATCTACCAATCTATTTTGTATACATGTATCTACTGGTAGATCTTGTTTGGCTTGAGTGCTTGGCAATGTTATTTTCTTTCTAATTTAACTATTAATAATGACGAATGCAGTGATTCTTAAACGAAAAAGCAGGTAAAATTATAGCACACTTAATCTACACTTCATTTAAATGAATGCATATTTAAAAAACAAGATATAATGCAAACAAGATTACCCAACATGATATATGCTAAAAATATAAAAAGAAAGTTATTAAATGAATATTGTTGCAAATCTTTAATAGACGTCCGTATTACATTTTGCTAAATGGCCAACCTTTTTATTCCGATTTTTGAGTATAAACCTGAAATAGATATTTTTTCTGTAAATCTATAACTTGTATATTTTTGCAAATAAGGAAATAGCGTTATTCATGACCAAAGCCTTCATTGCACAAAAAGCAGATAGGTTCATGTTTTGGAAAAAATTTCTATCCTCCTGTTTCAAATGGAATTCTTACATTCGAAGATTTAAATGGTGTTATGCACACGCCCTTTCTTCTGGTAATCTTAACAGGTATTTTTATACTCCCACTCGTAAGAGAGGGGCTATATTGCAATCACCTTGTCCGTCTGTCTGTCTGTCCGTCCGATGCAATCTTTCGTAACAGATTTCTCGGCTTATACTAAAGGGATTGATTTCAAATTTGGTGCACAGTTTTAGCATGATTACTTGTACCGTGCCTGTCCTTTCCAGGTCAGTCAGTTATCAACTTCCTGTTTTCCAACCGACTTCGACTGTTTAAGGGTCAAAATAGTAAAATTTTTCGTAACAGATTTCTCGGCTTCTACTAAAAGGATTGATTTCAAATTTGGTGCACAGCTTTAGCATGATGAGTTGTACAGTGCCTTCCATTTCCAAGTCAGTCAGTTATCTACTTCCTGTTTTCTGAGCCGACTTAGTCGAGTGGGGGACTACTTAGCACGACTTAGTGCTTGTCCATGTTATATTTCAAATGTTCGTTTGAAAAATAGAATTTACTGTACCAAGAGTTTTCCTAACCCGCACGAAGAAATATGTTGATCCTTAAGAGTTTGCTTCAAAAATTTTTTATCAAAGAATCCGATTTCAATCATAAAATTATAATCGTGGCCAAAGGAATTAAAATTTATTGCATTTAATTAATGCATTTTATGTCATTAGTACCTGCAAACCTGTGATTTGTCTATATAAAATACTACTCGTCATGAACAAATTTACACCAATTCGACTAGAGAAAATCGACCAACCTAATCGTATACCATAAAGTTAGGTGCTGAGTATAACATCTATAGTGTTTATTTCCTAAATTAAGATGTAATCGTGTAGCAAAGTTATGGTTTTCATAGCCCCATTAGTATTACTGAGCCCTAAAACTCATCGAATCAAATTTCTTATTTCGGGTCAACATATATTGCTTCGTTTCAAATAGTCTTTTAAAAATACATAGATTTTGAACTTTTCTATTAGTTTTCTATTTATTGTAACACAACATTCATTATAAATGGAAAAGAACATATGTATAAGTGAAACAATCAACAGCATCAAGAAGTTCACTTTTTAAATATAGTTCACATGTTTGTCTAGATTTTCTTTTACTGAAAACCATAACCTTTGTTTTCCTAACAAATTTATTTACGTTTCCTTTACCATAAGTTACAATATTTGGACAAGATATTAAGAGATTTTTGCATTTTGCTTTTGATTCAGAGAGGATAGCCGTTTCTTCTGTATAGAAAACTCAAAATATCCTTATTCTTCCAATTTGAGAACGTACATATTTTACATACGATTTTATACATGTATTTTGATACACATTGTAAATAAATTTGAAACATCGTATTTTTTATATAATTAACTTTTTCAAAGACCTGATCTAGAAACTGTGTCAATTTTTAAACTCCTTGAAAGGATAAATAATTTTTTGCCAGAAGAAAGATGAATATTAATCAGGGCATAGATTACAAAGATATTGTCAAGAATTAAATAACCTGCTCGAAAACCAGTTTGGTTTTAAGATAACAATGAACTATATCATATGCAAAGATATGAGTTGATAATAAGAAAAAAAGCTTTCCCGAACAGCTGATAGGATTAATTGCCCTGTAGTTGTCAGAAGGTCTATAGTACAACCTTTGTTTTGATTGGTTCAATAACTGATATCAGATATCTTCAGGATAATTTAGTGTCTTGACACAGTTATAAAATGTATTTATATCCACTTCAGGGAGATGTTTTTTTACAGTCAGAGTAATTTCTTTACCTTTTCCAAAAACTTTTGTATAGCTTTTACGTAGGACTCTTAGTTCTTCGGACCCTATTCTTTGAACCTCTGGTAGCAAAATTGCAACGTTCTACGCTACTCCCTTGCAATGGCGTTAAAGTACAACTTATTCTAGTGATATATAAAGAGCATGAGTCTTATTGAATTCGTCTTTATCTTTAGGTCAAATCATGGTTTGATAACAGTACATGAACTTAATTTCATTGTTCTGTTTCCTGAACCCCAAAGGTGGTTTCTCTCTTCATTAAAATTACATTCTCGACTTCACTCACAAGATCGTTTTACCTGTTGGAAGGTAAATGTATCTGTATCAGTGTCATTGAAATATTGTTTAGCAGCGTATGGAATATCTGGATTATTTGACAATGCGTAGAACAAATAATTTGACATTTCATTATTCCATTTAATGAAGTATCAGAATTCTGTTTGGTGGTATTTTTGGGCATGATAAAGACAAATAAATCGACGCAATTTAATAAATATAGGGAGGCTATTTGTTAATCTACCACTGTTCAATTGCTACGTACTTTTATCAAAAGCGCCCAAAACAAATAACAATTCCACATCGTTTACTTAGTTCTTATCACAAATTACCTAAATTGTTCAAACTACCTTTTGGACGCTTAATCCTATCATATATAAGGAATCTTATAAAATATCTGGTCTTCAAAACTCAAAATACGAAAAAGGTTTTCGTCTGGAACCACACGATCATTCTCAACTGCTTGTTTTGACATAGCTCGATCACTTTCGTGTACTAGCTTTGGCAAGAATCTTGTTTTACATTGAAATTGGTATACCTCTTTTTTTATTAGTTGTTGATTAGACTGCATGTTTCAGAACTTTGTCGATTTCTTATATGGGATTTGAAACGGACATGTTTGGATTTCTTCTTCTGAAAGTTAAGACTTTTACTGAAATTTGGCTTTAAATGGAAGACTGTGGATACATAAAACATTATTGCTCAATATTGCGAGACTTGATTTAAAAATCATTTCAGCAACCATACTTAAACTCAAAGACCAGCATGCAACAGTAAAAACAATGAGTTTTAAAATTTAAAGCACCAATAATATTAAATATTAAACTAATACAATAACAATTATTTTTTTCTCTCTTATTTCTATTTATTTTACAATATTCTGGCATTTGTACGGCCTATGCAGGTGTTAAAGATAGATTTAAATGTTATACTGAAAACATAATTTTATAACAAATGAAGAAAGAAAGAACATGGATAGGTCTTGAACTCCTAGCATTCTACCAGCACGTCTATTATAAAATTTAGGATATGTACAGCAATGGACACAACTCATTGACGTGAGCACCGTTGCTTAAAGCACGTTTTATTAAGAACGGCATTTAATTGACAAAAACTATATCATTTAATTACCGCAAGGGCACGTCAATATATTTTACTGGAATGAAAACTATTAATCTCTCCTAACTTACACAGTACGGTGCCTCGGTGGCTGAGAGGTTAGGATAGTTAGTCAACTTCTATTGATCACATGCCTGTAAACACTGAGGTTTCGGGTTCGAGTCTCACTGCGGGCAGAGGGTGCTTAACTCTAACTTCAAGGTCGGGGTTTTTTCCCGGCTACTCCAGATTCCGCCCCAATAAATTCTGGATGCCTCGATATCGATAAAAAATTGTTGAAAGTAGCGTTAAACACCATTCCAACGATCGAACAAATTAAATCCCAAATAAGGATAATATAGTTATGTTTTTGTCGGTTGATAACAATAACACTTTCTAACTGCAGTATTTCGGATAATATATCTTCATATATATTAACCTAACATATTTTTGTATTCTTATCTTACGTAGAATTACATGTAAAAACTAATAACGTATTAAATTAATAAAATATCTTTTCGTTTTTCGGTATTATTTGCCCAACAAATAATTGAATACATTCTATATAACTAAAACAAGAAGAGATGCGGGAATAAATATTACGAACCCCCCAAAACATTTAAAAGCCACATTACAAGATGAACTGTACATTTTAGTTTTTTTTCAAATAACCAAAATGCAAAACATAAGACTGCATAAAACTCACTCAAATATTTTTCTCTGTGTTAAATTGTATTTCTGCATAATGCGGTTGTAAATATGTATGACTTTAAAATCATTTTTATTCGATCAAGAACATTTCTTGTGTTTGGAGGAACAACTTACCTGATATGTTGCGTCTTTGATTTATCATTTATCCACTATTGAATAAGAAGTAAAACAATTTCTTTCGGATATGATTTTAATCCTACTTAAGAGTATTTAAATATTCCATTATCCTTATATCGAGTCGGTTGCGCAGATAAACAATACTACTTTCTAAATTATTGCATCACGTGACGTTTAAGGTCATATGCATTTAAACATACTTCACTTACTCTTGTTTTAAAACTTCTATATTTAAGGTCTTTCTCTCTTCTAATAGGAAGACCTTAGTGTATTTCTTCTGATTGTTATAATTAAGATTTTCAACTTTCCGAGTGGAAAGACTAAATGTTATTTGTCTGTTTCTTATTATTAATTCTCTCCATTTTCCGAGTCGAAATCCTTTCTGTTATTTGTCTGTTTCTTCTTATTATAAAGTTTTTCCACTTTCCAAGTAGATAGTCTTTCTGTTCTTGGTCTGTTTCTTATTATTTCGGCTCTCCACTTTCTGAGTGGAACTGCGATTCTTCTTCTTCTTTATTATAGTGTTTTCCCATTATAAATTTTGTTCCGAGACATGTCGTTAAGACACATCCTGGAACACTTTTTATCACAACTTGACAGAGCAACTTTGTAACGCATGAACAAGAAATTTATAGAGACTCGGGGTTTTCACTGTTGGTCAGCATTGACCTTGAAGAACATCACAAGGTCGCAAATGTAACATGCGAATTTCAATTGAAAATTAAACATTATATTGTACTTGAAACTTTCGACATTTAGAAAACCAAAGAACTATATACATATAACATTTCACACATGTTTTTCATTGTTTAAAGAGTATTTATTTAATGAAAAAACATGACATAAAGGGTTTTAAAAGATAATATAGCCCGAATCTGTCTCGTCATTAAGTCGACCAATCGATGGGTACGGTTTTTCCGATCTGTGTGCAATAACGGTATGCATTTCTAATAAAGTTTGCGTAGCTAGTTGCCAACGAAACTATGTCCACTGATATTTTTTCTGGTTATTCAGACCAATTGAATTGTCCGGGCTTTGAAATGACACTCTTATTATAATACTTCCTATTGTGAATCTAAAAAAGCAATTCATTTAAACCTCTCATTCCATCGTCTAAACAAACACGTTATTTCAACCTCAAGACTATGCATGTGCAAAATCCCCATTCCAATATAATCCTACTGGCCACATTATTATTGATTACCCAGACGTCATTAATAATACTTCTCTAAAAAAATTGTTATATAAAGGACACAAATCCAGATCGCAATACCTGAAACAAAAGTACGATCTGTTGCAATTTTTATCAAACGTGAAAGATGATGTGGAGAAGGAATTGACTTTAAGGCGAAACAGTCTGTCACGGACGGACGAGTGATGGCTACTAGAAGCACACAAATAAGTCACACAGAATGTCAACAAATATAACAATTTAATTAACTATATACATATACATATATAAACGTAAAACATAATAACCTAAAAGTGAGAATTTTTTTACAATAGTTAATTTAAAGATCGTAAAGTCCAAAGTTCCAAAATAAATGTTCATTAACTAATACTTCCAGGAAGAATTCCGTAGGTACAAGATTTACACTGTCACTTCGTTGTTTCTACTGGTATTACATTTCCATGTACTGCAACAAACGGTTACTCGAACACTACACTGTAACAACACACCACAACATATACCACGTACTGTACACCCACAGCAATTACATACTACTGGCTATTACTGCATAGCACCTAGTAAAATACCATACTACCTAATAATAATGCGTACACTACTAATTACGTAAACTCCGCTAAATACTTATTTTCGCATTTGTCTATATATATACTACATATATGTACTTCTAAAATATTACAAGAGGTTATACTACTACTTCTGTCGTGTTAATTACATCTATTATGAAAATGAATTAAACACAATAATACACAACGTATGACACTGTAAATTAACAGTTTAGTATGTCGCACTAACAAAATACACCGCTTGACGAGAACATATACTTTACTATACTATAGTTGACAATGAATGCCAGCGTTTTCATGTACAACATTATAAAGTAACGATACAAAATATCTTGAATTGCTCTTAAACGATAATTAAACCAAATAAAGTGAAAAATGCAATTTACGTAAATGTTGCCGCAAAAACTGAATATTTTAGCACATTTAATATTAATAAAATATTAAACAAAACTGTTACTTACCCCAGCAGACCGGTGAGCTCCCAACAGCGCCACGTGCAAGAACTATGTACACAATTTACAAATGTGCATGCTTTCTCTGAAGCACTCGACTCGAAAGTGATTTAAATAGTGCACAGGTAAGACCAGGTAAATTTAATCATGTGATTTCAATGAGGCTCACTATAGGTCATTTAAATATCATACCGGGGTAGCAACGGGTAATAAATTAATACATTTACAAATATAAAAGAAATGTATAAAACAGACGTTGTCCGTGACATCTCCTCCATCCGAAGAGAAGTACAAAGTACTTTTTTATTTATACATGTCAATTTAAAAAAAAAAAATGTGATCACATTATCAACTGCGAATATATAAACAAATCTCAGTATTCGTGTGGCAAGCGCCTCTCCGTATACTAAAATCTGTCTACACCTCACCTTTTCTGATGTCCATCTGATCTCCTATATTCTGCTGAGAAAATCGGCACCTACATTTGCCTTACCACTTACCGCTATTATCTTAAATCTGTAAGGTTGCAAGACCAACGCCCATCGCATAAGTCGCGCATTCGCTACCTTCTTCTTATTCAAGTAGATTAAAGGTTTATGATCGGTCTGCAATGTGAATTCTTGCCCATACAAGTACCTATGAAACTTTTGAATCGCCCACACTATTGCTAAACATTCTTTTTCAATAGTGGAGTAAGCAACTTCACTACTTTTCAATTTCCTACTGGCATAGGCAACCGGCATCTTACTTCCTTCTTGCTCTTGCATTAAAACGGCCCCAATACCGTAATCTGACGCATCGGTCATCAAAATAAACGGTTCAGACATATTTGGTAGTTTCAAAATTGGAAATTTGACTAGCGCGTTTCTGAGAGTCCCAAATGCATGTTCGTGAGAACTTTCCCAAATAACCTTATTCGGTTGACCCTTTTTAGTTAGGTCGGTAAGCGGAACTGCGATACATGCAAAATTTGGAATGAATTTACGATAAAACCCTACTAATCCGAGGAAAGATCGCACCTGTTTCTTTGTAACAGGTCTCGGCGCTTCTTGAATCACTCTTACTTTATCAGGATGAGGTTTTAGTTTGTCGTCTCCTACAAAATGACCTAAACATTCCAAACTACCGTATGCGATAGAACATTTTCCGGGTTTCGCTGTTAAATGAGCATTCCGCAGTCTAATGAGAAGAACACGCAAAACATTCAAATGTTCAACAAATGTCATAGTGAAAATAATAATGTCGTCAATAAAATTGTCAATGTTATCCATGTCCTTTAAAACCAAACGCATCAATCTAGAGAACGAGGCCGGAGCTGTAACCAACCCAAATGGCATTCTGCGAAAATGATACAAACCTTTTGGGGTTTGAAAAGCTGTTTTTGGTCTAGAACTTTCTGCTAAAGGTAACTGCCAATAACCTTTGGATAAATCTAGCCGTGAAAAAAACTTGTGCCCCGATAATTTTGAAAACATTTCATCCGCATTAGGCATTGGTTCAGCATCAAAAATAGTTTGACTATTCAAAGTTCTAAAGTCGATACAAAATCGATTTGTTGTATCTTTCTTTTTCACAATTACAATTGGAAAACAATAGGGACTAGAAGACGGTTCAATAACATTCAATTCTAACATCTTAGTAACTTCTTCATTCACGGTCGAAATCAAGGAATAGGGAATAGGATATGGCTTTATCCTTATCGGTATATCATTACTTAGTCTAATTTCATGCTCTAAAAGATCTGTACAACCAGGATCATTACTTAACACGTCGGGAAAATCATCTAAAAGTTCTCTTACCTTAGTTTTTTCCTCTTCCGTAAGTTCGGGATTAACATCGACTTGATCTGCATTTGCATTTGTATTGATGTAAGGTATATCATGGAACTCACCTTGAGCATCATTTTCTTCACTGTCCATATCAATGACTGCCATGTTTATTGACGCCAACTCCTCCTTGTTTTGGTAATCATGAACTGTTAAACTGTCACAAATGTTTGTCCTATCTAAGTATTTCTTCAGAAGATTGGCGTGGAAAGTTTTGATCTTACCATTAACACTGACTTTATAATCGACCTGACCTACTTTTCCTACAACGTCAAATGGACCTTTCCACTGCATCAGCAATTTGTTATTATCAGTTGGTAATAATATAAGTACCCTATCACCTACCTTCATATTCCTTTCCTTAGCAGAACTGTCATAGTAAATTTTATGTTTCTTAGAAGCCTTTTCCAGATTATTCCTAGCCAATTCACATGTAGATTCTAGTCTCTCCTTTAGATCAATAACATACTGATAAGTAGTTTTTACCTCTGTATCAATAGATTCTTTTGTCCACAGCTCCTTCAGTATAGACATCGGACCTCTTATAGACCTACCATAGACAAATTCAAATGGTGAAAATTTTAAGCTTTCTTGGGGAACCTCCCTATAAGCGAACAATAACGCATTTAAGTACCTATCCCAATCTTTTGGACGCTCATTACACATGCGTTTTAACATTTGTTTTAAACTGCCATTAAAGCGTTCTACCAAACCATTACACATTGGGTGATATACAGTTGTTGTCAGTTGTTTCAATGATATGAGGCGACAAACTTCATTCATGAGTGCTGATGTAAACTGACTACCCATATCAGTAAGCATTTCCTGCGGAACCCCTACTCTGCAAAATATATCTACTAGAGCTTCTGCAACCCTTTCCGTTTCAATACCCTTCAAAGCTATAGCCTCTGGGTATCTGGTGGCATAGTCAACAAGAGTCAAAATGTATCTATTTCCTCTATCAGTTACCGGGTGAAGAGGACCAATCAAGTCAACAGCTACCCGCTTGAATGGTTCATCAATCAGGGGCATGTTTTGAAGAGGAACTCTGCCAATTCTACCCTTCGGTATAGTTTTTTGACAAATATCACACGATTGGCAAAACCTTTTAACATCTGATGTAATTCCTGGCCAATAAAAAGACGTAAGTATTCTGTCCAAGGTACGCTGCGTACCCATATGTCCTGACATAATTGACTCATGAGCAAGTTTCATAACCCTTTCACGATAAGGCTCAGGAACTACCAACTGGCAAAAGACTTTACCGTTCCCTACTGAAGTTGATATAAACTTTCTATAAATAAGATCATTTTTCACCGTCCATGTTACTTTGCAATTATGACGGACAATTGTATCTCCAGACTGTACCAGGGTTCTCACTTTAGCTAATGATGGATCATTGATTTGTGCTTCGACAATCTCTTTTGGACTAACTTCACTTGTAATAATATCCTGTACTCTTAACTGGGAATATGGTTTACCTTTATTCTTAATTTGTTGTCTGGTTTCAACAGCACTCACTGACCTCCAATTAGGATCAGGGTTACCTGGTTCCTTTACATTTGGTACATTACCAATGATCAAATCATAAACAGGTGTTGCCATACACCAAGCATCGTACTCTCCTTTCAAATAAGGAGTGTCTATAAATATATGTGCAACAGGGGCTTCTATTTTAGACCCATCAGCTAGTAAACATACCTGTACGGAACCTAATAGACAATCATCATTAACTATACTTCTCTTTACAACGATACCACTGCATCCGGTGTCTCTCAATACTGTAACTGGTCTACCATTTACCAATCCTGGCGAGACGGGCATACTTACAGTAGACATATTCTGGCATGACGATGAAAGAGTAGTATTTGTGCTGGGGAACGTATTAACAAAAGACTGACATGGCACAGTACAGGCGTTACAAACATTAGTACGATTTGAATCTTCACTTTCCTTACCGTAAAACTTCGACTTACTACGTGGTGATCTCATATCCGCCGTCACAGTACTTACCTTATTTGTATTGGATTTAACACGACAATCCGATGCGATATGCCCTTGTTTCCCGCATTTGAAACATTTTCTGTCACTTACTGGAACAAAAGGGTTACGTTCAAATGGTTTACTCAATTGATCTTTTTGTGGTTTATCAGGGTGTCGATAATTACTAGAGTTATTTCCTGACTGAACTGGTTTACCCTTGTTAAGAAGAGCACTTGCGCTTAAAAATCGTGCTTCTCTATATTGGTCAGCCAATGATGCCATTTGGTCTAAAGAAGACGGAATTCGTTCCTTAAGAAACAACAACAAATCTTTTGAACAAACATGCATAAATTGATCCCGTAGTATCAAGTCAAAAAGTCCGTCAAATGACATCTCGGTTTTAGACATTTCAATCCATCTTTTGAAATAACTATTCAACCGGACAGAAAATTGAACAAAAGTTTCACCTATTTCAGGCCTACAACTACGGAATTTACGTTTGAAACCATCTTCCGTTAAATCGTACCGTTTCAAAAGAGCATCCTTTAATGCTTCATAATCGAGAGCTTTATCGGCAGGCATTAATGCATAAACGTCTAAAGCTTTGCCTCTCAATAAGGCGCTTAGGTTGGTTGCCCATTCTGAGTTTTTCCATTTTTGCGAAATGGCATACCGTTCGAAGCGTCGGAGGTAACTATCCATGTCATCTTTTCCGTCTTCGAAAAACGGAATTTTAGGTGCGCGTGGAGCACTGGTATTATCGGAAAAAGAAACTTCGGATCTTGGACTTAACAGCGACTGCTTTTCCAACATTTCAATCTTTTGCATATGTGCGATTTCCTGCAATTTTATTTCGTGTACTAACCTTTCCTTTTCAAACTGAGCTTTTTCAATTTCTAAGTTATACTCACGTTCCTCTTTTTCTTTCTGACGTGCTGCTAATCTTTCATCACGCTGAAAGCTTGTTGTTCTCTAACAAATTGTCTTAATTCCTCATCCTTGTAACCCAGGGATACCCCATATTCTCTCAACTCTAACAATTTGTCCATAGTGAACAATAAACTAGTAAATTGTACCAATAAATTACCAGCTACTCCACCCAAAAGCCTCAATAAAACAGACCGTGATTTCTCCCGGTACACTATTCAAATACACCTTAATACCAATACTATATCAAAACATTCCATACTCACAGTTCAAACACATAACGCCGAAGAGAAAACACACCAATCCACTGGGGCAAGACACAGCTCTGCACTGACAAATCAAACTTCACAGTCCCAAATACTCAATCTTTGATGCAACTTCTGAAATTATACAGCATATGGTGACGTTTGAATTGTTATAAATAAGGTAAACAGAAATACCAGATATGACAGTAATCTGTATTGTTTTACAATAATTTTTTTTTAATCCTTTAACAAATGTATTTAGCTACATATATTGTTCATGTATAACAGTGTGCTTTCCTAGCCATTTAGTATCCTACTTCTGACACCATTTGTCACGGACGGACGAGTGATGGCTACTAGAAGCACACAAATAAGTCACACAGAATGTCAACAAATATAACAATTTAATTAACTATATACATATACATATATAAACGTAAAACATAATAACCTAAAAGTGAGAATTTTTTTACAATAGTTAATTTAAAGATCGTAAAGTCCAAAGTTCCAAAATAAATGTTCATTAACTAATACTTCCAGGAAGAATTCCGTAGGTACAAGATTTACACTGTCACTTCGTTGTTTCTACTGGTATTACATTTCCATGTACTGCAACAAACGGTTACTCGAACACTACACTGTAACAACACACCACAACATATACCACGTACTGTACACCCACAGCAATTACATACTACTGGCTATTACTGCATAGCACCTAGTAAAATACCATACTACCTAATAATAATGCGTACACTACTAATTACGTAAACTCCGCTAAATACTTATTTTCGCATTTGTCTATATATATACTACATATATGTACTTCTAAAATATTACAAGAGGTTATACTACTACTTCTGTCGTGTTAATTACATCTATTATGAAAATGAATTAAACACAATAATACACAACGTATGACACTGTAAATTAACAGTTTAGTATGTCGCACTAACAAAATACACCGCTTGACGAGAACATATACTTTACTATACTATAGTTGACAATGAATGCCAGCGTTTTCATGTACAACATTATAAAGTAACGATACAAAATATCTTGAATTGCTCTTAAACGATAATTAAACCAAATAAAGTGAAAAATGCAATTTACGTAAATGTTGCCGCAAAAACTGAATATTTTAGCACATTTAATATTAATAAAATATTAAACAAAACTGTTACTTACCCCAGCAGACCGGTGAGCTCCCAACAGCACCACGTGCAAGAACTATGTACACAATTTACAAATGTGCATGCTTTCTCTGAAGCACTCGACTCGAAAGTGATTTAAATAGTGCACAGGTAAGACCAGGTAAATTTAATCATGTGATTTCAATGAGGCTCACTATAGGTCATTTAAATATCATACCGGGGTAGCAACGGGTAATAAATTAATACATTTACAAATATAAAAGAAATGTATAAAACAGACGTTGTCCGTGACACAGTCATAGAAATATTAAATGGTTTGTTAATGCTCGCGTTGAAATGACACGAGATATAGCTGACGGACAACAAGAAAAAGCCCATCCACATTTTTGTAGTACAAATTATGTTTCACTCAATAACAAAAACAACGAACATAACATGAATAAAACCTTACAGACAGTGAACAAATCTATGGAAGGGTTTATAAAGAAAGGCAGCAATTGGGTTTTAAATACAATACTTTGTCTCGAGGTTCATACAGTACCGTACTCACCTGTTGCTGGATCAAGTTACACAGAGTTACCTCGATCAATTGGATTTACCAAAGGCAACAGCAACCTTAAAAATGAAGATCAAAAATGCTTCTTGGGGTCTGTTCTAGCAGCTTTACATCCAGTAGTAGACCATCCACAGAGAATATATCATTATACAAAGTTTGAAAATGAGCTGAACATGAAGGGGATTGAATATCACATGTCATTGACCAAACTGGAGAAATTTGAAATACAGAATAACATTTCTATCAAAGAGGTGTTTCCGCTCTACATGTATCTGTCGAAGTTGGAAAATGGGTTTAAATAAGTCGATCTTCTATATTTCACAAGTGATGACAAAGCTCACTTTTGTTGGATAAAACAATTAGACCGTTTTCTTGGATCTGCGACTAGATTTAAAACTGGAAGATTCTATTGTCAAAGATATTTACATGGATTTATTAGACAAGATCTTTATGATAAGCACAAAACGTATTGCAAACAGTTTGATTGTCAGAGAGTAACATATCCCGAGGAAGGTGAAAACGATACATTGGCATTTAAGGATTTTCACAAGTCTATTCGCGTTCCTGTCATTTATGCCGAATTTAAATGTTATGCGAAGCCAATTCACAACGCTTATCCAAATGCAAACTCGTAAACCACACATACTAAAAAGTTTGAAGCATAAGGCTATTCGTATATCGTAGTTAGTTCCAACGACAAATACACGAAACAACCAGTTGTTTACCGAGGAGATGACGCTGTTCATCATTTTTTCGAAATATTTTTGCAGAAGAAGAGTAATAAAACACATCTTAGACGAACCAGAACCTCCTATTATGAATAGTGAAACCGAGAAACAATTCAAGAACGCAACACAGTGTTATGTTTGTAACCTATTATTTTCACACAACCTGCTGAAAGTGAGAGACCACAATCATTTGGGAGTTAATGGAGATTCAGAATCCAGCACGTATAGTAATTATAGAGGTGCTGCGTGTCAGAAATGTAACCTAAGTTTGAAGAACCCACCATTTATTTCAGTTTATTTTTCACAATTTGCGAAATTTCGATGCACACCTTAGTGAAGCTGGAAAATATAAGGGCAGACGATTGTCGTGTATCCCTAACAACATGGAAAAATACATTTCCTTTTTCTCTGGTAAACTGATTCTTATCAATGCATGAACAGTTCGTTAGAAACTTTAGTCGAAAACGTGGCAAAAGATGGGTTAAAGATATTTAAACTATTTTGAAAAGTTTTTCCAGATGATTATCAAGTTGAACTGTTGCTTAAAAAACAAATATTGTTTCGACTAATTGGATTCGTCCGAAAAATTCGAAAGAAGCCTTTTACAATTCGTTATCCAAAACACAACTACCATATGGAAAGTATGAACATGCTAATAAAATGTGGGAAACGGATCAACATGAAAACTTTGTGAGATTTCCATGATCTGGACGTATTGACAGACACTTTACTTTTGGCCGATGTGTTCGAGCGATTTAGAGACATGACACTGTAATATTTCAAACTTGTTGGTAGTCATTTTACTCGATTCCAGGTCTTGCGTGGCAGGCAGCTCTCAAAATGAGTGGTGTATGCTTAGATTTAATAACGGATACACTCATGTACAATATGATTCAACTAGGAACGAGAGGTGGAATTAGCATGGTTACTAAGAAATATCATGAACTGATTGAGAATTATGACTGTTCAAAAGAAGAACAACACATCATGTATTTAGATGCCAATAATTTGTATGGATGGACTATGTCACAACCATTACCATACGGTTTTATGCGCTTTTTAACGGAAGAAGAAATCGATCAATTTAATCTACGGAAAATCGCTATCGATGAACATAATTGTTATCCCTTAGCCTCAGAACACCTTACTAGAAGACGGTGACCTGTCACCATATACTACACATCTGTGGGAAAAGTTGAACTCGTTAGATATGAAAACTAATGAAACGTTGGATTATAAAAACGAAACTTAGATCTAGAATAAAAACAAAAAAAAACTCATCCCAACGCTGCGAACTAAACCAAATTTTACACTATCGTAATTTACAATTATACGTCGAGCTGGGTATGAAAGTGAGGAAAATACACCGAATAATAGGATTCCAACAACGACCTTGGTTAAAAGACTACATTGATTTTAATGCATCTATGAGGAAAAATGCCAAGAACGAATTTGAGAAGGACTTCTTCAAACTTATGTGTAATAGGTATGTCATCATTTAATGTCTTTTGATCTGGTTACATGTATCTTATTTTCTTTGTCTTAGAATCCATTTTTATATGAACTTATTGAAATAATCAATCGAATGATCTTATTGCTAATTAAGATCAAAGGATATTTATGTTGATTTATACTATATGCGCATAAAATGTTAGAAAATGTTCTACATTTAAAACCTACATTTTACAGTGTCTTTGGAAAATGCTTAGCAAATTTGAAAGCTAGACGTAACATATCATTTGTTAACGACGAAGAAGTATTATAAAAGAAAGTTGCCAAAACCTTCTTTCATAAGATGTCAGATCTTTACCGAAGACCTAGTTGGAGTCCACATAAAACAAGTTAACTTGCTGCTGAACAAGCTAATTTATGTGGGACAAACTATTCTTGATCTCTCTAAATGGTTGATGTGTGATTTCCACTACAAAGTGATGAAAGCAAGATACGGAAAGAAACTTGCATTTTTGTTTACAGATACAGGTATTTAAATATTTCTTCAATAAATAAAAAATTTAGGGTGTAAAACCTACACTTTACAGTGTCTGTAGAAGTTGCTTAGACAATTTGAGAGCTCGATAAGAGATTATAAAACGTTTTAAAATGTCATATCAGATCGAAGACGTTTACAAGGACATGGAGTCGATGGTGGAACTTTTTGACACTTCCAACTACGGCATGGAAGCTAGAACTGAACATCTTTTTTCAAACAGATATAACAAAGTGCCCGGTAAAATTTAAAGACGAACTTAAGGGTGAGTAACACTAACGATGTTGTATTAACTTTACTACATGTGTCATTTAAATCTACTACTTAAAAAAAGAGTGCATTATCTTAAAATTATTTCAAAAGACCTGTCCATACCAAAATTATGAAATATATATTGTACTTTTATTTAAAAAAAACGATATGATTTGTCTCAAAATTTAAAGAAGAAAATTGAAACAAATTGTTACGGCATAATCCTAAAAATGTTTATTTTATAAATTGTTGGCATCCCAATTAAAGAGTTTGTCGGGCTTAGACCAAAGATGTACAGTTGACTTTCAGCAAAGTGGAAAAAATGAGAATGATGACCAAATAAGGACGGAAGATGAAAAACGCGTGGCGAAAGTGATATCCAAGTGTGAAATCAAAAGAACTTTAAAACATGAAATGTATAAAAAAAACTGTGTAGAAACTATCACAATTAATTCGATCCTGTGTACGATCTCACAACCACGAACTATTTATAGATGAAATTGTGAAAAAAGGACTTTGCAGTTTCGATGACAAACGCTATTGGAAAAAGTCGACAGTTATGCATTTGGGCATTATAAGTTCAAAGAACATAATAATTTAGATGAGATTTTTATGTATAAAATGAATTTCATATAATTATTCTTTATATAATAAAAATATTTGAATGTTGAACTATATATATATCTGCATGCTCTACATTAAGTGTTGTCCGGTCACCTTTTTTTAAAGTCACACTTCTGTGAAAATGTTCACTTTACATGTACATTAGCTATTTAACCTACTTAAAGTCTGCAAATAACAGGTCTACAGCTTCTTATGGGATGTTTTCGTCTGTTGGGGTAATGTTGTCATAGAAAGGGACAGCAGTGTAGAATCCGAATGTTCTTTTACTGTTTTCAGGCTTTGCGTCCTCATTACTATTCGCTCTTTTGATAGTATTTGTTGGTTGCAGTTGTAACCCTAACCTGATGGGAGGGATGATGGGTCTTTGGATGGGGTCTAATAATGAGGGCTGAAAAAAATTATGGAAAATTTAATTATGTTCATCTTTAAATGATTATCAGTGGAAATCAAATCAAAAATTGAAAATTGTCATTATGAAGAAATTGCATGAGACAGAAAATAATAAAATACACACACACACAAAATAAATAAATAAAAAAAAACACGAAAAAGCACAAACACATGAAAAACGCTAAACGGAAAAAAGCCTCCAAACAACAATGCATAAATAGTTTAGATCATATACTTATTCCCTCTTTACACTTCAGTAGAACCATTAACCTGAAGTAAAAACAACTACCCGAACACTGAATGTTGAAATATTTCGTGGTATACTTCAAGTGATATTTCATTCAAAGTAACACAGAAGAGATAGAGATATGAAACTTACCTCAGTAAAGCGTTGTTTAAGATTATGCAGACTATCTCACAAACTGCACAATACATCCAATTCATCGAGTTTTATTCCAACACTTTTATTTTCGGCGTTGTCGAAAATATCGACATAGAAGTAACCGGACGGTTTATGTAGGCTTCAAACAATGGCTTTTTGTCGGCCGAGGTTAAAGCGTAACCGCTTTTGCCCGTTTTTGTTAAAATATTCCTGGAACGTATACGACATTGTAGAATAAAGCAAAAGTTATAAACCAAGAATTAAAGAGAAGAAAATGTGGAGAAATATTTAAACAGAAAGTTTATACATGTACATGAAGATGAACCGCTAAAAAGAAAAATCTGGTTGATTGAATTGGTCGAATTCTGCACACACTCTCTCGAAGGTCCACTTTCCACACGTCTTTCCCTCGCGACACATTTTAGTTTCTTAGTTAACAAAATATGTACAAAGATTTCTTAAATAATACATTAATGTTTACATATTTCAAAATTTCAATACGAAACTTTTTATTCTTCCAAAAGATTGCATTTTTCTTAATTATGATCTACACTAATGACGTGTGATCAATATCTAAAAATCAAATTGTAATTTGTAAAACCTAATACCATTAGCGCAAATCCTCTCAAATTGGATTATACCTTGTCGACCACAGTTTAACTTTCACGATAACAGTAAATTTAATTGTAATACTGAGCACACTAATAGCCATCTTAAAATTTTAATGATTTTAACAAGTTACCATCGCTTATTGAGTGACATGTGTTTTCAGTTATCTTTCTTTAGCTGTGCTATACAAAGTCTAAAAATAGACTATAGTATACAATTGTATCATGTGATGTTGGGTACAAAGTTCATTTTAAATTTATAATTTTTTTACAATAAGTACCAAAAAATAAAAGTAATAATACAAGATGAAAATTAATACCCAATAAAAAAATAAATTGTAATACAAATGTAAACAACAAAAACGTTACGCAATTGTGATGACATTTGGCGGGAAAAAATGGGAGTCTGCAAGATTTGGTTTCGTGTTTTTTTACTTTCTGCATTGTTAATATCAGTGCCAAACCGTTTATATTTTATGATTTAAATACGACTAACTGTGGGGCAGAGGAAGAGAAACAAACCTATAAAATAGTAGGGCTAGACTGCTTGTTCCATGTAATTAGACAGTATGTGTTCCACAGCTTTCAAAATTTGCAAACAGTTCACAAAATTGTATTGGAGAGGTTGACTGATTCAACATTGTTTATTTACACCGATTTTATATCAGATCTGGACATGATTATCATTACACAGGGATCGTCCACAACGTGCCACAATATATACGGACCATCCAATGTTAGAGTTGTAGCTGGCAATGAAGTTTGTACACATGCGCAAGTACATGTAAGTTACATCTTTAATATATTTATATGTGATTCTAATATGGCGTCCTTCATACGCTGTGAGAACACATTAGGGTTCTAATAAGCATAGAGCATGGTGTGACGTCAAAATTAGAATTCCTGCGTCATATACGATCAAACTGAAAACTTTCAAACTGGAACAATGCAATTTTGTTAAGCTTTCTTAATATTTTTTTGCTTAAAAGGTACGTATATTCAATAAATATATGTTTATGTCAATAATATTTGCTTTAACATGCTGTTTGAAGAGATATCAAATTAGTTAATAAAATATGTATAACCATTGTAAGCGTCCTCTTAGAGCCGCTTCGAAATTTTAAAACATTTGTTAGACATATTAGAATCGAAATAGATTTTTGCAATTTGGCTCCAAGCGAATAAGAACATGGTCCGACCTTATATTTGTCTTCATTTTATACCTCGCTAAAATCCAGAACCAGCCATTCAACAACCCTCAAGAAGAAGCACTAGAGTAAGACGTCTTTTAGAGAAAGATAAATTATCATCAACATAAATTTATTCAAATACTTGTAGCAAAGTTTGATACATTTTATTTACTTGGATTCAGTTACTCCCTCAACTAATATGTACCTCAATATAGTGTTGATTACATTACATGGAATGTAACTTTTACAATGTCAAAAAATTACATAGTTTTTTTAAGAAAACAGTTTTTCATTTACTTCATGACACTATTAAGTGTTAAAAAAGCATTTCAATAACACTATTTAACATATCATGCACATTCATATAAATTTGCATGACTAAATGTAATGTTGTGTATATACTTTTTGTGATACAAGTATGATCAGCAGTTACCAGATTGTGATATTTTGTTTTATTACATTTTACCTTGTATGTACATTCGTACATGTACATACTTGTGCTCAGGTTTATATTTTTTATTTATCTTGTATGTTCAGGGTTCATGTGATTTATTTTTGTTGTTTTTGATATATTTGGGTTAAGCTTTTGATGATAATTAATGATTATTAAAGATAATTTTATTATTTAATGATAATTTTTGTAGGTTTATCTATGTTTCAGGATTAAAAATAATCCATTCTTTTTCTTGTATGTACAGACCAATGATGTTTGTAAATGAGCCATGTTATTTACTGTTGCTGTTTTATGATTCAATACTCAGGTTTATAATTTCTAATTTTCATAGCATATGTTTTATGATCTCAGGTTTACCAGTTCATAAAAATTATAATGCTCATCTACCGTAGAAATTTTGTAATCCATGTACAGGGCCTTGTATGCTCAGGTATCACATGATTGATTTTATTTGTTGATTTTTATATGTTAAGGTGAAAGCTTTTGAAAATGTGGTTTTATCAAAAATAATTTTAAAATTAAATTATAATTTTTGTAGGGTTATCAAACAAAATACAATTTGTAGACTTTGCTTTTGGATTTATTTGATTTACTTATAATACCATGTTTGTGGACATCAATGAGGACAGAATATGTGGTGATTTTAGCAATTTCCAACCCCAAAAAATTTCTTGATCAGTGGTATTATACATCCACCCATTTAGGTAAATAAGATCAGATTGAGCTGACTTATCCTATTGCTGGTTCACCTGAATTTAATTGTACATAACTTTGTATCCATGATTGTTTTCACCTACAGTGTGAATTCCCAATACGTCATTGTGTTATCATTCAAATTTTAAAATATTTATCAGTCAAACTTTTAAATGACCTCGTGTCTTCACTTTTGATATGACGTCAACGGGAACCACCATGTAAACCAAAAAAACCATGCACACATGGTGCCAATGGTGCCCTTCCCACTCAGCCCTATTTTATCACTACTGTTGGTCCCTACCGAACATGTGCAGAAACCTCAAATTCCTTTAAGTAGTATTAATACGAACATATACACAAGCTAGAGAATGAAGGAGGGTTCGGTTCGTTGTTTAAATTTGTTTCTGTAGCGCACCCTTTCATACGAAAAGTGTATACCTGCTCAAATTCATTTTAGAGATAAATTGTCAAAAATACGACTTATTGTTGCTATTTGAAACTATGGTATTCTACATAATCATTTGACGGATGTTGAACAGATATCTAATGGGCTGGAAGGGCTATATGCAAAAGCATACGAGACTTGATACGAAATTTGCCGTCTGTCGACTGGTGTTTTTTGCATATACTACTCAACCCTATTATAAATCTGTTTAATTAAACCGAACATTTTGCTGCTGTATGCAGTTAACAAATGGGCAAAAATTAAACTGCCAAGCAAAATACATTATAATATTAAGTTTTTCCACTTGCCTTGTGTGCCTAGTTCAGAAGCCTGTAGCCTTTCCAACATCTTACACGTTTTTGAAATACTAAAATCGATCAATATTGATTTGTCATGTACCGGTGCTCTCGACAATAATCCACATGAGTTCCGCTGAAGCACAAGAGGTAAAAATGTGCATATCCGGGTCGGGGTAAAAAGTGTATATATATATAGGGTAAAAAGTGTATATACAGGGCAAAAAAGTGTATTTACCTTTTTGCATATAACCCGGCGGCGATAATAATTCTTCACTATTTGCCTGGGACATTTATTAAGTGAAACTTATACAAGAAATATTACGGCAATAAACCAATGAGAATCCAGAATTTTTTTTTAGGAGTTATTAAAGAATAGTATGCAATATTGTGTTTTAAATTATATTTAAATTTACTATGAACAGTCTACCCTAATAACACAACCCCAAAAAAACAAATAAAGTAGAGAGGAAAAAAACTATTCTTCACGTCATGTGCAAAATAATAATAAACATGTAAGTGTTTGCTATTACAATTGTTGAACCTACTGCCAGCATTATATTCAACATTTGAATGTTGAGTATCGAACCCGCAGCTAACTTAAAGCTGTTCACTTTTGAATATACTCCGGTGGCGATAAAAAATCGTAAATATTGATCCGGGGCATTTATTCAAGAAATACTACGGCAATAAACCAATAAGAATCCAAGATTTGTATGAGGTGTAATTAAAGAATAATATATCATATTGTGTTTTGAATGATATTTAAATTTAATATAAGTAGTCGGTCTTAATACCCCACTGCAAAAAAGCCTAATAAAGTACAGAGGAAAGCACAAAAAGTTCAAAAAAAATGATACATATGTAATTGTTTGCTTTTGTTGAACCTACTGATAGCAATTTGTTCCACATTTGAATGTCGAGTATTGAACTGGCTGCTAAGTTTGACACGTCAACTTTTCGGCAGCATGTTAATGCACAGAGCTATATCTAAGATTGCTGCTCTTCCTTGCATATTAAAGGCTAAGCATGGAACATGAGACATATTTAGGCAACCATGTTCACTATTAAGCATACGAACGTTGACGTCTTTACGCTTACCCGTTCCGTAACGATTAAATATTTATTATATTTATTATATATTTATTGTTTAACCACCCCATTTAAATTGGTAATGTGTTTTGATTTTATTTTTCTGTGTTTTGCAACAGTTTTGTATATTGCTGACGAAATGTAAATAAAATCTGATAGATTTATCTGTTTTTATCAAGAACAACGAAATAAGTATAACCACTTATACAAAAGACTGGAGTATAAGGAACACATATTAAACAGCTTTTTTATTTTAAATCCGAAATGTGTCTTGTTTTTCCTTTTTTTCTTCTTTTTGTTTTGTTTTTTTTTTTTTGTTATTTATTTTTTTATCTTTTCCATATTATCTTATTTGCTCTACGCTCATCGATAGTGATTATCACTCATCACAGAATACAATTTTTCGCAATACGTAAATAGAAAATCAATAATATTGATTATTACATGAAGAACATACCCAAGCGATGTTACAGTCTTACATCATATTTTGTCTTGATTTTGACCCATTATCACTTCATGACTTTTTAAATTTTTTACTTAAATAACAGGTAGGTCTTTCCTTTCATCAAGTGATATTTATGGTGTTGTTACAATCTATTGTTACCGCAGGTCGGGGGTTTTCTCCGAATACTCCGGCTTCCTCCCCCAATAAAAACTGGACGCCATGATATAGCTGAAAAATTGCTGAAAGTGGCGTTAAACACCATCAAACAAACAAACAAAACAATCTTTTGTTGGATTTTTAAATCAATAACGATTAAACTTTTTCTCGCTTTGTAAAAAGAACATCAAACATTTATATGATAATAAACATGAAAAATAGACACAACCAAAACATTTTTGTAGTCTTACATAACATTTTATCTTGATTTTTACTCAACTTGATCGATTGACATTCTTTTTGCATCTGTTCATTTTTTTGTAATCAAGTATAATTGAAAACATGTTGTCCTCCCAACAATTGTACATAATATGTAATTGTTTTCTTGTCTTTAGAACTTCTCATTACAATGTTTTTCTCTTTCTTCGTGCCACAATGACAGAGAATAGCATCTAATTTTAAAATTTGTAAGCATTACTCATTCATTAACAGGTAGGTTTTTCTTTTCATCAAGTGACATTTATGATGTTTTACAATCCTTTCTTGTTGGAATTTTAAATCAACGAAGAATTTCTTATTTCTAAGTTACTTAATGCGATTTAATTCCTCGGTTATGGATTAGAAATAAAATATGTCGATAATGTGCAACTAACCAATTATATATCCTTTAATGAAAAGAGTTATTTTTGAAAGATAAAAAGTGTTCACTTTGGTCGCATATCCGTTTAAACCTATATAAAAAAATAAACCCCTCCCCTTGCTCCCGTGGGCCTGTTTTCAAACCCAATCTAGGTATGATCCTACTTCTCTAACAGTACTAATTCAATTTATTGAGTACTAAATTATATATTTTTTCATGTATTTTTTATACATTTTTCACCTCTTTGTTCTTGTTAAGTTTGGAAAATAAAAACAAAAAATTCACATCTTATTTCATATAAATTTTGTTGTCTCTTGATCTATTGACTACATTGTTTAGTTATTGGATGTTGTCGTTAAACTACATTCACGTATGCTAAATTTATCATGAGTCAGTTTTACATACGGTTAAGGAAAAATTGATACATGCAAAATATAATAAAGAAATCCAACGGAAATACCGTCTTTCAAAAAACGGTTCCGAAAGAGCATCTTAGCATGTTTCTCGAGGCGTTGTTGGGTGCTTGATTTATTTGTTTGGGTGTTGCTTAATGCCAATTTTAGCAATTTTGCAGCTTGATTGCGGCAGCGTCCAGATTTCATTTAATGAGAAAGACGGTGTACCCAGAAAATAGCTCGACCTTCGGTAGATAAACTGGCAGTTTGTGTCAATAGATATTGGCGTTCAGCACATCCAAACTGCAATAAGACACGAACGCGAACCTACGTGTTGACAGGCATGTGATGGGTTTTACAAGAGGCTAACATCGGAACTGTAACTATACACTGATGTTAAGTTATAAATACACATGGCTTTTTATGACTGTGAGTTTTAATTCGACTTTTTCGTTGGATGTCAATCACTAATGGATGACATCTCACCTGTATCTATTCCTCAGCGAAAATATCAGATGGTATTAGAGACACTGATTTTCCATATCGATAAATTTAGTCATGGTTGTCTGACTTAACTTCTGGAGAGATCTTAACTTCTGGAGAGATAACATCAACCTAGCTACAACAAATCCTTGTTTGAGTAGTTTAGGAGTCAACAACAGTGATCGGTCTAGAAAATAGGAATACCGATCGCAAGATCTAGAATAACGTATAAGTTGAAAGTCTATCTTGTACAAACAATTTTATATCAACACTCCCATATCGCAAAAAAGTAACCCTACCACTCCTGAACGTTAAGAGCTTCAAAGGTCAAGAAGACGAACGATTTCGTGGACAAAACGTTTAGAAGCACATTGAACAGATTTATTTCTCTTTTTTCCTTTCTCATTTGCCGTTGTTTTTCATCCTTGTTATTAATCTTAATTAATTTTTTTGTAAACCACAGGTTATTGTTTATTTACATAGTATTAGATTTTGATTTGTTTCTTCATAATGCGTGTCGATGGTCTTAGCTACCATGAGAAGATAGTCCGTTTTTAATAACAGGTACAATGTATTGTACCGTCAAAAAAGAGTAAACGATTATCATTCTTAGATATTGTTTGCGTTGCATTATATAATGAATATGGCAGTAACGCACGCCGTGTATTTATTGTACTACACTTTATATTTAAATGAATTGTACGATGTAGTTTTCAAGCACTACTTCTATCATAAGTGTAAATACAATTTTGATAACAATCCTTTGCAGGAATGAATTGATAACATATTATTTTTTCATAAATTAATTTGTATATTATTATTGATATCAGGAATTTAACCAAGCCCTGTACCAGAATCAACTTTATCTACTTTCTACTCTTTTTCTAGCTGTAGCGTTAATCACTGTGATTCATTTATACACTTACACTACTCCAAAGTATCTTTCCTACGCTTGTTTGCAGTAATCTCAATTGTCTGTAATCATCAGATAGTTCGTTCACTAAGAGTTGGCTACACCTGCAATAAATGTGTCTGAAATAATGCTATCAAGCTATAAGTTTCCGTTTCGTAGTGATATGGTTGTTGGTTACGTAAAAGATATCTGCGTTCAACACGACTAACATGTCGGTGATGTTAAAATGTGTATGTCTTAAACATTAGATTCAAGCCTATGAAATATTTATGTGTAACCTTTTATATTCCTCCAAAGAGTAATGTCCAGGTTTGGGAGGAGGTTGAGTAATCATTTGATCTAGCTTCGTCAACTAATCTAGACCTTTTTTATACTGGTAACTTCAATCAGTGTTAATCAATAAGCGGAGATGCTGACGACATAAAAGGCATGATAAAATCTCAGTCTTCATCAACTTATTTCTTGCACCAACATGTATTGCAGAGTACAGCTCTTCGTTACTTTATCTTATAATAGTAAGCAAAATTAGAATTTTGCCCTGATACGTTGTCCTCCATTATCTAAATAGTACCGTAATCAATTGACTGGAATGCCTTATTTGTTTCAACTGACGTCGAGGATATAGCATTTGATATTATCAGCTATACTAAAATAATCTTGGAAAAGGCTCACTATAATATACCCAATCATACCGTTACTATTAGAGCACTATATTTAAATTATTTAGTTCCCTAAAACAAAATGTGTACGTCAAAAATTTGAATCGCCTCTGTAATTGTGGAGAGGTTGAGACAACAATTCACTATCTATTACAATGCTCACTTTTCTCTAATCAACGCCAACATCATCTTTGCAACATCGTCAGCAATTTTAAACACGTTTAGACACACTTGTATGGCTCATCTGACATTTCATACAAAGAAAATGTTGAAATATTTTTGACAGTTCAAGAATATATACTTAGTACTAGGCGATTCAATTAAAACCTTATCCGTGCTCTAAAATTCATTAGCCTTTTAAATATTCACATTTATGGTATTGTCCATTTGTTGGCATGTTATCTTTCTTTTATTTAAGTTGAAGTCTGCCGTAAGTAAGAGCTCATAGCGATTTAAACTTTTGGGATCAGAGGTCATATTCGATGGGCTCCATACTCCTTAGCACTACGTTAATACCGAATGTAACGTAGAGTCACGGAGTTTAGAACGGGGAGGATATGACTTTGGCTCTCGAGATAGGGAGGTTATTTGTGAGTTTTTTATAACCCGAATAAGCCAATTTCAGCCATAAAATAAAGATATAATCGTTTCTTGACAAAACAAAGCAATTTGAATACATATATCATGATAATTACATAAGGCTCGATATAAGAATATTTCGGCTGTTAAAACATATAGATAAATATTAAGATTAAGAAGTATTCTGATATTAATGCTATATGTATGTTGATGTTTTTTCAAACTATGAAATAGTACATTAAGCGACCCATTTAGACATTTGACGGTCAAAAAAGGGACATGATAAAAAATATTGAAATAAGACATTGTAAATATAATGACTTCCAATGAAAACGAAACATTAAAATTTACATTATAAAAATTGAACATAGAAACAACATCAATAAAAACCACTTATATTTTGAACTTCCGAACAATAGCAACAAATCGACGCAAGTGATCGAAATTAATGGTTATTCTTTATGTTAAATGTACTCACAGTCAATTCTGAACTTCCGATAGCCAATAACCAATGGGTTCACCATTTGTAGCAACGCATGCGCGACAACTCCGTGACATTGGCCGGATAAGTCGATGAATTCGTTCTTGTAGAATATTGTTCCATTTCTCGTGCAGCGCAATTTTAAGATAACGGCTGTGATTGGCGACGTCTTACAACTTTGCCCAGGTGTTCTATTGGACACAATTAAGGAAAAAACGCTGGTAATGGAAGAGTGTGCACATTGTTTGTCCCGAGGAAGGCCCCTGTGACGCGAGTGGAATGAGCGCGGGCATTATCTTGTTGATAAACGGCAACATCTTGATATCCACAAAGAACCCGGATAACAGAAGACCGTAACACCTCACCACTGTAGCGTTGTGCCGTCAAATTTCCATTAATCACGATGCGATTTGACCGGTGATTAAATAAAATGCCTCCCCAAACCATAATGCTTCCACCACCGCAACGGTCTGTCTCCTGCACACAAGGATCAGCGTATCATTCACCTCGACGCCTCCAAACACGTGTTCGTCCGTCACTGTGTCTCAAGTAAAGACGCGATTCAACGGACCACAACACAGATGCAAATTGTCTGTGTGTCCATCGTTGACGCGCTCATGTCCATGCAAGTCGGTTTTGACATAAAAGGTCGTTTTGAGTTTTTGAGTCCATTTTGGCGTAGTCGACGTCGAACTGTATTGAATCCTTTTGGCCTTCCGTGCATTCAAATCGTCTCACGTGACGTCTGTTCAGCGGTTCGGAATCGATCTCGCAAATGATATATGCGACTGTAACTGTCTTGTTAAAAGGTCGTTGATTTTTGTCTTCCTGGGCGTGGCCTGTCGTTTATTGAACCCGTCTGCTGCGTTGGGTCAGGCCAGTAATTTTTGACGGTGAACAATGCATCGGACGAGAGATTTTACGTCGAGACATTTCGACATTAGTACTTTAAAACCTGTAGGAGAGAAAGTTTAAAAAATCAATGGACCATTATTGTATCGATTGGTTACTTATTTGTTATAAAACACGTCTACCTTTGCCATTACACTTTTACACACATCAAAAATATTTCAAAAAAAATTGTAAGTTTTCGTTGGCAGTCAGTATATGACAATAGTGATCATTTTTTCAAGTCACTCAATTTATTGTTTTATTTTACAATGTAACACCTATTGATGGTATAAAGTCTCTTTAACTGGAATAATGTAGAATGTAATACATTTAGAAAACACCCTCCATTACTGTACTCTGTGTACTAATCAAGTACACTAATTTTGTCCCCGAAGACAACAAAAATACATGAATTTCGTAACTACTAATACTGTAAAATACTTGTTATTTGTGGGGTATCAATTTTCGTTGTTTTCGTGCAGGCCTCAGACGAAATTAAAAATCCAACGAAGAATAAAACTTCGGAAACAGATCGGAACTTTGGAACAGCGATCTTAATATGTCCGAGATTGGTCATTTATTTGTAAATGTTAAATATGATTTTAGTAGTTCAATCCATGCCTAATTTTTAGTTGAATATCCATCTTAAGTGATTATGTAAGCAGGCGTAATGTTCGAATTGTATTTATGTTAAATGTAGGTATTATTAAATTGTAAAGAGTATGAAGAAACATCGACTTCCGGACAATGAGAGGCGACATTTTCGATGTTAAAAAGTAACAAACTATTATCGGAATTATGAGTTTGGTTACTCCTTTGACAACATAATTTTAAAAGATATAATAACATATTTAAAAGATAAGCTTTATTTGATCTTAATTAATACATGTCAATGACACACTACATCAAACGGATGTTGTGATAATACCGATCATGGTACAAATGACATAAAATTACACTTTTGCAACAGTTGTTCATTGCTACTATCATCTATAGCGACAAATGACCCTTCAGCTTTGAATGCTTCCTATGATAACAATTAGCGAATTAAGTAGACTCAAAGTGTTGTAATGCATCTTAATTGCAATTTATACATTACCGAGTATAATTTAATTTCCGCGTTGCTAAGGCTAATATTTAGATGCAAACAATTAACTTTCTTCTTAAAACATATGATGTAATTTTATTACGAAATAAACACAATCATGACCAATAATATGCAAAATCGTAACCACGTGCGTAAACAATAGCATATTATGAAACTGTTTTTCTTCTTAATATGTTGATACTTATTAGCAACAGTGATATGATTCGGTGGTAATAATTGTGATCGCTGCTTTATTTTTAGCATTTTCGGAAACCGTCAGTTCACGAATTGCAGAATCCACAGACATGTACATTTTACCAAACCCCTAAATTTGATGCCCACGAAGAAAAGTACTTTCACAGTACGTAAATATAACTCGATATTTGTCTCATCAAAGCAGTTTTCCTACTTTACATAACTTCGACGAATATGCTGACATTTTCTAGTACAATCTGCTATATTAACATAAGGGTTATTTACTTTTCACATACAAGACTACATGCTTCAAGATAAATTTACTTTGTACGACTACTAAAAAATCAATTATAGACAACGGAATAATCGGGTCGATTTGTGGTTTAAAATTTACACATTGCTAAGACAAAAGTTAAAACATTTGATGATGTCACCAATAAAAAAACTTAATCAATTTTTATTTAGATTATGTAATAGTAATTAGATTTCTGAACAGAACAGATTCATTGCAAAAACGGATTAAATAGGTTTTAAATAGTGTTACAGTTTTAGCCTACAAAAATACCAAAAAAATAAATCATTGAGAGATAAGCATATTACTAGTGTATTAATCAATCCGAATAATCGTCTTGATGACAAACAATTTGTCGCCTCATACTTGGGTACATTGTATTTCCTTACTCAAGAAAAAAAAGCTGACATCCTCTACATATTTCTTCAATAATATATCACCTTAACAGCTAACACAAAACACAAAATTGCACGTGTGAATTAAAAGATCTATAAGAGAGTATTTTGTCAATGATTTATTTAAAATCAATTGTAGCCTAAACATGACAACAAAATCATTTGAGATATAAGCAGATTACGGTTGTAATCAATCCGAATAATCACATTGATGACAATCAATTTTGTCAGCTCATGGTTGGATACATTGTTTTTCCTTACCCAAGAATAAAAGTTCACATCCTCTCAATATATCTTCAATGATATATCACGTACAGACAGAACACAAAGCTGAACGTATGAATTAACATATCATCATAACAGGGTACATGTCAATAAAAGCTGAAATGACAAAGTGAATGTTAAGAGCTTTGTTTTCATTCAATTGTTTATTAAACGACAAAAATAATAATTTGAAAAACAAAGTTACTTCTAAATGCACATTGAAATTATAGTTTTAAAATTGAAATTATAAATAACTATTTATATACAAAATATCAGAGTTTCCCACAGGAACCCGAAAGGTCTCTCCTGTACTGAATTTCCGTATTTCCTGAACTTGGATTGGAATTTCACTTCCAGCTGTGACTTGAACTCAAACACATCTTTCCCTATTATTTGTTTTAAACTTTAGACAAACAATAGTCCGAGCATGCCGAATTTCACCGGATAGAGTAGCTAATTGCAAGTTCAGGCTCACAACATAGACTCCATCCCTGTGAATCATGATTTCGTGACTTTTTAGTAATGCAACTTTGTTCTCGTCTGTGTTCCAATACAAATTTGTGGATTGTTTTGTTGTAAATTCCGTGTTTAGTGTAAAAGTTACAATTTCTGGATCTTCTGTGATGTTACATTGTGTACGTAATTTGGATTCTTTTTTCCCGATGAGTCCTGAGTCAACTTTAAGTCCTATCGCCTAACTGTTGTAAATTGCACCACGGTACAAAGTATCTTCAGGATCTCTCTACCTTTATTGTACTTTTGAATTTTTCTAATATTTCTTCTACACAGCCAACCGTGTCGTTATCTGTTTGTACCATTCCATTCTCTACATCCTCTTCTCTTTACGATTGATTTTCAGTGTAAGAAATGTTTTTTTCCATTATCCATGTTGTATAAAACATAAAAGTTTGTTTTTCAGAGTTCGTATTTACTGTTGTGCTATCAAGAGCAGATGACATATTCAACACCTTCTACGGTTCAAAACTGAACTTAAAATTCATCTAAATATTTTCAAATATATACATAAAAAAACGCCCACATTACCAACCTACTTATTTTAAAATAAACAAAACGTAATGGTTTGTGCAGTTTGTTAGGTACTCTAGATCGTAGCTAGAATTAGGTACTTAAGGGACGGAACCCACACATATTTTTGTGACAAAAATTACAAAAAACAAAAATTCGAAAGGGAGCTCAAAATCATGAAATCCATTGTCTGTCTTGGGCTGTGCCTTCCTTTAAACAACTATCGCTGCCGTGGACCCGCTGGGAGCCTCCATTCCCCTCGTCGTTATTTGTTTCAATACTTATAAAAGTCATAGATACGTTCACGTCATGACATGAGTTTATTGCAGAATTTTCTTAGAAAGACTGTTTAAACATTATGACTCACATCCAAGTTCAACTGTATGTCTTTTTAATAAGATATCTTAATATTTAATAATTGTTAAAATAATACAAAACAATACAATGCCTGTAAACGTTAAAAAATAGAATTATTTCTAAAGCTAAAAAGTGTATGTAAAGCCGCAAATCAAAGATCCAGTGAATAAATTAAACAACAAACTTATAGTGACTATCCGTAAAAACTGTTAAGTTGATAAAGATAATTATCAGATTTAATAATATTTTAATATTTTGGTTACAACTAATATTATTTTATTTTGAGGTCGGAATATTGAAGAAAACTACGATTTACCGTTTTGACCGTTATAAATTAAAAAAAAAACTAGAAAAACCTGTTAGCAATTGATCAATATGTTAAATGTCAGGTTCACAATGGCACTGTGTGAAAAAGATTTTATGCAGGTGAAGGTGCGGATAAGAGATTAGTACCCACTTTATATGTAAATGACAAAGTGAATTGTTTTTTCTATAGGAAACCTAAAATATAATTCCGATCAAAATAATAAATATCAGGTGCACAATGGCACTATTTTACAAAATTTCTCTTTCATCAAATTCCATTCAGTAATGAAGGAGGAGTTGCGCATAAGAGAAAGTGTAACGGACGGACAGCCTCATCACTATACACCCGATGTTGAAAAAACGAATATTAAACTAATGTTAAACAATAACAATACCGTAAATTATGATGTAATTAAGCAAACATAGCTTACGGACATGACCCCCTTTTTGTACGCGCTTGTAAGAAATCTTTTCAATTATATTCTGTTCTTTGTTTTATTCATTTCTAACGAAATAATAAAATAATAAAAGTTTCCACAAAAATACCAAGTTTCTGACAATATACTAGTCTACTGGACGACCTGTCTATGAGTACCTGTGAATCAAGTAACTAAAATCAATAAAAAAGCTTTTCTCATTTCATAAAAACAAATACACATGTGCAAAGAAGTAGAGTGAGTAGGTTTTTTGTCAAAATGTCTCTAAAAACTCCAGGAATGTCTAAAGAATGATGAAATAATATATAAAATGTATGATTGTCAAGACGACCTACTTCTGTCATAAATGTTAATACAATTTTGATAACAATCCCTTACAGGGTTTCATTGATAAAATATTTTATTTTCTGAAAGTTATTTGTATATTGTTGTTAATATAAGGAATTTAAACCAAAAAAGTAGAGTGGAATTTATTTTGTCAAAATGTCTCTTACCACCCCTGGAATGTCTAAAGAATGTTGAACGAATATCTAATGAATATCTAATGAACATCAAATGAATAGAGAATAATTAACAAACTTTAATTGGCCATTATTGTTGTATTAAGATGTCATATGTCCCTTCGTCCCCCTTTAATTTACATAAAACTAAGCAGAAGTCTTTGATATTATCACATCTATTAGTTATGACCCTTTGATCTAAACATAATTGGTAAACGTTCAAAACCCAAACATTGGTATGTCGAAATATTTCTAAAATAAAATCATCAAAGATACAGAGATTATCAGAATTTACTAACCCAGACGGGCGATTCGTCTTATTCAGACACAGCAGTGGGTTCATCAATCAAAATCGTCTGCAATAAATTATCTAATGAGTTAGAAAGCAACATGTAACACATATTTTACGAGGGGATAAGGTAAGCATCAACACAGAGGTTAAGCTTTCGAGCCCTACCACTGGGACAATACTCTGAGGGTTCCCAGTGCGAGGCGGATATGAGAAACCCTCTCGTTGCGAAATATAGGCTTATTATAGCCGCTACAAAAGGTTAAATTTACCGCCCTTATCCATACCTTATACTTTTCCAGTTTTGCACTTTGGACCATATTTCCCGAATAGATTTATTGTTTGTTTTCGTCCTGAACATAGCTCAAATACTGCTCGCGAGACGTAAAGCAGATTCAATCGATCGAGCCTCATTGCGAACAGGGTGTGTTTGATTTCAACGTAATTGACAAGAATTTATAGTTTTTGTGCTTTTTATCTTGTAAATATATGAGTGTTGGCATATAAATGTTGGGGATAAGACGCTTTAGCATTCCGTACAATTCAAAGACCACTGGTCACGAGTAAAAAGTTAGCAGTGTTAGTGTTCGACATTTAAATATCAAATTCACTACTAGCGTTTCTTCGAGTTTTAGACGTAAAGAAAGAAATAACAAGGAAACAATTATTTTGTATTTTGTCGTTCTACTTTATTTTTTTGTCTATCAATTTGATGGAAAAAGTGGACTACTCAGCTATTTTGTAAAGGATAATATTATTACATTCTAACATAACTCTCTATTGGTGATCGAAAAGTCAAATAGTGTCTAATAGACACAATTAGTTATAAAATAAAATATTCAGTATTCAATGAATATTTTAAACTCCGTTTAAGTTTCTATTTGAAACGAAGCTCAGTACTGTTTTATGCAGAACACACGCAGTCTTTTTAAACAATGTAGCCCAATAAATATTACAAATAAGAATGTGTGGTATAACATGAGGCCAAAAAGGGATACATTTGAATATTGAACTGGTTATAAGTATATTCACTTAAACCTGAGCATCTCTAGGTAACCACTCTATCCTCTTTCGTTGTTTGGCAGACTTGGAGACTTGGTAAGACAGTTTTACCCATATTACTATAAATACTATCAAAAGGAATTTAAGGCATCTGAGCAGGCCCTTATGACAAATTTGAACTGATAAAAAGTACCCAATACCTGAAAATGAGCCTACTGCCTAATGTAAAATAACGTCTTACAAATCTTCAATTTACATCTGCATCAAAAACCTATAAATAAGTGATAAGATAAAGAATTTGTTTAGTAAAATAAATTGGTTTTTTTTTGTTTGTGTTTGTGCTATCTTATTTAATTTTTTAATTGTATATTTAACTCAATATAAATCAGAATTTTATACAATATTATCAAACAACCAACTAAAAGAATTCACTTCAAATAGTAACCGAGGATAAGCCTGCACTACCTTCTTTAAAATACAACAGTGATATGAAATATCGATGTTAATGACAAAATCGGAAAATCCTTTTGACACTCTATTTACTTCAACAACACAATCTAATCTAGTTTTTATGACTGATATAAATAACCTAAGGATTAGTGATTATACAACTGGTTTTGTATCCAGCCAAATGTTTTAATGGTAGTATAACTGACAAGACAGCAACAGCTTGAATTAGGTATTTAAGGGACGTAACCTGTACACATTTTTTGTGACAAAAAATTATAAAAAACAAAAATTCGAAAGGGAGCTCAAAATCATGAAATCCATTGTCTGTCTTGGGGCTCCTAAAACAACTATCAGATCGCTGCCCTGGATCCGCTGGGAGCCTCCATACTCCTCGTCGTCATTTGTTTCTATACTTATAAAACTCATAGGTACGTTCAAGTCATGACATGGGTCTGATGTAGAATTTTCTTAGAAAGACTGTTTAAACATTACTCACCTCCAATTTCAACAGTATGTCTTTTTAATAAGATATCTTAATATTTTAAAAAATAAATAGGTTGTTAATGTGGGAGTTTTTTATTGTATAAATTTGAAAAAGATGAATTTTAAGTTCATTTTGAACCTTAGAAGGTGATGAATATGTCATCTGCTCTTGATAGCACAACAGTAAATACAAACTCTGAAAATACAAACTTTTGTGTTTTATACAACATGGATAATGGAAAAAACATTTCTTACACTGAAAATCAATCGGAAAGAGAAGAGGATGTAGAGAATGGAATGGTACAAACAGATAACGATACGGTTGGCTTTGTAGAAGAAATATTAGAAAACATTCAACAGTACAATAAAGGTAGAGAGATTCCGAAGATACTTTGTACCGTAGTGCAATTTACAACAGTTGGTATGACAGCATTAGCAGTAGTGGCGATAGGACTTAAAGTTTACTCAGGACTCATCGAGAAAAAAGACTCCGAATTACGCATAAAATGTAATATCACAGATGAGCCAGAAATTGTAACTTTTACACTAAACACGACATCAACAACAAAACAATCAACAAATTTGTATTGGAACACAGAAGAGAACAAAGTTGCATTACTAAAAAGTCACGAAATCATGATCCACAGGGATGGAGTCTATGTTGTAAGCCTGAACTTGCAATTAGCTACTCTATCCGTTGAAAGTCGACATGCTCGGACTATTGTTTGTCTAAAGTTTACAACAAATAATAGGGAAAGATGTGTTCGAGTTCAAGTCACAGCTGGAAGTGAAATTCCAATCCAAGTTCAGGAAATACGGAAATTCAGTACAGGAGAGACCTTTTCGGTTTCTGTGGGAAACTCTGATATTTTGTATATAAATAGTTATTTAAATACAATTTCAATTTTAAAACTATAATTTTAATATGCATTCAGAAATAACTTTGTTTTTCAAATTATTATTTTTGTCGTTTAATAAACAATTGAAAAAAAAGCTCTTAACATTCACTTTGTCATTTCTGCTTTAATTGACATGTACCCTGTTATCATGATATGTTAATTCATACGTGCAGCTTCGTGTTCTGTCTGTATGTGATATATCATTGCAGATATATTGAGAAAATGTGAACTTATTTGTCTTGGGTAAGGAAAAAAATGTATCCAACCATGAGCTGACAAAATTGATTGTCATCAATGTGATCATTGGGATTGATTAATACAACCGTAATCTGCTTATCTCTCAAATGATTTTTTTTTGTTTTGCGTAGGCTAAAATTGTAACTCTTATCAAACATATTTAATCTGAGGTTTTGTAAATAAATTATTGATAAAATACTCTATTATCGTGATATCTTAATTCACACGTGCAATTTTGTGTTTTGTCTGCATGTTAGCTGTTAAGGTGAAATATTATTGAAAAAGTATTTAGAGGATGTCAGCTATTTTTTCTTGAGTAAGGAAATACAATGTACCCAACTATGAGGCGACAAATTGTTTGTCATCAAGACAATCATTCGGATTGATTAATATACCAGTAATATGCTTATCTCTCAATGATTTTTTTTGTATTTTTGTAGGCTAAAAACTATAACACTTATGAAACCTATTTAATCCGTTTTTTCAATGAATTTGTTCTGTTGTGAAATTTATTACATTATCTAAACAAAAATGGATTAAGTTGTTTTATTGATGTTATCATTACCTGTTATAATTTTGTCTTAGCAATGTTAAAATTTTAAACCATAAATTGACCCGATTATTCCGTTGTCTATAAATGATTTTTATTTTAATAGTCGTACAAAGTAATTTATTTTGAAGCATGTAGCATTGTATGTCTTAAAGTGCAATGAAAAGTAAATAACCCTTATGTTAATATACCAGATTCTACTAGAAAATGTCAATATATTCGTCATTATGTAAAGTAGGAAAACTGCTTTCATGAGACAAATGTCGAGTTATATTTTCGTTCTGTTAAATTACTTTTCTTCGTGGGCATCAAATTTCGTGGTTTGGTGAAATTTTGCATGTCCGTGGCTTCTTATCGTGAACTGACGGTTTCCGAAAATGCAAAAAACTGAAGTAGCGATCAAAATAATGATTACCATAGAATCCTTTTCACTGTTGCCAATAAATATCAACATATTATGAAGAAAAACAGTTTCATAATATTCAAAAGATGAGCTATATGTTTGACTTTTTGTTTTGTTAATTCAAAGACTTTATTTTGCAATAACAAGATTACTTTGTAACAACATCTAATAAACGAAACATTTATTTTCATTGTTTCGTTTTTGTTGTTAAATAAATAGCAAAGGCAATAAAAATGAACGATCTTCAAATAGTTTGTACTTTTCTGCTTGTGTTTGTTTGTTTGTTTGTTTGTTTGATGGTGTTTAACGCTACTTTCAGCAATTTTTCAGCTATATCATGGCGTCCAGTTTTTATTGGGGAGGAAGCCGGAGTACCCGGAGAAAACCCTCGACCTGCGGTAGGAAAACTGGCAATCCTTGTCAATTAAGATTGGAGTCGAGTACACCCTGCCTGCAGTGAGAATCGAACCCGCAATCTCAGTGTTGACAGACCACTTGATCAAAAGTAGACGAACTACCTTGACCACTCGGCCACCGGGGCCCCCTTCTGCTTGTGAAATGATTGTGTATCAATCTGCGGTAAAAATTATTAGGTGGAAAAACAAATTGAGAAATAAGCGCAAACTACCCACACAAACTGTGCAGGAGACGGATTAATATACGTTTGTGACTTTTTTCCAGATCTTAACATTGTATAAGATGTATATTTTTTCACGAATAAAATATGTTTCCACTAAACTGTAATTAAACGATAATATCTTTTTTATATACCTGAAAATGGCTTATTCGGGTGCTCACAAACTCACAAATAACCTCCTAATCTCGAGAGTCAAAGTCATATCCTCCCCGTTCTAAACTTCGTGACTCTACGTTCCATAATGTATTAACGTACTGCTACGAAGTATGGAACCTAGCGAATATGACCTCTGATCCCAAACTTTCAATCGCTTTGAGCTCTTAATTACGGCAGACATCAACTAAATTAAAAGAAAGATAACTTGCCAAAAAATAAATGTGATTGTGTGTAATGAATAATTCATACAATAAATACAATATTTTTAGAGCAAAAAATAATCGTTATTCAGATTTATCGTTGTGTCTAACATAGCATATTTAAACATAGAAAAATTCAGTTAGACAAGGAATGAACTGAAGGATTGCTTAAAGTGCAAATTTAAAATCTTCCAACCATTAAACTACTATTTGGTAAGCGATCTCAAGGTTTATTAATGCTAGTGGAAGCATATACGTCGGTATTCTATGAAATATATATGGGAAATTGGACATTTGTTTTTGATACAGACTTTGTCACGGCAATTATCTAATAAGCCCACAGGTCGAAACGATACGTTAGCCCTGATAGCCTGTATAAAAACAAATTATATATATTCCTATTATAGGCAATTTACCTACTTTAAATTCAGTTTTACATGCCAATACGTTGTTTCATTAACAGTGGAACAGATTAAAGGGGAAACTGTACAAATTACTGATAGCATGAATTAAACACTCAAAAACAGTTGTGCAGTTAGCAGAGGGTTCTATCTCTCTGGTTTTTTTTATAATTTGCAGTTTTCAAATATGCTATTAAATTCTTTATATTTTTCATTATCACAAATCTAAATGATGTATATGGCATTAAAGTTAGCGTAAACATATTTTATTCATAAAAGCAAAACTTTCATAAATTCTTTTTTCTTCAGATACAATAATTACATTAATAATAATACTGAAACGATAAAATTTAAGTTACACCAGTAAAACATAAATTGTGCGGATTTAAAAGGCTAATGAATTTTAGTGCATGGATCAGGTTTCAATTGAATCGCCTAGTACTAAGTATATATTCTTGAACTGTAAAAAATATTTCAACTATTTTTTATGAAATGTCAGATGAGTTATATAATAGTGTCTAAACGTATTGTTGACGATGTTGCAAAGATGATGTTGGCATGTTGGCGTTGCTCGGAGAAAAGTGAGCAGTGTAATAGATAGTGAATTGTTGTCTCTACCTCTCCACAATCACAGAGGCGACTAAACTATATTTTTGACGTACATATTTTTTTTTAGGGAACTGCACTCCTTTTGTAATCGAGAGTGAATTATTTGAGCATTTTTATTCCCGACAAAATAACATTATGGATTTTGTGCTCAGACATGAAATATGTCCCTTACGCACTTAACTTCGTAGATTCGCGTATTAAATTCCAAGCCAGTACAGTTGAAGGGAAAAAATAATTTAAATATAGTATTCTAATAGTAACGGTACGGTTGGGTGTTTTATAGTAAGCATTTTCCTAGATTATTTTAGTATAGCTGATAATATCAAATGTTGTATGATATATCTCGACGTATTTTGAAACAAATAAGGCATTCCAGTCAAAGTTTGAAAGATGATTACGGTACTATTCAGATAATGGAGGACAACGTAACAGGGCAAACACTTCTATAATATTGCTGACTAATATAAGATCAAGTGACGAAGAACTGTGCTCTGCAATACATATTGGCGCAAGAAATAAGTTGATGAAAACTGAGTTTTTATCATGCCTTTTATGTCGTCAGCATCTCTCCTTACTGATTGAAGTTACCAGTATCAATAAGGTCTAGATCAGTTGAAGAAGCTAGATCAAGTAATTTCGCAACCTCCTCCCAAACCTGGACATTACTCTTCGGAGGAATACAAAAGGTTCCACATAAATATTTCATAGGCTTGAATCTACTTTTTAAGCCAACATTTTAACATCACCCACATGTAAGTCGTGTCGAATGCAGATTATCTTTCGCGTAACCAACCACCATATCACTACAAAACGGAGACTTATAGCTTGATAGCATTATTTCAGACTCATTAATTGCAGGTGTAGCCAAAGCTTTGTGAGCGAACTATCTGATGATTGCAAACAAGCGTAGGAAAGATACTTTGGAGTAGTGTAAGTGTATAAATGAATCACAGTGATTAACGATACAGCTAGAAAAAGAGTAGCAAGTAGATAAAGTTGATTCTGGTACAGGGCTTGGTTAATTTCCTGATATCAATAACAATATACAAATTAATTTATGAAAAAATAATAAGTTATCAATGCATGCCTGTCAAGGATTGTTATCAAAATTGTATTTACACTTATGATAGAAGTAGTGCTTGAAAACTACATCGTACAATTCATTTAAATATAACGTGTAGTACAATAAATACATGGCGTGCGTTACTGCCATATTCATTATATAATGCAACGCAAACAATATCTAAGAATGATAATCGTTTACACTTTTTCGACGGTACAATACATTGTACCTGTTATTAAAACGGACCATCTTCTCGTGGTAGCTAAGACCATCCACACACCCATTATGTAATATGCGTACTGTGCCTAGTTTTAACCTATAGGAGTCTGACCTGTTCATAACAGCTCACCCTATTAATTGGAATAGCTTGCATAGTGTATGCTAAAAATGGAAACATATGTTACAAATAATGTATCCTAAATTCCTAAATAGTAATTCCTCTTTATCTGTAACGACGTATCGCGCAATAAAATGTGCCCTAGTCATAACAATAGAGCTAATTAAACTTGATTGTTTAATGTGTGGTCTCAGCTATTGGTGATCGCTTCGTTGATGGAATAAGTATAAACATTTGATATTTTTATTAGCATAATGAAATAAATTTCTTGGTAAAAACTTGAATGACTAGAATACATCTTCGTATGATAAAAGTTTTTTCATGTAATTTTTTGTTGTTTTTAATTGCTTATCGTTGGCAATTAGTTTTTGTATTATTTATGATATTTTGCTGACTTGGTTTTACTTTTTAAATGATCAGATAAAATAATAGTCTGAGAATCCTCTACCTGGCTGTCCAACGATTTTATTTGCGTAGGACCTCAGGAGTAAGCTCTCCATAAGCAAAGCAGGTGGTTTTGCGACACGGGTCTGAATCGGCATATTTCATCGTGTTCAGATTTTGTAGAACATATTTGTCCAGTTAAACTATATATAATTCGCTTCTTTAGATATTTATGTCCATGAATATAATCATCACACCTTCAATAAAACTGATTAAGTCCATTTCTAATCTCATTTCTATCGATACTCTTACATTCCAACATTTCAATTTCATTTTGAACAAAAAGTCACATGACAATAACGTGACTTAAATCCCGTGCTTAAATGTGATTGATTGAAGGTATGATGATTATATTATAGAGAAAAATATTTAATTTGCGACCGTGTTTACAAAGCTTGCTTCTTAATTTTGTGAGATTTTTGTTTATATATATTGCACTAAATTGTTTTTAAGGTTTCAAGTTTTTCCTGCTTTTCAATATCCGAACCTTTCCGGTCGTCTCAGACAAACGGACGATGGGTTTTCTTTGTTCTGAACTACAAGCTTGGTTAGCAACGTGCTTCCCTGCCCCAATTGGAGCGTACAATATCTTCGTTTTAATTATGATATATTTTTGAGATATTGGGTCTAACAATACAGTTGTTACCGTCTTGTCAGAGTATTTTCGAATGACCGATATTCTGATTAGATTTATACGCCCATATTGTTCAACCTAGTCTATGTCCTCTATTAGCTCTCTATTTTCATCGTTCAATATTTCAATTTTCTGTACTATAGGTTTGGTATGTGGCTGAATAAGGAAAGTTTACCCATTACGTGTCTGTCAACACTTAGGTTCGCGTTCGTGTCTCATTGCAGTCTGAGTGTGCTGAACGCCAATATTCATTGACACAAACTGCCAGTTTATCTACCGAAGGTCGAGATATTTTCTGGGTTATCCGTCTTTCTCATTAAATAAAAACTGGACGCTGCCGAGATAACGCTGCAAAATTGCTGAAAGTGGCGTTAAGCAAAACCCAAACAAACAAATCACGCCCAACATGCAAAGATGCTGTTTCAGGAACTGTGTTTTGAAAGACGATATTTCGTTGGATTTTCTTATTATATTTTGCATGTATAAATTTTTCCTTAACCGTATGTAAAACTGACTCATGATAAATGTAGCATACGTGAATGTAATTAACGACAACATCCAATAACTATACAATGTAGTCAATAGATAAATAGACTATTTAAATAGATAAAGAGACAATAAAATTTATATGAAATAAATTTTGAGTAACTTTTGTTTTTATTTTCCAAAATTATCAGTAACAAAGAGGTGAAAAAATATATATATAATACATGAAAAAATATATAATTGTGTACTCAATAAATTGAATTAGTACTGTTAGAGAAGTAGGATCATACCTAGATTGGGTTTGAAAACAGGCCCACGGGAGCAAGGGGAGGGGTTTATTATTTTATATAGGTTTAAACGGATATGCGACCAAAGTGAACAATTTTTATTTTTCAAAAATAGCTCTTTTTATTACAATGATATATAATTGGGTAGTTGCACATTATGGAACTATTTAATTTCTAATCCATAACCGAGGATTTAAATCGCACTAAGTTACTTACTAGAAATAAGAAAAAATTCTTCATTGATATAAAAATCCAACAATAAAAGATCGTAAAACATCATAAATGCCACTTGATGAAAAGAAAAACCTACCTGTTAATGAATGAGTAATTCTCACAAATTTAAAATTAGGTGCTATTCTCTGTCATTGTGGCATGAAGAAAGGGAAAAACAATGCAATGACAAATTCTAAAGACAACAAGTTTTCAAGTATACTTGATTACAAAATATGAACAGATGCAAAAAGAATGGCAATCGATCAAGTTTAGCAAAAATTAAGATAAAACGTTATGTAAGATTACAAAAATGTTTTGGTTGTGTCTATTTTGTCATGTTAATAATCATATAAATGTTTGGTATTCTTTTAATAAAGGGAGAAAAATTTTAACCTGGCAGTGTGAAATTCGTTATTGATTTAAAACTCCAACAAAGGATTGTAACAACACATTAAATATCACTTGATGAAAGGAAAGACCTACCTGTAATTTAATAAAAAAAACTAAATAAAAGTCATGCCGTGATAATAAATGGGTCAAAATCAAGATAAAATATGAGGTAAGACTGCAACATTGCTTGGGTTATGTATGTTCTTCATGTAATAATCAATATTTTTGATGGTATATTTACGCAGTGAGAAAAATTGTATTCGGTGATGAGTGATTGTCACTATCGATGAGCGTAGTCAAATTAACTATTACAAATAAGCTTAAATAGAAAAGATAAAAAATGAAGAACAAAAAAAAAAAAAAAAAAAACAACAACAAAAAACAAAAAGAAGAAAAAAAAAGCAAAAAAACAAGACACATTGCGGATTTACAATAAAAAAGCTGTTTAATAACCGTTCCCTATATTCCAGTCTTTTGTAAGAGTGGTCATACTTATTTCGTTGTTCTCGATAAAAACAAATAAATCTATCAGATTTAATTTACCTTTCTTCAGCAATCTACAAAACTGGTGCAAAACACAGAAAAAATTCAAAACACATTACCAATTTAAATGTCGTGGGAAACAATATATATATAATACATATTCAATCGCTACAAAACGTGTAAGCGTTAACACGCAAACGTTCGTATGCTAATTAGTGAACATGGTTGCCAAAGTATGTCACATGTTCCCTGGTTAGCCTTTAATACGCAAAAACGAGCAGCAATCTTAGATACAGCTCGGTGCATTAGCATGCTGACAAAAAGTTGGCGGGTCAAACTTAGCAACCAGTTCGATACTCGACATTCTAATGTGGAACAAACTTCTAGCAGTAGGTTCAACAAATTAAAGCAAACAATTACATATGTATTTTTTTGGCACTTTTTGTGCTTTTCGTGATTTGAGAAATGGCCATTGTGCTTTTTCCTCGATGGAGAAAATATTTTGTGTAGTTTCAATAGTTATTAATACATTTAAACATAAGAATAAACTCATCTGCTTTATTTGGCTCTTTTTAAACAGATCAGTACAAAATTATAGACTTATAGGATAATCAAATAAATATTGAAAATGTGGTCACGAGTGCCTTAGAACGCATCAGATTAAACAAGTGCGCGTAGCTAAATGCGTTTCTTCACGAGTGATCTTATTCTGTATGTTCAATATTCACAACGCGTTATTCATTAGAACATAGACAAATAGTTAATATATTGTCGAAAAATGTTCTTGCACGTAAATGTTCAATATTCACAACGCGTTATTCATTATAACATAGACAAATAGTTAATATATTGTCGAAAAATGTTCTTGCACGTAAATGTTTACTAGCGACGTCGTTAAAGACAAACATTATCACGTCACTTCCAGGGAGTCAAAGAACTGAATTAATTTCAAATGTGATTTACCGGAATTTATTTGACTGGGAAATCTCGATCATATACAACTATTAGCGACATCACGTGACTAGTGTAAAGTAGTTTTGTCAGCCATATTGGATTTTACACTAGATAGAAAACATAGGAACGATTTTAAAAAACGCCGATATTGTGTTTAATAAATGAAATATAAATGCTTTTCTAAAATATTCGTGGTTCTACAGTCTCTTACTTTCGAATGATAAACATTTAATCAGTTTAAATTAAAGTACAAAATAATTCCCATTTTTTTTAAACAAGTCTTTATTTTTTCCATGCGAAATCGTCAATTATGAACCAGTTCTGACATGAATTGCATAACCACGCTGGTATAAATTATGTTTAACACAAATATACAATTAGTAGGCACATTCATATTTTTTAAATTTTCACATAACACTGTAATTGCTGATCTCTGTACTTTCCATTTCATTTGAAATTCGCTCATTTTGCAAGTTTTAACATGGCGGATACATCTGCTTTCAGACAGGGGACGGATTTGTGTAGGATTTTTATGTCTAACTATATCTCAGAAATTTGTAAGGTTTTAAAATTAGAAGTAAATATTTGAACAACTAAACAAAAAACATTTAAGAGTATTTGACTTATAAAATACTGTAATTAGAAATAGTAGAAATAATTGCAATTGCTTTGTCTGGTCTTAAATTAAAATGTGGTAATAAACTTTGTGATAAACATTTATACAGTTTTTTTTCTATAAAAGTTAATTACAAAATTATTCCCATTTTTTTCGCATTTTTCTCAGCCATAAAAGTAGTCAAAAAGAATATTGTTCGGATTATACAAGTTTATTACAGTACACGCTTTATCAGAATGAAAAAGCATGGGTTTCATTAAAATACTTTAAAGGTGTTATAAACAACACATTTGTCACAAATTTGTATTAGGTAACAATAATTCGTTGATAATTACTTAGGCCTGTTTGACAAGATGGTGAAACCAATACTTTTATACGGCTGTGAACTTTGGGGGTTTAAAAACTACCACTTATTGGAAAGAATCCACCTAAAATTCTGTAAACTCCTACTAAACCTAAAGTCTTCTACACCAAATTGCTTCGTATATGGCGAATTGGGACGATTTCCTTTGAGTGTAGATATCAAAACTAGGATGGTTATGTACTGGTCTAAATTACTTATTGGTAAACAAACGAAGCTATCTTCTATTTTGTATAGATTCATGTTAAATCTTTCAAATAATCAAAATAGAAATTTCCCATGGCTTGTCTACATTAAAAATCTATTTAATGAATGTGTACTAACACACATTTGGGACTCTCAAACTTTCCCATCTCTTATGTGGTTAAAACAAAGTATACGACAATGTCTCACTGATCAATTTCGTCAAAACTGGCATGATGAAACCCAAAATTGCTCAAAAGCAACAAATTATAAGCTGTTTAAAGACACACTAGAATTCGAAAACTACTTTGAAATACTGAATAAAAAAGCATCTGTTTTATTTTGTAAATTTAGAACAGGTAACCATAAACTCCCCATTGAGACAGGCAGATGGAATAATATTGACAGATCTGATAGAAAATGTATGCTTTGTAATGAGCAAATTGGGGATGAATTTCACTATATTCTAGAATGCAATGCATTGTCTCAGGAAAGAAGCAATTTGATCAGTGGACATATATTTCGAAACCCAAATATTTTAAAGTTTAAAGAAACTATGATAACCAAAAACAAAGTTAAACTCTACAAGCTCTGTAAATTTATTAAAATTATTAATAAAAAAACGAGTCTTCTTGACTAACTGTCTGTCTGTTAATTACACTGTATTAGTGTCTATCTATGTTTATGATGTTTTCGATTGTAATATTGTAAATATTGTATATAGTATTTCTCTGTACCTCTGTAATATTGGTTGATGAGAATAAAGTTATTATTATTATAATTTTACGTGATTTGTTAAATTATAAACTATAGTAATAGTTTTTGAGAATAAAAAAATGATGCCACGGGGAAAAACAATAAACGAGAAACTCCATTAATGATAAAAATAAAAATTTATATTTAAAAAATGGAAAAATTGTCTAATATTAATAATATGATAAAAAACATACAAGTGTTATTAATAATAACATTTTAAAATATTCTAAAATTTTGTCGTTTCGTTCACTGAAAAACAGCTAGAGTTATCGAACCTAATTATGACAGTAATAGTTGCATATGATTTCACTACTGTTCATATATTAAAATCCATTTATTCTCTTTTAATCGTCATAAAACTTTTAAACACGACAACTTGTATTATATTGCTTTAGGTACTAACACAAATTTATTGTAGGCATCTTAAAGAAAGTCTAAAAGTGCCAAATTTATCGGGTAAGAGATTTTTAACGATTTAAAAGAATAAGGGTTTGCTCAGATGCCGCAATAAAACCTGTCTTGCCAAGTTTCATAACATAAGGATAAAGTTTACCACGAATTGCTCATGTTCACGGGTATGTGTTTTTACCAGTTCAATATTTAAACGTTTCCCCTTTGGCACCATGTAATGCCAAACAAGTTTATTCAAACACAATTTTTTTGGTATTATCGGGGCTCCATTACTTAAAACGACTGTATGCGTGTCCTGAGACCCGCTTAACAGACGTTAGATATTAGAAATGTTCTTCTTTATAACTCATCGGACGCTCTGCGGTAAAATGTATTAAAGACGATTTTGATTGCTGTTTTTGTTTTGCTTGTTTGAATGTTGTGTAACGCCACTTTCAGCAATTGTTCAGCTATATCATGGCGTCCAGTTTTTTTGTTTGTTTTTTTTGGGGGGGGGGGGGAGGAAGCCGAAGTGCCCAGAGAAAACCCCAGACCTTTGGTAGGAAATGGCAATCCTTGTCAATTAAGATTGAAGTCGAGTACACCCTGTGTGAGAATCGAACCCGCAATCTCATGATTGCTGTTTTTAACATGTATTTTAATCATACGAATGTTAGAGTGTTGACGTTGACCAGTAATGTTTATTTAAAATGGTTATAACTGACAACTTTTCACACATGTAGATGTGTCGATATCAAAGAATTCTGCTACGTTTCATGCAGATTTCAGTGGACAAAGGGACATAAGACATCTTTATGCAACAATTTTGATCAATTAATCTGCTTTCCTGATAATCGTTTTACATTCTTTAGACATTTCAGGGATGGCTGTACACATTTTGACAAAAAGAACTTATTTACTCTACCTTTTGGCTTTTGTATATCTGTTTTGTAAAAGGAGAAAACTTTTTATTATTTCTTTAAAAATGAATAGATCAGAGCATATAATATAATTTATTGCCTTTAAAATATTTCTTACAAGAACATACAAAACGGGAGTATTGTCCACTTATTTCTACCTGTCTCATGATTGCTTAATTAAGCTGCCTACCTTGACCTCAAACAATTTATAGCCTTTCATTCGGTTTGCTAAACATTCTTTTGTCATTCGTTTGAGTTATAATAGCGGCATAAAAAATATGACGATCAAAAGGTGGAACATAATTTCCAACCGTCATCCCTACGATTTCAAAATTCGATTATTTACTCCAAATACATTTCATTTGTTGATTTGTTCTGGTTAAGTAGATGAATTTCTAGCTTTTATTATCCTTAAACAAATTTCCACAACACATACATTTCACATTTCAAATATATAAGGAGTTGTAATGTCTCAACTTTCTATAGTTTAAATGAAAACCATATAATTATTTTAAACTAAAAAATAAAATAATATCAATCTATTATGAATATAATATAATTAAAAATAATAATTGTTACGGATAGTCACTATGTTTGTTTTTGATTTAGCAACAGGATCATGCAGGCATTGTTGTGGACAGTTTATATATCACGTTGTTATTTATAGCGAGCGTGTAAGATACATGTTCAGCTATTAAGTGTAATGACACATTTACATTGCATTTTATCGTATATTATTTAAATCTGATATAATGTTATTGTTGTAACGATATTAAAATATTTCTTTATTGACAAAATGACAGAATTCATCGATATAAATTGGAGGTGTTTCCTGTTTAAACAGTCTTTTCTAAGAAAATGATGACACTTATTTGATAAAAGATTAATCACAAGGGAACACATTACGACAAAGGAAATTGAGTCCCCATCGGGACCAGGGCAACGGCCCTGTAGGTGTTTCCGGGAAAGCTTAGACCCGGACGGAAACTGGATTTCACGGATTTTATTATTTGTTTTAAAATAAATATTTGTAGGCTCTTGCTCTTAAGTTTCGCCCCTGACAGTACCGAACAGATTACATAAAAACATCAAGTTCCGGATATTTTGTTAAATAGGTCATTATTATTGTAGGCGTGTAGTATTGTATAAACTTGAAAAACGAACTCTGAAAACAAACGTATGTGTTTGATAAAATATGGGCAACGATAAAAACATTTCTAACACTGAGCTACAATTGAAACAAGAAGCAGATGAAGAGACGACAAAGGTACAAATAGATAACATTGCAGAAAAAATATTTCACAATATTCAGTACAATCAAGGTAGAGAGTCTTCGAAGATATTGTCTACTATAGTGAAATATACAACAGTTGGTATGACAGCATTAGCAGTAGTTGCAATCGGACTTGAAGTTTACTCAACACTCATTATGAAAACAGACTCAGAATTACGTCTACAATGTATATCACAGATGATCCAAAGTTTGTTACTTTTACACTAAACACGGAGTCAACAACAAAGCAATCAACGAATTTATATTGGAACCCGGAAGAAAACAAAGTTGCGTTAATAAAAAGTCACGAAATCAAGATACAGATGGATGGAGTCTATGTTGTAAGACTAAACTTGCAGTTAGCTACTCCATTCAATGAAAATCGGCATTCAAGGGGTGTTGTTTGTCTCAAGTTTAGAACGGGTTATAGAGAAAGATGTGTTCGCGTTTGAGTCACAGCTGAAAATGAATTACCAATCAATATTCAGGAAATACGGAAATTCAGCACAGGAGAGACTTTTTGGGTTTCTGTGTCAAACTCTGATATTTTGTATATAAATAGTTATTTAAATACATTTTCAATTTTAAAGGTATAATTTTAATATGCATTCAGAAATAAATTGTTTTTTAAATTATTATTTTTGTTCTTGAATAAACAATTTAATGAACAAAAAGCTGTTAACATTTACTGTGTCAGCTTTTTTGGCAAAGTACCATGTTATCGCATTATGTCAATAACTTTAATTTAGACAGTTATCATACCAGTGGTGAAACAATATTGGTAGCAATAAAGCCCAATCCCAGGTCTTTACATAATTGTCGACTGAAGCGGATCTTCTGCGGACCTAAAGCGGCCCCAAGACCCCTTGCTGCTTAGGGCTTACACATTAAACTATAGATTCACCTGAAGATTGTAATGATACATGAAAGTGCTTGTGAAAATAGAAATGTAAATTCTGGTTACGTTGGACTTGGTATGTTTAATATAAATATAAATATATATATATATATATATACGTCTACAAATTAAGCCCAACACTGTTTGAATTAGATTTTTAACACTGTCAAATTTTTGCTTTCCCTCAGCGGGATTCGAACTCACACCGTTGTGACACTGTGGCACCAATTCGCCTGCACTATGTCCAGCGGTCTAGACCCCTCGGCCAAATCCGCTATATAAAAATATAGCTTCATTAACCGGGGTGAATCTTAGACAAGACATAGTACATGTGTACTAGCGTGTGACGATGGAATTTTCGTAACCAATACGTATTAATCTGACAGTAATCTAATTCAGCATTTTTGTATATATTATATAGGATGACAAAGTTACTTGTCATGCAGTCACAGTAAGTAAATTATATACAAACGTCTAAGTATTGTGACAACCATATAATATATCTATCCAGCGGATTTCTGAAACATCAGAAATACAGGGTTAACATCAAATATTTATATATACGTCTACAAATTAAGCCCAACACTGTTTGAATTAGATTTTTAACAATGTCAAATATTTGCTTTCCCTCAGCGGGATTCGAACTCACACCGTTGTGACACTGTGGCACCAATTCGCCTGCACTATGTCCAGCGGTCTAGACCCCTCGGCCAAATCCGCTATATAAAAATATAGCTTCATTAACCGGGGTGAATCTTAGACATAGACATAGTACATGTGTACTAGCGTGTGACGATGGAATTTTCGTAACCAATACGTATTAATCTGACAGTAATCTAATTCAGCATTTTTGTATATATTATATAGGATGACAAAGTTACTTGTCATGCAGTCACAGTAAGTAAATTATATACAAACGTCTAAGTATTGTGACAACCATATAATATATCTATCCAGCGGATTTCTGAAACATCAGAAATACAGGGTTAACATCAAATATTTATATATACGTCTACAAATTAAGCCCAACACTGTTTGAATTAGATTTTTAACACTGTCAAATTTTTGCTTTCCCTCAGCGGGATTCGAACTCACACCGTTGTGACACTGTGGCACCAATTCGCCTGCACTATGTCCAGCGGTCTAGACCCCTCGGCCAAATCCGCTATATAAAAATATAGCTTCATTAACCGGGGTGAATCTTAGACATATATATATATATGTCGCAGTGAAATTTGCTATACTTGTTACTGCTTAATTAAACAAACTCGTCTGTTTTCATATTTATTATATTATAATCTGCAAAATATAGTATCACCACACATTCAGGAACATAAGCCTGACAAACAACTGTACATTAAGTATAGTTCGATATTATTCATGATACAATAATTATGTAAATCCCGCTTAAAGCTAAGGCTATAAATGATTAAAAATAATATTCTGGGATTTATCAATTTTGTATTAATTAAAATTCCAAATACAATATTATAAATGTAACTTTGTAAAAGATTTATCCGAAAATGACATACTATTAATAAGATATATATTTCTTACTTAAACATGTACGAAAGTATTTTAATAATTAAGAATACACTATACCTGCAAAACGGTAGATATTACTCTTCCGAAAATATGTGACATGGCTAATGAAATAATTTCGAGTGCAACTATTTATACTAATTTATTTTGTGACACGCATGCAGTGCTCGTGTAAGTATATGGCGGGAAGCTTATATTCATTCATATATGTATTCAGTCTTCGTAGTAAAGTATAGTCCGTATTCTAGTCTATGCCGTCGTAGTAAAATAAAGTCTATTCTATTCTGTCGAATGATATGACGAATGTTACATGTAAATAAAGGAAATGAAAATGACGAATGCAGTAATAAAGACAAGTAATGTAGTTTTTAATATATATATATATATATATATATATTCCTGTGCTGAGTATATATATTGTTTAAAAGGCGGTACTGAAATTAAACTAATCTCCTTGTTTTATTAAGTAAGGGTAGATAAATGTAAACATGGAAGTAAATTAAATCGATATATGATTGTGTTAATGTAACAGCAACATGTAGGCAGCCTATATGCGTGCTAGTAGCTTGTAGATATATCGCTATTCAAAATCGACTGAGTACTTACTTGGTTAGAGTGCTGAATTGCACTATTTATTTAGGTCTCGGGTTTTATCCCGAGGTGACATTATTTCATGCTGTATTGTTACATTGGCGTCCAATTTAAAAAGTCACACAAAGTATTTGTCTGGTTTGGTCTGAATCATTATGAGGATGAGGATTTTGTGGAAAGGGATTAGAGGGTAATAGTAGGCATATCTGCATTCTAGCCGGTAGTAGGTATATAGCCAGTAAAATTGATTGACTGAGCCAACGAAACACGTCACTAGCTCACTTGGTTAGAGGGCTGACTGGCAATCCAGAGATACCAGGTTCGATCCCTGGAGTGTTATTAAATGGTATACTGTTACAATGAAAATAGTTGCAGACGAGAATGTAAAATATATAATGCAGAGTTGTTTTGAAAAATTGGTATTCATTGAGGAGTTGCTGAAATTTGATCAACATTTCATATCGTGCGGTTGAGGAAACGTCCGACGGAAAAGTCCTTACTGTCCGGAAGGACAAACTATTTCACACCTCGACATCGACATCAGCAACGATAATTCACACATACAACACCCCCACCCCTCCTTTCGAAAAAGAATAGAAATTTTTTAATTTGTTAGGTAGTTGTCGATTTTGGTGAGAAATCTATTTAGAAAAAGAACAGTAAAAGAAAGTGGTCCAATTTTAAATTATCGGTCAAGGTGCTTCAGAATTATCGGATCAATCTATGCATACCGCAGATTAACCTTATGGGACAACCTACCAAGGAACTACCTATAAAAATGCAAATCCCTTACTATATTTAAAAAAGGAATTCAGAATAATGATGACAGCATACAGAAATATTATTTTACCGGAACATAACCACTCATTTCTTGTTTCTAAATCCTTCTTTTATATGAACAATAATGTTATACTATTAATGATGATTTCTCTTTGAATAAAAAAAAGTTAACACTAAAATAGCGGTAGGTCAATATTGCATCGAATGCTATAAAACCTTAACTATGAATATGTGGACTTGACCATTGAAAGGTTTGCATAGAAGACCTACTCTAAAAGAAATATTTCTACAACAGCGCAATAATAAAAACAACTTACTATACAATGGAAATAAAATTCCATTTCAAGAAAAATTTTTTTAATTATGTATGCATGATACAACAAAGTATGGCGATGCTATCATCACAATTCGGATTTTTACAAATATAACAATGCACATCTAATGAATTAAAGGGGTGTTCGGGCGAGCAGAAGATCCTGAACCTTGAGTGGTAAATCTTTTAACGACACCATGTAGGATTTTGATATTGTTCTCCCACATGCTAAACAAAATACACAAATGAACTATCTTGACTTTTTTATTCATAATTTCTTTTATTTTCAATTGATTATTCTTTTGAGATTCTGGATGAGTGATCAAATCTGGGTCCACAAATCGTACGAGTTTTTTAACAGTCCAGTTGTACTTCCAAAATATTCTGTGTCAGTTTTTGTATTCATTTTTTAAAATATATGTTTACCGTATTATTACAAGTATTGTAATGCTCTCGGAACATGAATTATTGCTGTCTTAATGTAAAATCCGTATCATAATTTGTTACATACGTACACGCATGTGTTAGGGCAATGGTTGGAAAAAGAAATTATACCCGCTTTTAGTATTCCATAGACAACTAGATATCAGTGAGATGGTACCCATCTCTGTGGGCCCCGCTGACCTTGAGGTCGAGGTCAAACGTCATCACCCATCGCCTTGATAGTATCTACCCACATACAAAATATCAAAAATCCACCTCAAAAAAAAAGTTATATCTTCGGTCCGACGGACGGACAGACTATTTACTATAGTGCGTCCGCCAGTTAGTGACGGGGCTCTAATTATAATTTTTTTACGTTTGTAGATATGTTGTGAATACTGCCTTTATAATTGCCGTAAACATACAGAAACGCTTTGTTATACTGCATTATTTACTTCTGACAACTGATATTTATTGATTGCAGATTGTTTATATATGAGAATATACATATATCGGTAAATAGACGAAGGTAATTACAAAATACAGAAAACACGGGAACCTGTCCAAAAGAATCAAAAATAAATAAATATAATATAAAGTTCGAGAAGCCAACAACTAAGTATATAGTAACTATAGCAATGGTCCTGAAATTGTACAGGCATTTCAAAAGAAATGTTGGATTGAAGTTGAAGTAATGTAACTGGGCGCATTTTTATCACACCTACGTTATATCTTTCATGGTCAAACATTAAAACTCAATAGGGTATATGGTTTCTCAAAAGCATAACCTTCCACCTTAAACTAGATCGGATTAGACTGATTTATGTATAAAATTTTCAACACATCCACAAAAGATCAATGTGCAATGTAAGATGCACGAATGGTCACGTTTCATATTTATACTATCAATCATGTACATAGAACTTTATATTAGTGGTTAAGGTAGTTCGTCTACTATTGATCACGTGGTCTATCAACCATTAAAATTGCGGGTTCGAGTCTCACTGTGAGCAAGGACAAGTGGTGTTTTACAACAGCAAACAAACAATATAAAATCAAGCCACTGTTTCAAGTTTTAGTATTCATAACATTTTAGATTTTGGAAATTATCAAACTTCGTAAAATTTTATAATCTGTAAAATTAATAAAATCTAAAATATTTCAGCTATTTCTCCTTTTGCAATCGGTGTAACACTTTTCTTCGCAACTATTTAGACTAGTGTGCAAACGTGAACACGCAATTTTAAAAAGTTTTTAAATTATTTGTAGGGGGCCTCGGTGGCCGAGTGGTCATGGTAGTTCGTCTACTATTGATCACGTGGTCTGTCAACACTGAGATTGTGGGTTCGATTCTCACTGCAGGCAGGGTGTACTCGACTCCAATCTTAATTGACAAGGATTGCCAGTTTTCCTACCGCAGGTCGGGGGTTTTCTCCGGGTACTCCGGCTTCCTCCCCCAATAAAAACTGGACGCCATGATATAGCTGAAAAATTGCTGAAAGTGGCGTTAAACACCATCAAACAAACAAAAACAAACAAACATAAATTATTTGTAAGCTCATACAAATGCAAATCAGTACACTTGAGCTCATCTGTACTGTATCAACTGTACCAGAAATCGGCCATTTTCGGAAGAAATAGTCATTTTCATGAGGAATAAACACATAACTTAATAAGAGCTGTTTTATCGTCATTTGTTAAACTGTATTGTAGCAACTCAAAAAGTTCACAATCCAATCTTCTCAATTATTGTAGATAACAGGTTGATAATACACACAAATATTAAGATTATAAATCATTATTGTATTCACAAACAACAGCTATCAAACATAAACAAATGCATGGAGAAAAATTCGATTATAAAAATGGATTCTTTTGACCCGAGAAAATTTAGTTTAACGCAAATACAAAGACAATAATTGGAAAATCAGCTGCTGCCAAAATTATGGAATATCCTTTCATGTATATGCGTTGCCGTCCTACCGTTTACAAATTTGGGTCTGTGTAAAGAAGGCAAACAAAGTCAGTATGTAGTTGTGAGCTGAAAATTTATATGTATTTTCAAATCCTGGTGGCGACCAAATATCCAAGCATAAGTGATGACTCAAGTATAGTTGTATTGGAGCCAGATCTACGGGGTTGACATGTTTTATTTTAAATTTTGGGGCCGTACTGGGTCCAGTGCTGGCCAGTGCTCGACTCACAGAGCTGCCCACCGCGTCTACATTTGACCAATAGTAGAGGACGTCTCGTTGGGCAGAAGTTGATTTTGGGTTATAATACGGAAAGTCTGAACGTGTACCCTAGTGGGTATTGTGCTGTAAAGAATCTCGTTGTTTGCACGATACAGTCGACTTTTGTAGATTTCGTTAGAGTACCTAAATGTAGCTCCTAAAAGGATAGTCTCAGTCAATTCCAAAAAATTTTCTAGTGGTAGCTGTAATTTTGTTTCTATTGGTACATCCTGATTCTGTTTGTATTCTAACTCGTCTTGAAAATAGCTGAAATATTGCGCAGTGGACGTCACGAGTTAGTCAATCAATCAAACATGTACAAGTTGCCCAACCTTGAAATTCACTCGAAGAACAATATGACCCATATCGTATCAATTGTAATAAAAACACTTATATATGCCGAAACGATTTGAATTAAACCAAACATTCAATATGCATGTGAAAAATTAATGAGGAAATGAACAGTTGGCTGTATACAGACACATAAAACACGAGTTAGTGCGGGGCATATTGTAGGGATCAATAACCTAAGTTATTATAATACCATATGCTTGCAGATTACTGCACCATATTTTCACATTTCCAGATAAAATTGCTTCGTGATTAACTTTCGAAGTCATAGAATACAATTCATCCACATTTGAAAGCTTATAAGTACCCATTATAATTAAGACTAAAATTTCCGACAACCCATTGTAAAATCTATAATGTAATACCCATCACAAAAGGCCCAGTTTAGCCGATGCATACAAATTCAAGTTATTTCTACGAAGGGCCGGAAAAACATTCTACCCACTTTTTTTTTGGTTCTACATTAATTGCTGGGATCATACTATGAGAGTTATTAGTGCTTGACCCACAGAGCTACCAGCGCGTCCCCATGTGGCGGATAAGATATACTCTCTCTTTGGTGGGGGTTATAAGGTCAAAATACGACAAGCCGGAACAAAGTCTATAACCTGTTTTGTAAGTGTCACGGTCCTTGCACGATAAAGACCACTTTAAAGTAGGCTTGATGCCCGTATGTACCAAAACCAGATATTTGTACTTACATTCATAGTTTTAAATCCTTTGTTCCATCTTTTTCGAATTTATTTTCTGTTTGTTAACTTATTCTCGTCCGGCATAACGTGAAAGAATCAATCAATCAATCAATCAATCAATCAATCAATCAATCAATCAATCGATTTGCAATTTTAACGATGTCTTGGTATTTTATGCTTTCTGTATGATAGGCCGACGTTACAGACAAATGTTTATATTTGGTAACGCGTCTTAAACCAGAACATAATACTATATACTACTATACTTTTATCCAATAAACTGATATATCTTAGGGAGCGAGGAGAATAAAGCAAAAAATAATATCTTTATTGGACAGCAACAAGTTTAATAACTGTAAAACGGCTGGGATATTATAAAGATTTACGTTTTAGCGTAATTATTTGACGGCAAGTTGAACAGTCCTTTTCACCTGAATTTTACTATAAAAGTGACCCTATTTAATTGGGGGATAAAAAAAAGATGACATTGGTCAATCATTTTAATAACAAATCAGGTAAACATCACATTAACTTCAGTTAAAGGTAAAAAAACATATCAACATATAATAATTACATTCAACAATCAACGAAATATTTGTTTTAGACTGTCTAATACATACGTTAGTAATAATGGTGTATGCGTGGTAAGTGTTTCCTCGGACGCATTTAACGTTTTCACACCATTTATTATAATAACGCTATAGAGTGTCATAAAGCAGATAACAAACGCAAAAATGAATAAAAATAGAAAAATTGGACCTAATACTGGCTGAAGTTCAATTATCAGTTCGAAGCTGTTAACAGTCTTAACTGTATAACCAATTAAAGTCATAAAGCTACTACCAATGCTGTTAAAGTCTACCAATACAGTTCCAAATAAAATATTTCCTGTGAATACGAAGGCCATGAAGAAAATAATGAACATTAACGTAAATTTTTTTAAAGTGCCCTTTGTGATCATAAACACAGAATAGAAATAATTTAATTTAGCATTAAGTGTTAAAAGTTTAACAAATTTTATAATTGTCACTGCAACCAGTAGTGCCATTAAATAAACTGTGATACAATCAAAGAGGATTGGAACAGAAAAATTCAGGAATATTTCATTGCCCTTTTCTCTTCTTTTTTTTAAAATCTTTTCTGTTGAAATTATATGTTGAACATAGACTCCCATTACTGTGTAACATAGGACCAACTGAAACATGGAAAGTTTGTTCCAAAAACCTTTAAAGTACAGTTTAATTCCGATCTGAACAACTTTTTTTAGTTCGAAAAAAGTGAATAAAATTGTAAACAATAAGAATATCAAATCAAAAACTAGTTTCGCTTTTTCGCTAGGATTGGAGTAGCGAAAAAGCGAAGTTGTTAAAATTTGATAAAAAGGAAGAAAATGACCGTGATAACTAGCCTCAACTGACATCATAACATTACTGAATAGATCCACGTTTGGGTTATATAAATTAAATTCAACAATAACGACACTTGTTTGTGCGTCTATCCATGAGTTGTTTGATAGACTTAACAATTTCGAAATAAAAGTAATTCCGGGTTTTAAATCTACAACATATCCTCCACCACTGTATATAGATTTTATACCAATGTAAGGCGGAGACTCTAAATCCCATGCACTTTGATATGCCCATTCATCATTGGTAAAGACTGCATCCACAGGAATGTCCCATGATTTATTATAATGACGTGTATCATAATCAGGTAAACTTTGGGTTGATGTGCACTTAAATTCAACTGTAAATAATTTCTGGAGTTTTCCAGGAAAACCACATGATTCTGCAAATAAAAACCATAAAAAACTTAAGATTCGATAAACGGTTTGACTTTTTGTAAAATCAACGCATTTTTCATTTTAACGCAAAATTTGTGTTGTTCTCAAATGGTTTTGATAGAAACGGATTCAACATATTGGACCAAGATTTCGACATATCCAATATTCATGTAGCTGCAGTAAACATTAAATGTATATCAAAGGTAGACATCACATTTTTACATGCAATTCAAATCTAAATATGTGAACGCAATGATCTCCCGAAGGTATGACTATTCTCCTTTGACAAAAGAAATATTTAAAAAAACAGAAATTAAAATGAAGAATTTTCTCAAGAGAATGACAAAAATCGGTCTGTACTTTAAATTCGATTTATATTTATATCTTGTATGACTTTATACGAATAATGTTAATCTAGCAATATTAAATAACATAATGTCATCAAAGAGAAATTTTAAGTTGATATTTGCACTAAATTTTTAAAATAATGACATCATTTCCAGTAGTCGAAAATCGTTTGCATGCAAGAAGATTAATGAACCACAAAGAAAAGCATGACTTGCGAAACATTTAAGAACATCTATTTATAATTCCAATGTTTATAATGGTGAATCATATAATGATGGCAATCGAGCATACAATGACAACACAACAACATATAATTATTTCTTATCTCAAAAGACAACCATTGCGTTCCATAAAATAGGCTAATTTATAATAGAAATAAAATCCGTTATAATTCTAGCCATTGAAAATTTTTATTTTTAATTCCTTTATTTTATTAAAACGAACGTACTATGTTATGGCAACATATATTTATACACAAATATTTATGATTCAAAGGAAAATGAACAAAAACGGTCGACTAATAACAGATGGGATAACACTAAATATTGCATAACAAACTTCTATCCAATAAAACTGCCTGACATTTTGTTATATCAAGCAATTAATATACAGATTACTGTGGGAAAGAGAAACAGGAGTCGCTGAATAAAATTTTGTAGGTTTAAAGACAAATATTAAAAACTAATATTTAGTTCAATATCTACAAGAGTGTAGAAAAAGTGCGAATACCTTTGTGTGACGGAATGACGGACGTACGGACTGCAAACCTATAGCCCTTTCAGCAATACCTATAGCCCTTTCAGCAATACCGGTATGGGACTATAGGTTTACCTTAAATGTGAGAACTTTTTTAGGTTTTCATAAAAAATGATGGTGGTGTACTTAACACTTATAAGTTAACTGAAGTACATGAATATAAAACATTTACCTATATAATACTTTTATTCCATCTTGAGAGAAAAAAATTAAGTGTCTCTTCATTAATAAAATAGCATTATTGTATGCTGTCTTTCCACTGTATATTAAATTACAAATTGACAAATATCACTAATCGGCTATTTGCACATTGCAGGCACATATTTACGCGATTTTCAAAGGTCACAGAAAACGAAAGAAAATTTATGAAAATGTTTTTGCAACTCACCTCGTTTAACGCGTACTTGTTTGAGGCGAAATTTCCCCAATAAGTAGAAGTCATTCTCTGGGGTCTTCTCTGTCACCTCATATGGCAAAACTCTTTGTAATCTGTCTATCAAACTTGCATTGAGATAGGTCCAAAAATGTTCATGAGTCTTTATCTGTAACAAGACATTAAAAGTTAATTTCATAATGTAAATGCAATATATCTGAATTTTCTGGACAAGAACACTTAATAATTTGGGACTCGTAATTGTGACAATACTTATTCAAATGGGAAACATTGTTTCAGAGCTTATATGTCTAGACAAACTGCCAGATTGCGCAGTTTTGTGTGAAAGTTACCTCTATTCAAATATGTGTCATCCATCCTATAATTTTTTTTAAAAGACTAAATATATTTCGCTCTGAACTTACAAAAACTTCTGGTTGTAAGTTTTCTAGCTTCATGTATACCATATAATAATGTTGCATATGGAAGTTGATTTACTTAATGTATTCAATGGTATTTTTGGGGTATTAAGTGCCCGGTAATTTCCGTTGTAAAAAAAGTCGAAGTACGGTTATATACACCATTATAATTATCATTATTATTATTATCATTATTATTATTATTATTATTATTATTATTATTATTAATTATTATTATTATTATTATTATTATTATTATTATTATTATAAATCACCCTTCATACATATACATACGCTCAAAGGTGGTTTACAAACAAAACCATACATTTTAAGAAAACGATTAATAGAATCCTAAGTTCCTATAATAAATTAAAACTTTATATAGAGTTATTGATTGATTGATTGATTGATTAATGGTGTTTAACGCCCGAGCAGCAATATTTCAGCTATATTCAGGCGATGAACATGAAGTGGATGATAAAATGAACATGAAATGATGATGAATGAAAATGGGATGGGACACAAGGAAAAATAGGGGTAACGGATTATAGATTGCCACTGGCAAATGGGAGGATGGATAGGGTCGGGCAATTTAGCCTCCTGTAGCGGGATCGAAATCCCTCCTCATAGCGAATACTACAGCAGCGTTCTTTAACGTGCGAGGAACGTGGCATTTTCCCAACACGGTGCACTAATATGGTTTGCGGTCAGGTTTTCCGTATTATGGCCTGACAACCCCAGCTTCCCAGGGGTACCCCATTCCACCACCTGGGGCACACATCCCGGTCGGTCTTTAGGCAAACCGACCTGACACGCGGTCAGGGTACTGGGCGCTATTAAGTCGCCTTTTACGACAAGCTAGCGCGACTGCGGTCTATTCTTTTAGTCACCCGGATCCCGCACGGGGCTAGAGTTATTGAGACCTAACATTTAAAAAAATGTGAAATAAAATTACACAACATATTGGTAGATACAACGTTGAGAACATAATGCGCTGCCTATAAAAGATAATGTCTATGTGTATAGTTCATATATGGGATCGAGAAACATAAATGTAATAATAGCAAATTTACGACTACTGTACTTCATAACACTGAAGGAAAAGGTATGTTTTAAGAGATGTTTTAAACGAAGCAAAGCTGCTAGACTGGCGTAGTGCCAGTGGTAAGGAATTCCACAGCCGAGGTGCACACACACAGAAACAGCGATCCCCTTAGCTCACTGTTTTAGATCTGGGTTGTATTAAAATCAATGTATTGTCTTAAGATCTAAGTGTTCGCTTTGGTGTTTATAGTTCCAGCAAAGATCTAATATACGCTGGTGCTTGGTTGTGAAGTGCCTTGTATGTAAGGCAACAAATCTTGTACTTGATTCTACTGTCTTTTGGTAACCTATGCAGCTCTTTCAAAATCGGTGTGATTTAACAGGAGCGAGAAACTTTTGTAATTATACGCGCTGCTGTGTTTTGAACGGTCTGAAGCTTGTTTAGAATGGTTTTGGGAAGTCCATATAGCAGAGAGTTACATTAGTATAGTCGCGATGTAACACGACTATTGACCAGAGATTATGTGGCGGTTGTAAAAGGGATCACAAACCTATACAACTAATTTTCTAAATCTATTATTTAATTAATAATTAGATTTTGTTGCGCCCATTTATAGTTTAATTTCAAATTATTATCATTGTTGAATTCATGTTAATTCAGTCAGCATATGATTGAAAATAATCCAGGCCAGCCTTTACAGACTGTTCAAAACATGAGAGTGACTCCTTCAGACAAGGTCAAGACTAATTCAAACTTCTGACAATAGTCAGGGTTCTGTACGAAGTCATACCTATTTCATACAGTCAGTGGAGTTATGACTAAAGTCATGTTAAACTAAGTAAATTTCATAAAAATTTGAAACGGTCAAGTACATATACAAACTTATGCAGACTTACTGTTTTGTAGTAATAAAGTGTTCAATCCACTTACATTTTCAAATTCCTTCTGAACAAACAAGTCCTGTACAGCTTTAGTTTGGTGATAACATAAATTAACAGAGCGGTGATTGTAAACCACAATTAACAAAACCGTCATGAATATTATGTAGAGAATGATATCTAAAATTTTTCTCTGCAATTTTGACTCCAATTCATGTTGGTGTTTAGAAACTTTCAAATTCCGCCTAGGAACTGGATTTGTAAGTGTAGCCAATGGAATGCTAGTTTTAAGATCTACGAAATAAAAAAAATTAACATGTTAAAATTGTTAACTAATTTAATAGTTTAATGCTAATAAAACTAAGATTTAAGACAACCACCAATCAACTGTTAATAAATTCCAGAGTAACTCCTTTAACTTAATGATTTGTTTAGGTCTAGATGGACGAGTGTTGAAGTTCTTTAACTGCAGACAGGATGGGCTCGAATCCAATCTTAATTGACAAGGGTACCAAGGTTTACTATCAAAGGTCGGGTGCTTTCTCTAATTATCCGGCTTCCCCATTAAAACAGGCGGAAAAATGATGAAGCAGAAAAATAACTGAAAGTGTCGTTAAATAACATTAAAACAAACAATTAAATGCTTTATTCACAAACATTACAGTTTCGGTTCAATGTTAAAGGACATGACGTGTACAACTCCAAACTAAGGATGTGTTTTTCAACAGACCATTGGTAATGCCCATTATTGGCACTAATTGTGCACAAATGCATGTCGATTTGTTCCTCCACTCATATGAAGCAGACATCTTACAATCACTTTTAGATAAGAATGACCGCAAGCTTGTCTAGTCATTTTATTTCAGCTTTCGTTAAATTCGTGATGTCCTTTCACTTTACAATCATCGATTTAGTGACTTTCTACTTCTACAACTCATTTATCCAAAAAAGCTTCAAATTAGGAAACAACTGACACTTATACATGTAAGTCCGCTTAATATAAGGATTTACATTTGGAAATTAACGCTCAGGGAGGACTTTCTTTTAGACTTAAATATACGACAAATGCGATGACTTTCCTTTCGTGTGTATTTCTATCCGCTCCAACATATGAAGTTTACGTTACTCAACTAATACGCTACTGCAGAGCTAGTTGGGAAAGCCACAATTTACCTAATCGAGCTATTCGATCAATGCTAAACCTGAAACATAGGTAATAACAAAATAACTAACACCAAAATAACCAACAGTCTTAAAGACAATCCATAAATCAAAGTCGTTCAAGAAACTGGCAAACTATGTACGGTATTTTGTTGTTGTTTCTCCCGTGGCTTCGGATTAGTGTTTTGGATTGCCACTTTGGTATGTCTTGGCGTATTTAAGAATGTATTGTTGTAAAAATATATTATTTTAAGTATAACTCTTGTGTACAAAATTACGTTTGTTTGGATTTTGATTGGATGTAACTATATCATCTACTTTACAACACTCGTGTTCTAGTCATCCAATTAGGCATCTTTTTTTAAATTAACACAGACATTCACGCAACTGAAAAAAAGGAAACTGACAAACAAAAGCCATCAAACAAAATTATATGTTATACCCAAAAAGGTATTAGAAATTTTTGTATTATAAAAAATGTATAGATGGGTGCAAACATAACCTAACCACCAAGTTTACTTGATAGGTATACTTCTGTCTCCTCTACAGTTTTCATGTCTCTTCAGAGCAGAACATACATTAAATTTGAACAATTAATTTCTTAGTTTTTTGAAAACTCAAATATTGTTCTTTTGTTCTTGTAAACGTAATTATTAAGTTCAAATATTGTATGAAATTATCTTAAAACGTGTTTGTTATAACATTTTGTTGTCTGGAAACAAACAGTCTTAAGTTTATTTTAATCAGACTTACCGCTAAGCCTGGTCTATTTTATTATAGAAGGACCACTAAGTGTATGCTACGTAAAGACACATTTACTGTTTACTCTGGTCAGCAGACTTATGTGTAGAAAAAATAGAAGACTTTTGGTCTGAAATGCCCCCAAAATTTTACCACAATGACTTTGAGATCGGAAATTGTGACAAGTTTTAGTTAACTTGTTGCAATTTTAACTTTACACCCATCTGCAAAAAAGTGTGGTCAATGTATCTTACTATTTGATTTCTGTACCATCAAAGAAGGTTCTTCACTAGTTCCTAATTGTTTCTTGAAAATACATGTTGCAATCATTGCAATGAAAACAACTTGTAGTGGTTCCAACAGAAAAACATCATCCAGAAAACCAGTAAGAAAAGATACCAGCCATTTCAAACTTTCGTCATAACCATATTTAAGTCCATATAACATAACAAAATACGACGCTGTTAGTGAAGCAAGAATAACAACTGACCACGCAATGTACAAATTCCACCATGGAAACCTGCAAAATAAAACAACAGTGATCTAGGAGGATTATTTAAAAAAGGCGCGTCAGTACATTACTTAACAACAACATATTTTTCAGTTTTTTTTTAACTTGAATCGCATCCATTTTAAGGAAATTTAATTTTACTTCTACTAATATGTAGAAATGTACATGTAAAAGGAATGAAATAAAATACAGTACTTGCACTCGTAAACGCAACAATTTGCATGATTGATGACCACTGAATGATCGCTGTTGAATACAATAATCGAACAGTAAAGTCCGTCATTTTATTGACTGATAAAAGTAATTTGAAAATGAAACTAGATATCAGTAAGATGGTATCCATTTTTATGGGCCCCGCCGAATTGAGGTCAAGGTTAAAGGTCAACAACCATGGTATGCGACACATAACCTTGATAGTATTGTAACGGGCCAGACGGGTAGTAACTTCTATGATTAAAGCTGCCACCACCTGTGTTAAGTACACAGGAAACTCACAAGATTAGAAAAATTATGGGAAATCACCATCAAATTTATATACCAGTTCTTTTATTTGTTCTTTTTATTAATACACAGGGGTTCCTATCAGGAATAATAGGTGAACTTTAAAACAATTACCAAATAACTAGTCAGTGTTCGAATACACAACCTCTATCGTGTTGTTTACGGAAGATTTTCCAAGGAGGACTAACTCTCTATGATGAAAGCAGTAAACAACACTCAAGAAGTGCAAAACTAGGAAAATAACACCACCGACTGTCTTCTCAGCAAATATGTACTATTAGACTAACAGTCTCCTGTCTGGACAAAACATGAGGTTCTGTTGCCTTGTGTGATAGCCAATGGGATTATTTCAGTATATCAAGGCCACAAAGGGACTGACACTTGGATCACGGGAAACAACTTTAAATAAAAGTAATTCTAAAATGAGCAAAACTTGTATTATTCAATCAATAAATCGTGTATTATTGCATAAAAGTTCCAATAACAATGAAGTACTTAACAAAGTTTTACTTTATGTCTTGCCACAGTGTTCAACCAACTACCATATTGTACCTTGTAATGTTTAATAAGTATCTTATTTAATTACATTTTGATTATAATTGTCTATTTTCTAACATTTCTTCTCAGTATTAAAACTGATAAAACAATTACTTGATAGTTTATCTTGTATTCAACATAATTTGGTAACCTGGGGGAGGGGGTTAATGAATGATAAAATAAACCAAATTTTATCCTAATGAGACAATCTGAAAATATTACTCTGTTTACTAGAAAACATAATAAATCAGGAGGTTCCTATGCCCAATACTTAACCGTGAAAACCTTAACCTGACAGAATGTAAAAAGGGCTGGGGAAATATAACTTTATGATTGCTTCATTACATGTATGTTATGACAAAATTTAGAATTGTCAGTGAAAGTCTAAAAATCTGTGTAACAATTTCGACTATGCTCTAAGAAAACGTCAAAGCATAGAAAAATGTCCGAAATTCCACGTAAACTAACCAAAATTCTGATATCTGTTTTCTGTTGCATACAACTAAGACAAAACTTGCGAAAGGACGTCTGGCAATCGGAAAAACCTGCTTTTATAGTGCCAGAGATCGTCGGGTGAACGATCTGGGATTCAGCCAATTCGCCGGGACAACCATCGGGCGATAGATCAATGCTTCCGATGTGTTATAAAAAGTCCCCGATAATAATAATAATAATAATAATAATAATAATAATAATAATACGTGTTACTGTAAAAATTTTATCTTTACGGAACTTCAATGTTCCATTAAAAGTTTTTAATTCATTTCTATATCCATAATCTATTTATTTACAAAATATATAAAATTCCAGTTACAAACGAGTAGGTATCCCTACTCCAGCGTTCGTAGTAAATGCCATGTTGACAAATACCCTAAGGTCGCATTAGGTCACACACGGTACCTAATTTACATATATGCGTAAACATAACAAATATGGAGACATGCAGTATACAAAAGTAGACAGTGGCATATCGAAATTTGGTAAGCGTGACATTTATAAAATAATGTAAAAATTGAATGGTCACGATACGTGAATTACAAACACGTAAACCACGTGTGTATAAAGCAGTCATGGTGTTACAATTTTGCCCCCTTTCTAGTTTTCAGTGTCCTCACGAAAACTACATAATAACAGAAACAATAAATGTTTATAATACTCGATAATAACAATCAAACAATCAGTAACAATCAAATAGAGCACTTATTTCATAGTGACTAGAAATTTAGTCTTCATAATACTCTAAATTCTAAATTATTCTCATGTAAAAATCTTTTTTTTTTTATTTTTATCTATTAACTGAGTCCACGGCTTACTCAATGTATTATTTTATTTTCATTTTTAATTACTTTATGCATATATATTCTAATTTTTACAAGTCTCTTTTAATTTGAGATTATGACTTCTGCGACATAAATAAAACTGATAATTTAAACATGGTCAACTTTAATTTCAAAAGACAGAAATCAAACTACACCACAGTAGATTGTTGAAGTTGTCAACTTGAAGGGGAGATAACTGGTAATATTACCTCATTAAAAAAACTTCAATTATAACATTTTCAACAATTAAACAACTGACAATAATACGGCACTTAATACAGCTGTCAAATACAGAGCTGATCCACAATTATTTAAATTCCACCCACTAAAAGACTTACATTTTACAAAATGTCTCATCTTTTTAAAAATTATTACCCTTTAAATGTACTTAAATCTGAAAATCTTACTGGACTCAATTCGTAGGGCCAAGGATTCCACTATGACTTATAATAAATTTTATAATACTTAATTGTATCTCATTACAATAAAAACAGATATAATAAATCAATGACTGATACCGCTGGTCTACAGCTTTTACGAGTACACCATAACAATAACCATTATAATAATACAATAATGGTAATATTGGTATAGGAACATCTCTATACCAAAATGGTTTAACTACTGGACATAACACAACCAGATCACCATTAGACCTAAGTGATAAATACGGTTAACTATAGGTAAAACAGAATATACCTTAATATACTTAATTTAATTGTCCACAACACTATTGTCCATAAGTAATAAATGTCCATAAATAACTAATGTCCATATTTCACACACTATAAGAATAATTTTCAATAAATGTCTCTTCGTTGGTGTACGAGATTCTATCACAGATTTTTCACGTTTCTTTGGGGATACTGTTTCTTCACGAATATATCTTCTCTTTGCAGGGGACGCACTGTTGGGGAATGGAATTGACGTGGTCTTAGCGATGTTCTTATGGGATTTTGCAGTCGTCGCACAGCGATTTCTACTTTTTCAACTTGGTCACATTGTTTTTGGAGCCCTTTGTGAATGGAGGCCAGCCTCTTGTTGTTTTCTTACATAAGAGTGATCTTCTGTATTACGTTGGACTGTAGTGTAGGATACTCAAAGTCCAGATCTGCAGTTTCGGAATGTTGTGTAGAATTTGCGGAAGGAACAGGAGTATGTTGATCCAGCAACCGTGGAAGGATATCCTCAACTTTGTCAGACGGTGGGTGAGGTATATTGAGTAAAACGGGCCTTGGAAGAGTAGGTGTTGGTGATCTTAATGGTGTCGGTAATCGGAGAGGAACACAATATGACATAAGGGCAGAAGGAACTTCATCATCTTCAGTACAAAAGTCAAATCAAAGGTGCTACTAGTAGGGACGACAATACGAGAATCATATTCACATTGGATTTCAATGGATTCACAACAGGACATGTATAGGGGATGAAGTCCTACTTAACACTGCTGAGTCCTGCTCAGGTGATGAGTGGTGGGACCGGTAAAACAGTTGTCACAGTTATAACAGTGGAGGACTTTTTCTTACAGTTCCAATGGAGAACTGATGGTTGGGCCTCCCATCTCTTCATATCCATCTCTGGATTTACCAGCCGGGTTGCCTGGTTTTCAATAACGGTCATCATTTCCTAAATAAGTGCCATTGGCCACCAATGCAGACTTACGAATATTATGCGCAGCATAGTGGAACTTATGTCTATTGAAAAGTTGGTTATCACTGGAAGCAAAGCCACATAAGGTACAATTCCATCTATGTTCATTTCTGTAAAGAGTTTCGTAGTAAAATATTTGACGGCGTTCTTCTTTTCTCCCAAGAAACTGCACTGAGTGCATTCGTACACTCTACCTCTGTCAGATTTCAGGTCAGCCATTCCTGAAAAACAGGTAGGTATCATCATAAGTAAATATTATCATAATGTATATTGCAGGTAAGGGTTTATATTATGTTATATTTTAAATCTGTTATGGTCATGGTTGAACACTTTGGCAATCATAATACAATGTACATAATACAGCATATATCTAATTTCTACGTCTTCTATATTCTCGTAATGCTTCTTTTCCCCATTTAGGGTCATTATCTCCCTTGTATGGTTTAATTTTGTCATGGTTCACAACTTTCTGCAGACCATTTTCTTCAATCTGTATACGGTAACTAAGGTCATTAAACTTGTTCGGGATAATGCATGGACCGATTTTCAATGGCTGTAGCTTTTGGCATACTCCTTTTCTCTGTTCATTCAAATACCATACAGCATCTCCTGTATTAAAGGAATTTAAATTCATTGTTGCATCATACTGGTCTTTATGTATTTTACTTGTCTTCTGCATATTTCATGGGACCAAGTCAAACGCCTTCTCAATTGAGAAACATATTCACCATGGTTACAAATATTATCATTGTGGTTAAAACCAATAATCAAATATAGGGGTGTCTTCACTTCACGACCCAACATCATCATATTTGGAGTGAAACTGGTTAACTTATTGACACTTGACCTATACGCAGCCATTATACAACCTAGATATTGATCCCATTTAGTCTGTTCGTGTTTTAAATAAGCACGTTGCATCTGAAGTATTGTTCGATGTAATCGCTCACATTGTCAATTCCCTTTTGGGTTCTTAACACTGGTTCTAGTCTTGCGGATTTCTAATAAAGACAAAATTCTTTAAAAAAGTCACTTTCAAAGGCACTGCCTTGATCAGAATGTACACTCTCGGGACAACCATATCTACTATCGCAGGTCGGCGGTTTTCTTCGGGTACTCCGGCTTCCTCCCCCAATAAAAACTGGACGCCATGAAATAGCTGAAAAATTGCTTAAATTGGCGTTAAACACCATCAAACAAACAAACAAACAAACAACCATATCTGCTTATGAATTCATTTAATATCTTCTGGGCACAAGTTTTATCTGTCTTGTCTGGAATTGGATATACTTCAGCCCATTTGGTAAAGTTATCAATGACAGTTAGGAAGTATCTGTTGTTATGGGGCGTTCTAGGTAGTGGACCAACTATATCAATCGACAATCATCTTTATTAAGCATTTTACTACCATATGCAATTACTTTTTCTTGGTTATCTTGAACCTGACTAAGGAATGCACCTATTCCTACATCACTAGCATCTCTGTCTAATATGTACTCTCCCTCATCATTTGGGTTCGACATTATTGGTGCATCAATCAAAAGGAACTTAATCTATAAAGAAGAATCTTGACATTCTGGGGTCCAAATAAAATTTTCTTCTTTCTTGGTCAATTTGACCACGGGTGAAACTACATCAGAATAATTCTGAACATATCTTCTATAAAGCTGACTAGACCAAGAAATTGTCTTATGTGGGTAACAGATTTTGGCTGGGGTCAATCTTTAATTTTCTTCAAGTTATCTGGATTTGGTTCCACACCACTAACTGATACTGTATGACCAAGGAAGGTCACTTTAGATTTCAAAAATTGGCATTTATCTTGTTTCAGTTTCAAATCCGCATCACGTATGTGTTGTAGTACAAGTCTTAATATATGTATATGTTCCTTAAATGTCTTACTTAAAACAATAACATTATCTAAATATATTAGACATATAGACCACTGCAATCCTTGCAATTCCTTTACTCTTTGAAAGGTTGGAGCTGAAGACTTCAATTTCATGGGCATTCTTGTAAATTCGTATAACTCATATTTGGTTACTCGCTGTTTTTGATATATCTGACTCTTTTACTGGGACTTCATGATATCCAGAAGTCATGTCTACTGTGGTGAACAATGTGGAACCAGATATTGCATCTATGCAGTCTTGTATTCTTGGTAAAGAAAACGCGTCATCTCCTGTCACAGAATTGACCTTACGAAAATCTACACAACGACGATTTTCCAGACTTTTTAATAACTAAACATAAAGGACTTCCCCGTCGTTCCATTTGTTGAATCACTTCCTTCTCTTTACCTGCACATGTTAAGGGTACCCGCCTTGATGGTTGCTTAATTGGTTTAACTGATCCTGTATTAATCCTATGTTCTATTAAATGAGTAAATCCCAAATCTTCATCATTTTTGGAAAAGACATCTACAAAATTCAACAGAAGTGTTTTTATATCTTTGATCTCATCTTCACTTCTACCGTTTTGTGCTTCAATAAAAAGGTTACTAAGATGGGGCGGTATCTGTAGCACTTGATCCAATGCTGGTTTCTTTTCTAAATTACTTCTTTTAATATTTAGTTTAGGTTCTGATCGTAACTTTGGTACATTATCACAAAAGTCAGTTGATACTGGTGTGTCAGTGAAATTTTATCTCCTAATTTGTTCAAGTTCTATATCAGCACCATCGCTATTTAAAAATGGAATAATCATGCCATCATTAAGCTGGGCTGTTCCTATAACTGTATTCTGGTGAATGGTTACATCTTTGTTGAATGGGTTCATCAATCTAACTTTTCCTGTAACGTTTTTAGCTAAATCGACAACACTATTTGCCTTAAGCAATGTAAACTCATTATTAAAATTCTCTAATGGTTTAATTATATATTCCTGCAGATTTGACCAATTGTCTAAGTCTGTCCTCTCTATATAAGTATCCAATATTATCTCACTGGATCCGGGAACAATAGTATCATCGGTAACAACCACTTTTCTAATGCCGCTTTAGTCTTCTATACTAAGTTTCTTACTCTCAAATTCACTTCATCGGGGCCTTGTTTGCCCATCATTAGGATATCCAATCCTAATAATACATCATCGGAAATCCGAGCAACAACAAGCTCTTTCTGAAAACAAAAGTTTCAAGTACAACTTCGAACATAGCTGTACCTAGCCTCTAGTGGACTAACATCTGCTCTAACTAGGGAAAACGATTTAAATAAATGTGGTCTCTCCACCACAGGAATATTTAAATAAGTCTTCTCTGATACTACCGTTCTTGCAGCTCATGTATCTATTGTCATGGTTACATCCAACGTATTAATGTTACCATTTACTATAGTATATATATATATATGCCTTCAGATTTCTTAATTTTTGTCTCCATTTTCTTACCTTCTGTCTGAAAGGAGTCTGATTTCAACAGTTTTCATCTCAGAATCATCAAAAATGTCCAAAATATCTGCTCCAGTCATCTCTTTTATTCCACAAGGTATTATTTTTTCATTTGCAAAAAATCATTTCATCAGTACAAAATGTTGACACAGCATCTATATTTACTAGACAATCATTAGAATTGGTTTGTTCAGTTGTATTATTAAAGTCTAATGTCTTCGGCTGTACAGAAATCTTATTATTATCTTTTGGTTCCACTGTATTAATTGGTAAAACCTCTAAATCTAGATCAGGTGATTCAACAGCTTTGAGATGAACAATAATACATGTACTTGATTCTTTAACAACATCAAACCTATTTACATTTAGAAAATCTTGGCCACATTTTAATTTTTCTCTGGTCTCATTTGGGCCAATAGAATCGACCGTCTTCAGTTTAAATGAACTGGTCTGTTAAAAAATTCATGGGGCAGCTGGGTTCAGGTTTGATGTTTGGCTCCTCTGACCTTGTGCTACTTATGTGGATAGATTTTTTTGGGGGTAAAATAAGTATTTTTGCCATTTTGGAAGTTATTACTATTAATATGTCTTCTAGTAAAAATCTTTGGATGTGGACATGATCTTGCGAAATGACCAATTTCGTCGCCATTAAAATATCTTTTATCTGTTTTTGCCCTTTGACTCTTGTTGTCTTTCTTAAATTCATTAACATTTGTAGTTTTTGGACTTATATTTTTCTCTTATTCCTCTGATAATATGGTCTTTTAATAAGATCAAAAACTTCCCTTTTATATCATCAGGTCTCTTGATAATGAACTCTAAAATACACTGCTTCATCTATGGTTTTTGGTTCTTTGTTCCGTTCCACACGAACTCTTGCACTATCGTCTGGTAATCCAATGAAAAACTGTCGTAGTTAATCTTCCTGTCTTGTTGCTTTGTCTTTTTTGGGGAAACCTTTGTCATACAATCTTTTGAGTTCTGCTGCATATTCTTGAATTGACTCATTTTCCAAATGTCTGTTGAATTTTGTTATATAAATGCGAGTTGTATCCACTTCTTTGAATCTGTTTTTCTAATTATTTCACCAGATTTAGATATTAACTAGTTACTTCCTTTGAAAGCTGATCATATACGAAATATCCAGCTATTCCTTGGAATCTGGGTAGTTAATTTCTCTTTCTTGTTCCAACCGTGTAATTCGGCAACTGCCTCAAATCTTCTAAACCAAACCTTCCATTTCTCTTTTCCAGTGAAAACAGGTAATCTACTACTATTATTATTACTTTAACTTTGACCTAGAAGGTATTTTCGATCTTCGTCGTTTATTATTTTTCTAAACTCTGGTACTTTTATGGTGACTGTTTGAAGCTTTTCCTGGAGAGCTGTTTTGTTTTTCTATTCTTGCTAATATGGTCCGTGTCATGTCTTGCATTGCATTTTGGTTTTCGTTTAAAACACTTCTCATGGCAGATGTTATCGCTTCTAATAATCAAGGAGTTTCTGTCTTTTCATTACTTCCTTCAGTGCAGAAATTGCTATTGACTTGCACATTGGTTGCTGTAAGATTTGGAGACTTAGGACATCTCGCTAGTTTTGTCTGTCTTTTAGTCAACACTGGTGTTGATTGGCTATTGGTTGGTATTTGTATCACCGTGGCATTCCTGTTTTCGTGTGTTCATCCGAAGACTCATCAAAATCTTCGCAGTTTTCTGTATTAACTTCAGAACTGGTCCTATTATCATCACCACTATCTTTTTGAGATCTTGTCTTCACCATCTCTGTCAATTTTCTTGAAGCGTCTGATTCGTCTCACTGGATATTCTAGTACACTTGGAATATCCCACCGCCGTTCCACCAAAATGTGTAACGGGCAAGTCGGGAAATAACGTCTATGATTAAAGCTGCCACCACATGAGGTTCTGTTGTCTTGTGTGATAGCCAATGAGATTGTTTCAGTAGATCAAGGCCACAAAAGGATCGACACTTGGGAAACAACTTTAAAATAAAAATAAGTCTAAAATGAGCATAATCTTGTCTAATTCAATCAATAAATCATGTAGTATTACAAAAAGTTCATATAACAATGAAGTACTTAACAAAGATTTAGTTTATGTTTTGCCACGGTGTTCAACCAACTACCATATTGTACCATTTAATGTTTTATATGTTTCTAACTAATTACATATTGATTATAATAGTTTATTTCCTAACATTTCTTCTCAGTATTAAAATTGATAAACAATTACTTGATAGTTTATCTTGTATTCAACCTAATTTGGTAACCTTGGGGGAGGGGGTTAATGAATGATTAAATAAACCAAATTTTATCCTTATGAGAAAAGCTGAAAATATTACTGTTTACTAGAAAACATAGTAAATCAGGAGGTTCCTATGTCCAATACTTAACTGTGCAAACCTTAACCTTACAGAATGTAAAAGGGGCTAAGAAGATATAACTTTATTATAGCTTCATTATGTGGTGAAAAATTTACTAGAATTCTGAAAAATAGAAAACTATTTATAAATACAGAATAACATAAATTGATTCATAATTTAGCGCTGACCACAATCTGAATTCAGATTTAGAATTGCCAGTGAAAGTCCGAAAATCTGTGTAACAATTTCGACTATGCTCTAAGAAAACGTCCAAGCATAGAAAAATTCCACGTAAACTTACCGTTCCCTGTTGTATACAGCTAAGACAAAACTAGCGAAAGGTCGTCTGGCATTCGGAAAAATCTACTTTTATAGTGCCCGAGATCGTCGGGTGAACGATTGGGGATTCAGCCAATTCGCCGGGACAACCGTCGGGCTAATGGGTTATGGATTATAAAAAAGTCCCCGATAATAATAATAATAATAATAATACGTGTAACTGTAAAAATATTATCTTTACGGAACTTCAAAATGTTCCAGTAAAAGTTTCTAATTCATTTCTATAATCTTTTTATTTACAAAATATATAAAATTCCAGTTACAAACGAGTAGGTAATCCTAGTCCAGCGTTCGTAGTAAACGCCATGTTGACAAATACACTAAGGTCTTAAATTGTCTCATTAAAGGAAAATAGCTCTATAAGAAATTGTAATAACATTTTTGACCCACTACTGATTTGTAGGCCATCATTATGCAATTGGCATTTTCCCTCTAGCTATTTTAGTTACATGTTGTAAAGCAAAAAATGAATAAGCAACAATTGAAGGTAATAACAAAATACCTAAGTTTTGTATTTTTTATTATTAACAATTGTAGTCTTCACCTTCAAAAATAGCTTTCATTTAGGATGTTAAAACATGTTTATTGTTATCTTTATGATCATTTTTTGCGTCCATCGTTGTTAACATGCAGTCAGGGTATGAAGCTCCAATTACAATTTTATAATAACAATATAATAAGATAATTAGTCACCATGATACTTCATCATAATTTCTAATTGTTAATGTCATTGCCAATGGCAATACACACCTGACTGTGTAAAAACCTGCATTTTTATATTGCAATGCTATTTGGATACATGTAAGATAAAGTTCTCAGCACTTTAATAATAAATTATACTTGTTAAGTATACAGCAATGAGAAGGTAATAACAACAAGGACACTGTCAAAAAAGACAATCTACAAATCAAAGTCCAAAAAAAATGGCAACGTTAGAACCAACAACCAAAATATAGCAACTACAGCAATGTTCCTGACTGGATAGAAGCATAAGAAATGGTGGGGTAAAATAACTAATATGAAGAATCATCTTAAATTAAAAAAAAACAATCGTTCCCTCGTGTTCTTGATCATTTATGTGATAAATATAGTTTTATTCATTTTGTTACAATATTAAACAAAATAAAACATTTTTAAAGGGCAATGCCTCTTATAAGAAGCTGTCTTACAACTGTCATGATTCGTTAGCCATTTCCTTCTGATCCTGCTTGCATAAATTTACAGATTCACTAAAGCTGTTATAGTTTATAATTTAGCATGCAAAAAATTAATCTTCGTCAAAAATTGTCACAAAAGACAGTCTCAGACTAACAAAAAGCTTTTAATGCCTTATATTGCTAATAAATTTTGCAATTTACAGTTTCACTTATAATAAACTAATTTTTTCTAGTTTTTTAAGATAAAGACAAAAACTGCAAATTCTATAAAAACATTGTCATTATAAAGCAATAACTCATTAAAGTAATCTTCAGACAAGTAAAATTAGTATGCCTTGTTCGTTTTGATTTTTTACAGTTTTACGCTAGCAGCTTAAGTTCCATTGAAAAAAAAAATGAAATTTTCATTGAAAATGTTTATTTATTAAAAGACAATAGCTCCTGAAGAGTGGTCAGACAGGTTTTGAACAACTATGTGCTTTGTATGCACTGTTTAGCTGGTCATTTCAAAAATGTTCAATATCAATCTGGCTAATATAGTGTAAAGTTACACTCCAAAAACAATAAAATGTCAAAAACCGTAAGTAAGGGCAGTTAGTCATCAAACAAATTTGGATCAATTTAGAAATTTGCCTCAATTTGAGGTAACTGCTTTTCTTTACTTCTTAATATTCAACAACATTAGCTTAAAATATGATGACCCCTGTATTATTCATAACAGCAGACATGTCTGTTTATTGATATAAACCCCGAACATTAATATAATAAAAGTCAGCATAAGAATGATTGTGGCTGAATTTGAAATAGCGAAGTGGTTTCAAAAGATAAGATTTCTTCAGAATGAAATATAAAAAAACCTCAGATACCAAAGGATGACAAGAGCTCACATGGACCTGTAACGTACAAGTTAACGAAACGAACGATGTACGAACGATGAACGGATGATATACGAACGTTGTACGCACGATATACGAACGATGTACGCACGATCCACGAAACGATATACGATACAATATAGAATGGAAACGATGAGACCGCGTTGATCGTTTCATCTATTGTATGGTATATCGTATCGTGCAACGTTTTGTTAATCGCATGGTATATCGTATGGTGCATCGTTTTCTATACCGTCAATGCATGGTTTAATGATTATTCTTCGTATAAATGGTTTATTTTTCAGTATTGAAGGCATTAACTAGTTTTCAAAGATTTATAATAATTTATAATTATTATAATTATTACCCAATTGAAAACGGAGCACAATCATTTGCCTAAATTGTAGCATTCATATATAGCGCTATGTATTTTGTTATGGAACTTAATTGACCAATAACATTACTGTGACCTCTGTTTTAAATAAATTTAAAAATTAAAAAAAATAACTTAAAACTTATGTACATTTCTTAATAAAAGTGTTTACAGTCATACGATAGAAAAATCCGACAAAGTTGAACAATTTTGTCTAGATGTTTTTACATGCGTATTTTAGTTCATTTTTATACTTTAGCTCATAAACAAGAACGTTTCTGCAGCAGGAACTCCTATACATTTCATTAAGTTCCAACCTTACTTAAATGCACCAGTCATGCATATACAAATAGTAAAATTGTTGAGGTTTTCTATAAATAAAAATACATTCATTACACGTTTCCTGTCGCTGTATGTGAACCTGGAAGTTTACTATTTTGTGCTGAGAGTACATTGATTCAACATAAATCTTAGTTCTCTATCATTAAATGTGAACTTTGTTTATATGTAAATTAAAATATTCATAAGTACAGAATATATGCTAAAATATTGCTTGATGGACAATCAGTCAATCAAATATTCATATATTCAGCTATAATAGTATATTCTTTAAACTATATTTTTATTCTATAATATTACTGACGCCTCTTTCAAAAATTTAAAAAGATCGTTAACTATATTCACAGACGCGTTTTTTTACAATACTAAAGGTTAAACTACAAAATAATTGTCGTTATTTATTATGTATTGTTATGTATTTAAAGGAAGTGTCTTTTTTTAACAAGCCGTTCTTTCGTCCCTGTTGTAAATATCGGAAAACTGTATGCAGCGTTGTTAAGGTTTATTCTTCTTTATTGTCGAAAGTATACCGAACTAGCTTCAAAATCGAACGCTTTAAATCTTTACATAGGACGACAAAGAGAATCACTGACCCTAGACAAGCACCTGACAAGCATAAATTCAAATCGAGTGCACCATTTATTTTAACCATACATTGTCACACACGAAACAATGCGTCGGTATTTTTAACATAAAGGATTAGGTTAGATAACATCTCAGCTAATCAATCCTTAAAAAATAACAGTAATCTACTGTGATTTACGAGAGACGAAAATTAATTTTTTTTTAAAGATTGTAATAAGCTCGGAATCAACCAAACCCAGGACGTATTTCCAAACAATTCCAATCGGCATAATGTCTTATAACAGTTTAACGCGTTGTTAATACACTTAAAACTCAAAATATTTGCTCTAAAGTTTACCATAAGTTAAGGTTTTAGATTATCTGAAAAATAATTTTAGTTCGTGTTTGAAGTTATAAGCCAATTTCAGCACTTTCAAGCAGGGACAAATATCGAATTATTTTTCTCGAGTAAATGTCAACTTTGTACTATAGTACGAAACTCGATTCAGTTTCATTCGATAAAGTGTGTTCGTTACTAATTCTGTGGCACTTTGCCTTTCGACTGAGGCAACGAAAAAAATGACTGCGACAGAATTTTTTCACCGATACCTCTTTGTAACAGACAAATTTTGACAGCGCCAACGGGAAAATATGTCTGTGACAGGCATAAAATGACTGTCACAGTAAAAATTATTGTCTGACACAACGTTTGCAGTCTTGTACCGACACCTTTGCAGTCATTTGCAGTCACTCTCAGTCAGTGACAGACGAAAAACGACTGCAACTGGTATTTAGTCATGTTTTTTAGCCAGTAGTGAAAGTTTTCTAAAAACGTAAGTAGACCTTTCGCTTATCATTTGTCATTTTTCGCCATTTTTACGCCTTTTTACAGATTCAATGTTCTCATTATTAATCACTCTAAACTTAACTCGATTTGTCGTCATTACGTGACATTAAGATTTAACATTTGGAATTTAAAGGTCAAGAGAGAGGTTTCTCTATTTAAACCATAAGTGAATTTGATCACACTCCAATTGCTCACAATTTAAGAGGATGTTAATTGTATTTTTTATTTCTAATTTACACTATTAACTGTAAAGTCAATAACACATTTTTTCAAATGTCTTAGTCTTTTTTCCATGTTTTTCACACTCAGTACAAACGTGCGAAATACAGACAATGATCTCTTACTCAAATGGTAATGCGCTAAAGTGTACAATATACTACTTTATTATACAAAAGGATAAAAAAACAAATAAAATTCAAGTTCGAATTAATAATGTATCTCACCACACATAAACTTAAATACGTCATCATATAAGTGATCGAAAGGTCTAAATCAATTGACAAATGAGGAACGAACTGATAGATGGAGAACCATTGTATTGATCTGATTGATTTGTAATGATCTGTAACGCCCTGATGACCTCTTACAAATTGCAAAATGTGGTCCTTTTATGATCAAGTTGTATTACCAATATCATGAAATGATACATGTCAAGCAAAATGTTTGATATGTAATCGATATTGGAACAATTACATTCATTTTTACTACTGTCTTCCAACATGTATTGGTTGCTATATATAAAATTTCGGTGGTTAACTGAATTATTTATTTACCAACTATACAATTAAGCTTTGATAAAATCAAGATTGCAATAACTACTGGCTATAAAAAGGACTGTAAATACCAGTTGCAATCGTTTTCCGTCTGTCACTGACTGAGATTGACTACAAATGACTGTAAAAATGTCTGTAAAAGACATTGTAATTTTTACTGTGACGATCGTTTATGTCTGTCACAGATATTTTTTCACGCCTGGTAATTATTATTTCTTAATTTCTTAACAAAGATGGATTCATATGTTTGATTTTTATTAATTTTTATAAAAATAAACCAAAACAAAAATCTTTATTATAAATGTTATGCAAATAAAAAAAATTCAGATAAATTTATGTTCAAATATATATTTTATAAAAATTAGTGAAAACTGCTGGAAATGTTATTATTTGTTCTTATTTTATAATTTTAAAAGTGAATTAATTAATGGCTTACTGACACATCTGTGGAAAAAACACGCATTTACGTGCGCTTTTTTGTACATTTCTACAAAAACGTTTTCTGTTAACACAGACATGTCGGAAACAGTTTTTGTTTTATTCAGTACGTCTACATAGATTAAATTTTGACATTTTAGTTATATTTTTCATAACAATACAATAAAAGCATTTATAGATATGTATCTTTGGTTAATGTCTTCTTAAAAACCTTCTCCGACCGCCCTCACCCCTACCCCGCTCGTAACCGTGGAACTTTCTAAACACAAAACATTCAATTGTCAAAGTGTATTTTCTGGTTATCTACATTGACATGCAATAGTCACGTGATCAAAATCTGACTAATGCTGATATTGAATTTTTTCGTCTGGAAGTTGATATCGTCAAAAAAAAAACTGCCTCAAAGTAAATAAGAGCACTAAAATATTTTTTTAAGGTAGGCTTAAAAATAAATTTGACGTCGACAAAAAATATTTTTTAAAATAACAAAAAATTCATACAATTTTTTTTGCAATCTTTAAATCGCTCTAAAAAACTATTATTATATGTGACGTCATCATTACAAAGAAAGACGTCACGTGACCACTTTAATTTAGAGGCATTAGTGTGTTCGTATGTCAATTATTAAACGCACATTATTTATAAATAATTTCAAGTCCTTTTGCAATGAAAATAATATTTAGTTCATAAAAATTTTCAAAAAGGCTGTTTGCATTCTTGATTTTTTATATTTTTTTTAATTAAGGTAGCGCGGTACTACTTCTACAAAAAATCTGGTCCCAATGTTACATGTGCGAAATTTGCATATATTTTAATGCAGGACGATGTTTTTCCTGTAGAAATTTTAACGAAATGATTTTTTGAACATGTTTATCATAATTAAAGAAAATAAGCAATTCTTTACATTAATTTGTTCCTGCTAATTTAACTACAATTTTGTTAAGATTATGAATAATTTAATTTTGTAAAAGAGTTACTCACAAATAAACCCCTTATGTGTATAAACCTAGAGAAAATCTGAATTTGTCAACCTTATTTACTACATTACTTATCGCGCAAGATCCTGCCTGTTTAACACCCAGACCCGGACACAAAGTAGAAAAAGAATTACTACATGTAGCTGCGCATTCGTAGCTCTTTTCTAAATTACTAGCATACATACAATAAAAGTAACTTGATTTTTTAAATTTTATTTATTGAAGTCCTTAGCTGTTAAGGCCTGATGATGACTTTACTCAACGTAAAATGGAGGGGCGTGGACAGTGTGTCCAAAAATGATTTAGGTTCATTATGACATACAGGCATATGCATCTAACAAAAATTCTTGTACAACTTAAAAGATAGATTAGATAAATTGTTGACATTATTATAATTTTGTTGTTGACGCTACTAACTATATGTGATCATATGTATATATAAATGATAGTGGATTAGTGTATTAAGGTACTCGTAAATTAATGAACGAAGTAAAAAAAGGAATTGTGTGCAAAAAAAAATAATAATCAATTAATAAAGGACTATATTGTCTGTGCTCGAATTTTGGCCATGCCTACTCTACTTCATATTAAAAAATGTATTTCAAACAAGTTTTACAGGTTGTTGTTACAATTATGTTTACTTTGTTTTTATTGTTCATGAGTTGATTTGCTAAAAAAAGTTATTCGGTTATTTCCTGAAGTAATTTCTTCATTTTCAACAAATTAATGTCTATATCATATCTTTTAGGTTTTATTTTGGGAGGTCACAAGAGAACTCCGTGAAACCCTCTGACGTCGGCAGCGTCCCTTAGGGTCAATTTCGAACACAACCTGATGTCGGGCTCGAATTAACGAACCTTGTATACTTCATAATATTTCTATCTATTTCAGTTATAGTTATATACGATAAAGTTCACAGTATTTATGCGATTTCATAACCACACTTTCATTATTGATTTTTTTAAATTAAAGTTGTAATATATTCGTAATCTTTCGTTTTAATAAAATAATTAAAAACAAATATTTAAATAAACGCTTAATATTTTCTAAAAATGATCAAAAAACCGTGTCTACAATATAATAATACGTACTAAGTAAAAATTCGAAATACTTTTTTTATTTCAGTTCTTAGTATCGCTTTTTCAAATATCTTCTCTTTTTAAGTTTCCAATAAGCGTTTATATGTCACCAAAAGAACTAGAGAATTATTGTCAATTATGTTAATTACAACAACCCAAACTCAATAGTGGATGTGCGGATTCCTTTGAAGTTTATTACTCGTGTACATTTGAGCAAGGACAATGTTCGCGATGTACTCGAACCAGTAAGAACTAATGTTGCGAAACGATTTATCATTAAATATGCTAACGCAAACGGAAACGCGTTACGATATACGATGTAATAAACGATTAACTATACGATGAACGCTCGAGAAACCATACTACATTGTCTCTGACTGGCTTAATATGTCTTAGCCCTTGTATTGAAACAGTGCTTATGGCTGGTACGTATGAACAGTCCGTATGACTAGAAAGTTTAACAAATGCATGAAGGAGTCACGAAATAGCTTTCTAATCCAGAAGACCGGAGGTAAGATAGTATCAGGAAATACGACTTTCCGTATTGCCCTACGCCCGACCGAAAAAAAATTATTAACCTTTTTATATTAGTCCAGTAATCAACTATTCATCAAAGTGATTTTAGCACATTAGGGCCGATTTACGTTTAGCCATCTTCGAACAATATACGCCCGATGTACGAACGATGCACGATCGTCGTATGAACTATAATTTATGTTTATTTCCGAACGTTTCATAAAACAAAATGAAACTGAAAATATGAAATATTAAATGACCGATGTTAGAAACTTAAATATAAATACCAGGCGTGGTAACAACGCATTTTGTCTGATAATAAGGATAAAATGACTGACAGACATTTGTTGACTGATACAACGGTAACGCCATTGTAACAGACAAATTTCGACCGAGTCAACGGAAAGAATGACTGCGACAGACATTTGTTGACTGATACAACGGTAACACCGTTGTAACAGACAAGTTTTGACTGCGTTAGCGGACAAAAGTTTCTGTGACAGACAAAATATGTCTATGACATTAAACGACTGTCACAGTAAAAATTATTGTCTGACACAACGCTTGCAGTCATTTACAGATTTTTTTCCAGTCATTTGCAGTCAATATCAGTCATTGACAGACCGAAAACGACTGCTACTAGTCTTTACATGCATTTTTATAACCAGTAGTGATTAAAGCGGACTATTTGAAACTTTTCCTAAGTATTAGTTTGAGTTGGTTAGAGTATTTAAATTGTAAGAGTTGTAATAGAAAACCACCTCTCTACAATTGATATTTTTGGAATATACGGGTTAAGAGTCAGCATATAAGCAGTTCTGCATGTATGGCAAATATTAATTAATATTCAATTACATTTGAAAAGTGTAACTGACATATCCTATTCACATGCTCTTCCCTGAGCACTACTGGCAAATTTACTTTCACTAGATATTGATGCAATATATATGTACAAGATACTTACCTTTTTGTTGTATGTTTATTTGGTTTGGACTCTTTGCATTCAGTTCCTTTCCGTTCAACTGTAGCAGTTATGTTATGGTTAATTAATTCAAGGTAACGATCTTTTTTTGATATTTTACGTTCAGATCGTACGAAAAGTTGGACAATAATTAAATTAATTGGGAACATTATTATCCCACTTTCAATTCCAATTATGAAATCTTCAAGGGAAATTTTAAATGAAAAACCAGCAATATTTTGTGTAATAACATCCTCAGATGGTATTCCATGAAACATTAAGCATGTGAGCATGGTGCACAAAAGCAAAGATAAGGCACAAGCTAAACGTTGAGCTCTTGTAAATTCACTACATTTTGGTTTTGTAAAGATGCTGATCCAAAGGTGTTCACTACGTATATCTTGGCTTGCTTTTAGGAAGAACTGCGGAATAATATTTGTCTTCAGATCTTGGGTAGATGTACAGTGCAGACGAGCTTTGGATTTCCCACTTTCCTCACCAAGCCAGTTCTCATTAAAGAAATTATGCACTTGTGTGCTCTGCAAATCTTGTATTACGACCCTCGATAGGAACCTGTAAGTACACATTTATATCGATCTTTTCTTGTGTTCATACAGGATATATAACAGACTGATATTAGCAAACGTTTGAGTTTACTACTCACCAACATAACAGTTGACATGAGTAAAGATGTATCTTCTGATAAAAATCGTAACTCAATTTCATTGATAGAAGGGCAACACATACAACAACAAAAGCTGTAAACCCGACAATTAAATATATATACAACTCTGGAGTAAAGTTGTCAAATTTTCAAGTAGGAAAAGGTTTGTGAGCTAAAACCAATACTGAAACTCTATTACCAGATTCGCAAAATAACCAAATGTGTAGACGATAAAATATAGGAATTAAAAATTAAACCTTCTTAACAATTGTTTATCGCTATTTTACATCTGTACTAACAAAACGACCATTCAGATAGGATTGTTTGATTTGATAACTTTAATTGGCTCAACGTCAACGTATTTAATGAACTGCGACTAATTACTTGAAACATTAGAAAATTTATTTTTATCTATTTATTTCCCCGTAACACAAATCTGCAAGTCCGTAAAACTGCATGCACTGCTTCAGTTGCAGGCCAGGACTTATTTTTTATGTTGATTGTAGTAGGAATCACAGGTCCATATAAATAGCAAGCAAGTCGCATCAAAATATCAATAAATATTGCAAATCAAAATAATAAATGCACAATCATTGTTTCTGCAGTGTAAATTTATATTTAAGACAGGACTTGTTAGTCATAGGCAAAAATAAATGCAATCTTGACGATTAGAGAAGCCATTTACGATACTAAACCTTCTTTAAATAAATACGTTTTGTTGAAAGAAACGAATTTAAATATAAAACAATAATTTTTAGTTCAATGCAGTTTGATACCGTACGTTATCTTATATAATGAACAGAGCGTAGCAAGTTCCAAGTGAACGAAATAACGGAGTTGAGATTTCTACCACAATCAGCGTACAAACAAACACAAACAGAAAACAATAGCGGGGACTGTTGTAATTGGTATAAATGGCAAATGGAAAGAATTATTTCAGAGCAGAATATCACATACAAGTAATTGGTCTCGGAAATCATGTAAACTAGTAACTGGTTTTAATTAATTATAAATTATATTTATATTAATGATAAACAGTAAGGCGCTAATGATAAGCTTCAAGTGTGGTATGTATTTGAATTACAACTCTTCAGTTAAATTTGGCAAAGCACAAACAATTAATTTAAGCTGGGCGTAGTATAATTTGATTTATAAGTTCCTGAACAACTTTTTGCCATATTATGCAATAATTCATAAAAATTGGTGACAAACATAAACTACTCACTCTATATACTACTAGCAGATTTAACTAAAGACTTTTATTCAAAATATATACCAAAAATTTTTTTTTCTGCTTTGTGTAATTTCAAAATCTACCGATATTTAATATTTTGAATCGGTTTAGTTTTATTCGTTTTTAAATTAATCAATCACGAAATAAAATGATCACTATAATACTATATATTACCACTTTTGTTAACAAGTAAACATGTTAGGTAATTTGTTTCTGCTTAATCATTAAATATTTACTGTCAGCTAATGGTAAACAATTTGTGTTATTCTTTTTATTGTTTAATTGTTATTTCAATTCTGTATATTTATAGACCTTCAGCCAAGAAGAAAAGTACTTTCACTAAATACACATTTATAGAGAACCATAACATGTGTTTGTTGTGGGCGGTAATTTCAGTAATTTTAAGCTATATCGTAGCGTCCAGGTTTTATTGAGGAGGAATCCGAAGCACCCGGGAAAAACTGTTAGGAAAACTGCCAATTAAGGTTGCAGTCGAGCTAACCTTACCTTCCTTTACACTCGAATCTGCAACGCACTTGGGCAAAAGTAAATACCTTTACCACTTGGCTACGACGCCCTATAGTATAATCAGTGAAGCACGAAATATTGCAGTTTTGCACATACCAGGATGGAGATGATCCACTATTGTCGTGCCAAATAACTATTTCCATGAGCTTTCCTAGATCAAATGAAGAAGTAATAAGAAACCAATCCTCTGATCCTGAATGGAATAGAACTGTGTTGTGTACTGATAATGCATGTTTAGCAGTCTGCCCTTTGCTTCCAATAATATAACAGGAAACACTAGCCGAGGTTCCTGCTTTAAAACGCCAACCAGTTACTACGCACATCATATATTTATATGGATCGTTTACGTTACTTGGATAAGGAACAGTTATTCCAAACTGTAAAAATAAATGTACGCAATTTAAAAATACATACAGTATTATATAAGAAATTCTGCTAGTCATTTTCTGTTTTTCTTAAACATAGATGTTACAGCTAGCTTGATTGCTCAATCAATGAAAACCAAATTCTTTCAAAAATAGATGCCAAAGAATCAAATCCGTCTTTTGGTAAGAAAATACTAATTTTAAAGTATTTTCTATTAATATGGCTATTTGTTTCAAATATGAATCTATATTTGTTAAGAGATAATTTGAAATAACTTCATTAAGGTTTCTTGTCCATGTTTTTAGATATTTGCTAACCTTACATTCATTATTATAAAGATGTGTAGCTCAAACTTTGTTTACATGTACATAGTTTGCAAAAGTAACCCACGGATTAATTGTCGCGCAAAAGTAAGTCGTGTTACTAGCGACACAGGCAATTTTACAGGTAAACACACTTAGGTTTAGACATAAACAAATGTCTTCACAGACTGCAATTCAGGTATTTGATAAAATCTCTATTTAATAAAAGAGTTTTTAAGGGAAATGGGTTTTACAGGAAAAAATGCTGAGTTTATTAATAGTTTACTCGGTTTGCGGAACAGACCGGAAGCCCATTTTTCTTCTGGCGGGACATATTAGTGTCGAAACTACATTTTCGGTTTGATAATTATTTGATTTGGGGTAAATTTATTTGTTTCGGGTGTTTTTCTATGAAGTTGTCGCTAGGTTTCAGGTAGACGGCACGACACGTAGGTCAGCCATCGTGCGTTCCACCTGGTATGACCCAGATCTACCAAAAAACCAGCTAAGAAAGTTGTGTTAAGGTAGAGTACTACAGCCTTTTTTCTGTAGGGGAGCAGAGAAACATTTATGTATATGGAAGTTGCAAGTGTATTAACCAGAATTCGAGCCATGTTAATTGGGATTGTATTTTTAACCGGAAGGTGAAGTTGCATTATCCGGAAGTAGAAGTTAACCATTATTCTTTTCTTTTTGAATGAAACTGTATGATTAATGAAAAATGGTATTGTAATTAATATATGTCTGTGAAATTTATTTATTGACACAGCGAGCCATGTGAAGTGAGCTATTATGTTACAATTGAAATTTTGCTAAAAAAAGTATATGAGTTAAACGATTTTGGAGTAAAATATTAATGCATTGAAATTTGAATGGTAGTGACAGATACTAGCTGCATGGAGTGACTGTTTATGCTGAGATAATTTTTTCTAATGTTTAATTGTGTTGCTTATAATGCTGAGGAACTGAAATTCAATTATCCTTAGTCTTAACAATAACTGTTGGTTGATTTTGACATTCTAAGCATATCTTTATGTCTGATTTTTGCTATAATAGGTTCAAGATATTATTTGTATTTTATAAATTCTTTATCTTCACTTTAAGCCATGGTGACCGTGATATTTGGTCTGTGATAAAAAATTCACTTTATTACAGGCACTCCAAAGATGATTCAAAACAACGTAGCGGTTTCAAAGTAACAAGTTTACATGTTTTAAAGTTAACGATGAGACAAGAAAAAAGTAATTTAAGAGTTTCTACTCTCGTATCGTGAGTCAGTTAATACTTTCAGCCACGCTAGACATATCCATGACATTTTTATAGATAAATATTTTTTCTGTTCACTTTCTATTTAACTATTACATTTTTGAAGACAGTGCCCAAGAATGAAAACAGTCAGACACATAGTAATTAATCGGCATAAACTTCAATAAAGAGCCCAAGGTCAATTTCAGTCACGACGAATTATTTGTAGGTCTTGTTTTTCGAATTTGTTTACAGCGTTTATGTATACAATGCATATTATAGGTGTAGAAACGAACAAAAAAAAAGAAAAAAATGGTCAATATATGGTAATATTTCTTATGCCTAGTCTGGGACGTTTGCTTCCAAGTTAACGACAAGGGCAAATTTATCCACAAATATGTTTTTACAGTATTATAACTGAATATGTTTTATGGAGATATGTTTGTCATAGGCATATACATTGACGTGAACTAGCTTACATATTTCAAACATAATAAATATTGCGTTTTCCGTATATATTAACACTGGATAAAATGATAATAGACAATTTCTTTACGAACGCTAATACTATTACAAGTAATTCCTATGTCAAGAGCTAATTGCAATATTACAAATACTTTAGACGTCAGAAAGTTAAGTTAAGTAATTTATGTTCAGTTCAAAAGATAATACATACATAAAAATACCCTATCAAAACAATATTTAGTAGTGAAAAAGTTGTACCTCTGTGTCTTTCAAGTCTGCTCTGCGAGCCCAAACCAATGCAAACAGATATGTCATCCAAAGAATTACAACAGTTGAAACGATTATAGGATTGTCAAAAAATGTAAGGAATAATAATGCATCTGCTATTGGATCAATAACATTAGGTACTACAAGAAATCCACCTGCAAAATGTGTCAGATGGCTGCATTGACATAAAATATGTTCTCCAGTTGACAGCGGCGAAACCTGTATTAAAAGACGATATGAGTATATTATTTTCAACACAAACAATAGATCGTTCAAGTCACTCCGTTCTTCTTTATCTTTAGTCTTCCAGGTTTTCTCCAACTGTTAATTTTAAGCAAATTATTCCAACTGATTGTTTATTTCTAAGTAAATTATTTATTGCCCTAACTTAAATTATTCTTAGCAACGTTTACGTACAAACGACAATAAACATCCGATTAAAATACGTAGAAGAAACATGGATAAAATAGAAACAAAATGTAAGTAAATCTGAATCAAAATGTCATGTTTTATTGTTAATTTTAAATTTATATTTAAAATTTAACAAACTCACACAGATAAACAATTTTGTCTTGCAAACATGTAGTTTCCATATGATAGTTTTATATATATGCATTTAAGCACGCTATCAACTAATTCCAAAAAACGTATCATGTGTAAAGGTTTATTGAACGATAATATATGTATCCATATTTCATTGAACCAACAATGTCATGTTTTATTGTTAATTTTAAATTTATATTTAAAATTTAACAAACTCACATAGATAAACAATTTTGTCTTGCAAACATGTAGTTTCCATATGATAGTTTTATAAATATGCATTTAAGCACGCTGTCAACTAATTCCAAAAAACGTATCATGTGTAAAGGTTTATTGAACGATAATATATGTATCCATATTTCATTGAACCAACAGTAAATGAATAACCGTGTTGATTGTCATAATTGATTTGTTTTGTTTGCTTAATTGAATGGTGTTTAACTCACTTTCCGCAATTGTTCGGCAATATCTTCTTATTATTGGGCGGAAGACCCCGACCTTGGGTATTGAAACTGGCAATATTTGTTAATTACGATTGCAGTCGAGCATATCCTTGATTTGTGATTTACACCAACATATTTTATGTCAGGCGACATCAACATGCAGGCGTAAAACAAATCTGATCTGGTGAAAAATTACCAAGAAGAAGTTGTATTTAATATATTTCCAATCATGTTGTATTAAATTTTGATGCGTGTCTGCAGTAATCTTAAAAATTATACTCGCACATTTGTCTAATCACTGAAAGGAAAGATCATTAATTGTTGAGAAATAATAATAAATTATCAGTCAAATGATTTTTATGAAAAAATTGTTAAAAATATCTGTAATTTCCATAAATTTAGTTCTACAGTAGTGATACTATTGATATTTATTGTCTCCAAACCTTCAACTCAAAAGGACAACTGGTTATTTAGAAAAGAAAATGTTTAGGACATATAATGAAGTCCAGGATAATTTAATATATTATGACTTGTCCAAAAAATTATTAGTCCTATCGCCTCCATTGAACAATCCATGGCATGAGTTTGGTTTTAATTTGTTAGGATAGCAACCGATTAATGACAAAAGCTGTTAAAGTTAATTGTTCGTGTGAAAAATGGCTATTGATATACCTATTTGCATTGCTATTTGTTTTCTCTATGCAGTTAAGATATCAGTGTTGCATAGTTAAAATTACCTGACATCCAGAAGTGGACCATATTTCCAATTCTGTGTCCCAGTACTGACAAGATATGGCACTTGACGAAACACTGACATTTATGTTTACATGTTCCCGACATTCACTCTCTGCGAAAAGCAGCCCGATACTCCACCGGAATGGGTTTTCTTCAGGGTCTTTAACAAAAGCCGAAAACATTTCTGTAAGCAATGTTCCATTTTGAGCATCCTCAAAAGTAACCTGCTCTGTTATATTAATTGCATACAAAATGGGAATGGGCATCTGTAGTGTAAGTTTCACTATCAGAAATTTATTAGATGGTTGATCTACATATAAACGTAAGAAGCTATCACGACTGTTAAACATTCCATTTACACATTGACTATTCCATGTGTACACAGTGATCTTTTCCTCACCTGTAAGTAAAATTAAGAAATAATATACTACTTATTTACACTTAACCCTTACCATGCTGGTTTGTTTTGGATTTACGGTATTTCCTGTGCTGAATTGTTTTGATAAAAGTTTACAATGACTATTTGATTAATATGGAGTACCATTTTGAAAAAGCAACCGAGAACTACAAAATTTAGCAGAGATGTAAATGAAAATGAGTTGTTAACTTTTAAACAGTTTTTGGGTAAAACAATTAACAGTATGGTTTCCGTGGCAACCATTTTTCATCGACTTTAACAAAATTTGAACTTTTAATTAAAATTTTAATGAATTACATAATGGTAAATGTATGCTGTGGATAACTAAAATATATTTTAAGAAAAAAATGACCAAATTTGAACAAATAATTGATTGAACAAATAATGCTGCCTGTTTATGCTTTAAAATAAGTTCTAGTCTTCATTGTATAGTAACTTAAAGTCCATCCTGTACATGTTTTGTTATAGAAAATTTTAACAAATGTGTAGTTTTTTTGTTTTTTTTTACAAATTATATCTTTTAATTATGCTCTCAACTATAATATACATAGGATAGAAAATTAAGGAAAAAATATAAATTAAATTTTGGTTACTATGGTAACGAAATTACCTGATAACTTACCTGAATTGTCTTGACATCAGGTCGGCACTGTTGTAATTTTTGTTGTATTTGTTGTACATTGATTAAATACTTTCCTTATTTAAAGTCAGAATTTGGATGAAGTACCATTTAAAAAATATTTTGGAAGTTTGGATACTATATAATCCTTGTGTCAATGATGAATGTGTATGCTTTTAGAAACAATAAACCAATTCCTTTTTTGTAAATTTGTTAGCAGTTGCAAATGAAATCTGAATCAAGATGGAATACAAAATAGATGCAATTGTTAAGATTTTTTTATATAAGACCTTTATTCACCAGCTTCAATATTTGTATGCATCTACTTACATTTGTACTTTTTTCTGTTTCAGTATATATATCACATAACAACACAACTAAATTTATTTATAGTGTGAGCAAAATGTATATATATCATGATGAAGGAAAGAAATTAGAGTTCATTTATAATTACTGGGAGTTAATACTTCTAATACATTTTGGACTTAATCATAGAAATGATATGAATAGGATGAAGGTCCTCATTGAACTATTAATATCAAGCCATCTATTCCCTTTTTATTGAAAATTTTTATGCTGGTATAATGGCCATGATTTAGCTAATATAGCATTTGTCTCAATGCGTCAACAGTATTTTAGTATAGATCAGGGACATTTTGTACCAAGTTAGTAGGGGCCTCGGTGGCCGAGTGGTTAAGGTAGTTCGTTTACTATTGATCATGTGGTCTGTCAACAATGAGATTGCGAGTTCGAATCTCACTGGGGGCAGGATGTACTCGACACCAATCTAAATTGACAAGGATTGCAAGTTTTCCTGTCGCAGGTCGGGGTTTTCTCTGGATACTCCGGCTTCCTCCCTCAATAAAAACTGGACGCCATGAAATAGCTGAAAAATTGCTGAAAGTGGCGTTAAACATCAAACAAACACAAACTAAGCTAGTATGTCCCTGCATAGATGTATATGCAAAAGTTCATTTGTCAATATATTTAATTTTACCAACATTCAAATATATAATATACTGATTTAATCATGGCAATTTATCATTTAGGTGCTTTATTATTTCAAAAACTTAAAAAAAAAAGATCCTTCAGTTTATATGTTAATTCACTTCATAGACTTGTTCAGATCAGGAACCATCTATTTAAATTTAATTCATATAGAATGCTATATATTATCAAGAGATTTGAGCATACATGTAAAACATTTTCCCCTATATTTGTAATGTCAAACTAGAACCAACATCAAATTAATAACATACACAATAAAGAGTCTAAATTAATCTTCTGGAACCTGATTTGAACATTTCCAGCGTTTATATGCTAAAATATACTCCTGGTGAATATGGTACAACATAAAGCATGGCTCTAGAGGAAAGAGGAACATTGCAGTCTTTGCACTCATATTTTGTTTCATGCCAGGACGCTTTCTTTTGTGTTCTGGGTCTTCCCTAGCCATAGACCGTTCTGCATTGTTACAAACTGTGCAAAGACGTGCAATGTCCCTCTTCTTTCCTACACCTACAATCTTTGTAATAAAATGCCTTGATGTTAATCTTTCTAATTGTTGCTGTTTAACTCTTGGTCTACCAGCTTTAACAGATAAGTGGGATGGATTGTCAGTAATAAGTTCAGAAATTAATTTCCTGCGAAAAACTCGATGTAAAATGTTACTGTTAGGATTTTCCTCCTTAAAAATTGTATATGCATTCAATACTGCTATTGCAAAAATATGGAAGATATTTTTCTTCCACCACTGGAATGATTTTACAGTTGTATTCGAATAAGAGATCATTTGGTCTGACCTATCTACTCCCCCCATATATTTATTGTAGTTATTAATTACACTTGGTCTTTTCACAAATTCCCCTGTGCGAGGATCTTTCCTATTTGTGTTGGTTATATCAGAAGTATGAATTGTGGACAAGATAAACACAGGTTTATGATCTAAATATTTCGTAAGTGACAGTGAACCATTACTCATAACAGCTGTGTCACCTCTGTTGGTTAGTTTAAAATCCTTCAAAACTTGAGGGAAGCCACGCCTGTTCACACGTACAGTTCCAGTGGCACTAATACTCAACTCGTACAAATCCCAAAACAACTGTGGAGATGAATAATAATTATCACAGTACAAACTGTAACCATTACCATAGAACCCTCTCATCATATTCATAACTAAATCATAGGTCGCACCATATCTGCTTGGAACAATATCAGATTTCCCTGTATATAATTTGACTTTTGACACATATCCATTAGTTGAATCACTGACCATATAAGACTTGATGCCATTTTTTACAGGCTTATCAGGGTTGTAAACACGAAATGACAAATTGCCTCGCCAAGGTATCATTCCCTCATCTAAGGATAACTGCTGATGAGGTGTATACACAGATTCAAACCTACTCAACACACGATTATATAAGTGCCCAAGCTTATGCAATGGGTTATGACCTGGTTGTCCACGGGGTATATGCTCTGCATTGTTAGTCAAATGGAAAAACGAAGTCAACAACAGAAAACGGTCTCGAGACATAGTTGATGGGAAAAATGGAGTTGAAGTTACAGGATCAGTTGTCCAATATTCGGTAACGTCTGACTGAGAGATAAGCCCCATGGCTAAAACAAGGGCAATATATCTTTGATTTCACATGCCATTTTTTGAACCTTGACTTGCTGCTAATGTTGTTTTTCCGGGACCCAAGATAGATTTCAGCATATCTATTAGTTTCATTCGATATTTCAGTGAAATCATTGTCGTTAACAAAAAGTTTAAAATAGTCAGATATTTTGGCACTTTCTGGTACTGCTTTTTTTAGTCCTGGTACAGCTGAAAAAGTGTAAGTGGTTTGGTTCTCTGTCTCCCAACACCCAGTTTTCCTCCTCAAATAGATCCTCCCTAAGATCATGGTCAACCGTATCATTGGCTACAATGTCACCTAACAGAAAACCTACGAATTCATCATCCTCGCTATCACTATCAGCAAATAATTCATAGATGGTTTGCTCAATCAAGTTTGCAGGGCCGTCATCAGCCAATGTACATTGTTGACATGAACAACGCCCCCTTTTTTATTTGCTGATATTGATAATGAGTAAAATTGATGACCAGTTACTAGTATCTCATAATATAACCGAAAAATTAATAAAATGTAAAATTTGACATTAAATTTTAATAGGATTTAATAACAATTATGACGTATATAGCAGACGATAAATTAACAGCTGATTTTTGTAACCGTGTGCAAATTGCTTCCGATATCCCTAAGAAAACCCAACGATATAAGAACTATTTTGTTGTGACAACAGTATTTAACAATGAATACATATAAATGATTGTAAGATTTATCTTAGAAACTCGTACTTAAAGAAGAAAAATGTACGACATTGTCGAAAAGTTATGTTTTAATTGATGTCCTTTCTACCATGTCAAGAGTTACCTTCGTTAGGAAAGCCTCCAAACATAAAGACGACATCCGGTTTTAATTATCGAACAAATATCATAGAAATCCTTTAAAATGTGATGATAACGATTAAAAACAAATACGACTGGATAAAAAATGTCCATCTCACCTTTTCACTTGTTTTATATTTTGTTACATAGTGAGAACATGTGTACAAACATGCCAATCATACAAGGGCTGAGTCAATGCGCGGGAAATTAAATTTGATATAAAAATACATATAAATTGATAATTTTCAAAAACAGTCTATAAGGCAATGCCTTAAAATTAAAATTTAAATCAGATTATTTATTTGACCATAAGAAAATTAAGTCCCAAAATCAAAATGTATTGAAAAACGAGAACAAAATGTGGAATATACCTTTGTTATTTTTAGAGTATGTGACGTCACGATGTAAAAATTGTTGATCGGCAAAAAATATAAAAATCCTGGCTTTTAATAGTAAAAAGTATTGATGAAACCGTATAAAAAAGAAAGGAATTGATTCAATTTAATTGGTGAAAATGAATCTGATGTAATATAAGTGCCATAACAGAACTTCGATACGTTTGAACTTGGCATACACAATGTGTGTATGCAAACCGTCTATAGACGGTCTCCGCATTGGTAATTATGACGTCAAAACCGTCTAAAGACGGTAGCCGCACGATGAGGGTTAATATAAAATAAATAAGAACTACAATAATTAGAAAAAGACAACAATGCGTCATTGTTTGCAAAAGTTGTAACAGCCAAGGTGTTCTTTTGTCATTTCCTTAAGTTCCTTGCCTGTCCAGTACACTTTGAGAATTTTATTAATTCATTTTCTTCAACACAATTCAAACAATGATTGCAAAGTAAGTAGGATGTATTCTTCTAACACGAGTAAGCTTTGTTTAAAACAAGTTTTATGGTTGAGGATTTACACCACTGTCAGAAATTTTTCAGCTATGTCATGAGGTCGATTTTTTATTTGTGCAAGAATGCACAGTGAATTGGAAAGACAAAAATTGTCAATTAACGTTTAAGGTCTGAAAACCGTACTCCTACACCGTCTAAAGCATATACCCATAAAAGGTCAATAACACGACTAACAACGTATAACACTTGGCTAGTGACGTCCATTAAAAAATTAAGGCCTTTTGCATTTTGGTATCCTCGGCTTTTTTGTACAGATGAATTTTTTGTTGCTTGACAAATTACAAGATTTAAATGGTATAGCCTTTCAAAAATTTTTATTCAATAATAAATGCAAAGGCTTAATATTTAACATATAGACAATTAATGTTAAAGGGATTTACAACTTTTCATTCTAAATTGGTCTTCAAATAAGAAATATTTTGAAAAGCCAAATAATTAACATGTACTATATAATAGCAATCTCTCAAAACGGACTTTATTGTATTGACATTTACTTATAGCGGTTCAACTTGAACTCTGGGACCATACTGTAAGCGTTCCCATTGCTCGACACACAGAGCTGCCTAGTGGTTGCCGTACATGTAGTTCCGGTCGTTGTGGGTAGTTCAGTTGTAATATGAACGTGTTCGGAGAGCGCTGCACTTATTGCACGATAAAGACCTCTATTTTGTTTTCAACAAGAGTTATTGGCACTAAAAATGAACCTTAATATTATTTAAAGAAACTTCAAATAAACATAATGACCAAATGATCCAAATGGTTCAGTGGTTTCAGGAAAGAAGTCATTTAAAAGTTTCCCTTAGGTTTCCATTTTAAACTAAGTACTACTTCAAAATGTATTAGTGTACATACAACACTTTCACACCAAAGGCTAATGTAGACAACAACGTGAATGAGGACAATAGCTTGAATCTGTTTTTATGCAAGATGAACTAATGATCCTTATGTTCAGTATTTGTCTATCGGCCCATTTCACTAGGCTGTCAAGACGTCGTTAAGTAAGCACATGACGTCACAATTTTCCAAAACAGAGATAAAGAGATTATTACGTTGTTTGATTAATTTTCTCGTCATATTATCTCGGCGCAGGCGTCCTTCGATGAGATAGGGGCGAGACAATGCATCTTGTTTCAAAACTTAAATAATCTCCTTCTGTACTATCACTTTTAAAACATAAATACAATGTTCAAACACTTTTGCACAATGTACCTGAGAGTAATTGACCTAACCAAACTCTGTAACAGAGAATATGAGATTTCAGCACTGGAAAATGCTACATTTTCGTTTCAAACCCTGTTGAATATTTCTCTGCGCGTTATTAAACATCATTCAATAAAGTGATTGCTCTGCAATAAATCACAATAACTGTACATACCAAATCTATATGAAATTTGTTTTAATCCAGAACAGTAATACGCGAATACGTGTCTTTTCGAATTTGAATATATTTAATTAAAAATACATTTTATGTACAAATTAAAAGTCTGAATTTTTTATTTGGAAATTGTCAGAACTATAAATTTTGCGTTTTGACACGGAAAACAGCAAGCGTTCAAACCCTCCCTCCCTTTATTTATTATTGGTTGGCTGAGCTGTTTTTATTTTTAGCTAGTAAAATAGTTAATTTAGCTTAGCTACATTGATCACAATTTGCTAATTTTATTGAAAAAATGCTATGACAAAATAATAAGATAAAATACTGGCACAAGTACTTATCTCTAAAGGTTTCAAATGATTATGATTGCATTAATTAACATCATTAAATAAAAACATATGTGATTATGCAGTAGAGAGTTTTTGCTTTTGTTTTCGTAGATTCGGCAATATTTATCCGCCATTTAGGCTTCAGCTTTTACAAGAAAATTACGAGATGCAAGTTCAATCATTAATGATGCTTGAAAACATTTTTCGGCACATGACATGCATCTCCTCCATGCATCGTAAGCATGTAACGGGTTAAATAAAAGTGCACAATATGAACTTGTAACCGGTATTAAGTTTTTTTCTCCATGGCATGATGAGTAACAACAATGTGATCACAGACATAAACATACACTAAATCAAAACTGCACTTTGAAGTGAGAGGGAAACGACACATATACAGTTCAGTAATCTTAACAAACATTAGATTGTTTGCCCGATAACACAGACTCATCACAATATTAAAAATTATCATTAAAAAAGCATAATTGTTAGATATAACAGAGCATAACACATAATTTGATAGAACTTACCATCATTTGGAAGTCTAATAATGACTGGTTCTGGAAAATCTACAAGAGGCATCTGTGTTTGGTCTTTAAGTTTCAGGGACAACATTGGTGTTGTTAATTTTGATTTTGAGGCAAAAGGTATTTTTTCCGTGAAAAACATCTATTTAAATAAGAAATATTAACATACACATTTTTATCTTAACAAGTAAGGAAACGTTTTTGCACAAATGAGCAATCAAATTGGCTACCTCTTTGAGAACAAGGATGAATTTACTACAATTTGGATGGCCCAAATGAGATTTCTTTTCTTATATTGACTGCACAGATGAAAAACCTATGAAATCACACACATCAGGCGTTTGAAAAGGAGAAGATGTTATAGAATCTGATGCAGTCACGCCGAAACAAGTAAACACAAATCTTTTCTTCTATTTAAAAAAATACTTGTAATTTTTTAAGTATTTATAAATGCTTTCAAATGGTTTGATATATTAAATAAAAAATGTCACAGCGAGATGCACAATACCAGCTTAGAGCTCTACATTCTCACTATATATACAGTTTAACTTTCACGCAGTTTGTGTGTGACAGAATATGTTGAAACAAAAATAATATGCAGCATAGTTTAAAAAACAAATTATCGCGGTTTCAAAACAACATGTTTAACTTTTTGGAATTCTTCTATAAAACCTTCAATTTTAATGTAAACAATAATGACTGAGCATAAAAGATCCTTTTGTCTTACATATAACATCTGAAAGGGATTATGAAGTGAAGAAAAAAAGCATTATAGCATTCGGAGTTCAAGACGTAAAATAAAAGACATTGTAACTAAAACTTTTACCTGAAACTTGAAGCTTGGCTGGCTGGAGTTAACTAGAATTGGTATATGGAACGATCCGGTCAATATTTTGTTATTAATTTGCCGTGAACTATTTAAAATTGTTTCTTCACTGTTGTTTGCTACTCCAACAGATATGGTCATTACTGCTGTTTTAAATTCAATTCTCTCTGGTATTTCATTATCCATAGAATGCAAAACTCCATCAGCAATATTTTCGACTACATTTATGAGTTTATATATCTTCCTGTTCTACAATAAAATCGTAGAACAATATAAACTGTTGATGTCGTCAAATAAACAAGTATTAAAAATCGAATTAAATTAGCGTTTGTAGATTTACATGTATATACATTCAGTTACTTTCTATTTGGTGTTAAGAAACATGCCCAATGTGTCGTTCACACAATGTCTTATTATTTTTTTATCTATTCCACAGTGTCTGTATCAATATGGCCCTTTTCATGCATGGATAATAGAGTCTAACTAATTATTTTTGCAAAATTATCCGTGGGATCAGAGTCAAGTTTTTTTTAGAATTTTTCGCCAGTCAGTCAGAAATTTTCAATAAACTCAGGGTGATTCTAATAGACCATAACCCAAGGTGGAAAAACAGAGAAAAGGGAAAGAATTTTTTTGGATGAAAACATTGGGAACATAATATTAAACAGTAAATATTAGTCAATTCCTTACCGTTTGTTCATATGGTTTTGTATTATTATGCATTAAATCTTTTGACATCGAGTTATCTACTGTAAGGTCATCTTTTGACATCGAGTTATCTACTGTAAGGTCATATGTTGTTGAAAAACTATTGAAAAGTGAACTGCAAAAAAATTGACTTGACTTTCATTTCACGGTTTTATCATCATTAAAATGTTTCGGTGTTCATTGTTATTTTTGCAATTTTTAACTGCAAAACTGTGTATTCGAAGGAGAAGAGTTTACTCGCTTCTATTGATAATGGCTGATGCCTGCCAAATTAATTTGGCACCAGAATATATGACATGTAGTTAAAAACACCCGGAAAACTTCCTTGTCTAAACGTTCTCAGACGATAACGACTCATATTTTAAGATGAACGTTTGTATGGAATAATTTATAATATTTTTTATTAATTGTTTATGCTTAATACATTTCAATTACTTTGCCTAAATTAGTGCAATTCCTAATTTTATAATAATTGAAAATCAGTATGAATATATGAATTGATATGAATTGTTATCTGCACACCAAATTATAAATTTTATCAATAGGTTAATTGCTTAAACTGCAAATGATGATGATGATGTGTTCTTGCTTAATTGAGAACAAGGTTTAGAACGGAAATGCTACAAGTGGTCTGTCAAGTGTTTACACATATTGCGACAGTGAAAAAAAACATTACAAAATTTATTTTTTCTAGCATTACTTTAGACCTTGTTGTATATTTTAAAAAACAAAATAAAAATTACCTTGTAAAAGAAATCTTTTCCCTAGAGTCCACAGGAAATGTTGGGTTAGCATAAGACGTAGATAGTGTATATAGACAGTCTACTAAATTATCCTGAAAAAAATATGTACAAAGATTTTATAAATATTTACAATTCAAACAATGTTATATCTCTTGTTTTAGAACAGGAACTAGAACAATAATCATTTCAAAAGCTTGAGCTAAAATCATCGTGTGTTTGGTAATAAAACAACCAGTTTCAAAATAATACTAAATGTTGTTTTACAAATATTGAATACAAATTTTATACTGCAATTTATATTAAACATAAATTGGGTATTTTAAAGCCGGGCCCGGCTTGGGGTGTATTTTCAATTAAAAAAACTCGTGTTACAGAATTATAGCCTTAAGTTAATAAAAATATAATATATAACTATTAAAAGATTATGAAATATCAAAGAGACAATTGTACAAATAATATATATATATGGTTTCGATCAGCAACAGTATGACACAACATATGGACCTTGCACATCGATTTCATGAAAATCTTCACAAAGTTAAACATTTATCATAACCTCATACCACGGTATTCTGTGTTAATGCTTCTGGCCACTCTAATATTTTGTCAACTGCCTTTGAAACAGAATTTAAAGTGGAAAAACTTTCTGTCTTTATGGTCGCCAAAACATCAGACAAAACTCCAGTTACCTAAAAAAACAACAACAAAAAAATAATAAAGTTAAAATACATACAAACATTGATAATAATTTGTACAAATAGCCATTTGTTAATAAAAATGGAGTTTTAGATCAAATAAAAAAGGAAATATAGTACTGTATAGAATGAAATGTGGACATAAAATATACCTGTTGACTTTTTTGACATATTATGATCAACATATACATGTTGACATTTTTGAAATTAATTGTCTCTTGGCTATCAAAGATCCAACCCATGATATACGATATCCATATCTATTTAACCCTTTACAGGGACAAATAAAAAAAATCGAAAACGACCAGTTAAATAGATAAACTAGATAATTTTAAAAATGCCTCTATGGCTTGATTGATGTACAAGTATGAAGAATGAAGATGCCATGTCCCACATGTTTAGCTCAGTTTTGAAATGGCTGTCATTTTCCCGGTTGGCATAAGTAAAAAAAACTTTGTACAGAACCATCCAATAAATGGTTTCAAATTTCAAGCGTTATGTGACCTTCAGATTCTTTGTTAAATAAATAACAGCAATCTTGGACTTCCGATCAAATTAAAAAGTATTAAAATTGAAAAGGCCCATAAAATGAACATTCACATAAAATGTCCTTAAATTGCTTTGCAGTTTCTGAAAAGAAGTCATTTGAAAATTCCTCCTTCAAGAAGATTCTATGTAAAACCCGAAAAGTATTGTTGGCCCTTCTGAATTTCCGACAAGCATAAACAAATGTTATTTTTAAAGAAGAACCATGAAATATATATCATGTTAAAGAGGACCATGCAATGAATATTGAATAGCTTTATTGCAATTGATTTACTAGTTTTAAATAAGAAACCATGTTTAAACATTTTTATAAAAAGGGTCATACATGCAAGTTTAAATAAGACTGTTAGTTGCTGCCATTTTAGATTTCTAATCCATTAAAAAAATAAGCTCTTAAAGAAGTATGCAATACACGTTACATACAGTGTGTCTTCAATAGCTTTGAACATCAATTTCCCATAGAGAAATACGTAAAATTAAGTCCGGCGCTAGTAGAGCTTTTTATTTTTTGACAAACAAAAAACATAGAATTGTTATTGGACTATCCAATAAAGTTTGATAATAATGTTTTCATTTTTTCTACTAAATATGGTTGTTAGCAAACCAAACCGACAGAACTTTTCAATTATATGGTCACAGACATTTGCGATCGAATATTAGTTACTCAGTCAGTTACAAAAGGATACAAACAGATTCAGAGTGAATGAAAAAAATCGAAGAATGTGTCCATGGGACACAGACGCCCCCGCTTAATGAAGTCCCAAACAGGAAGTAGTTGTCCGACATGTCTGAAAGTCGCTTAGGACGTACAGCTTGTGATACTGAACCACCCTGCCAAATTTCAAATTGTTCTCATCATGTACGGTTTCTGAGAAAAGCTTGACGGAAATTCGTACGGATGTACGTACGGAGAGACGGACGGACATGAATTAAACAATGCCTCCCGACATGTCGTCGCAGGAGCATAAAAATGCGTATCGTATGTGACGACAGCCGAAATCCGATTTTATAGTACTTTTAAAAAATATCTCACCATTTTACAAATAGTTCCATAACCACATATGTATACATATAATAAGGCTAATATAAAATAATAACTGTGCAGTTTTAAGAAAATTTGTTGAGGCAATTTTAATATACAGTGCGACCTGAGGACGAAAGGAGGACGGTCAGAAAAACAAATTGACGAGCAGACAGATGAACGAATGGATATTTGTACGCCATTATACGTCTTTCCTAGACGGGCGCATAAATATTGTTTAAAATTATAAAAATTCAAGGGTAATTGGTGTACATTTTTTTACCAAAATTACTACATTGACTATTAAAGGTTTTATGTCCATAAGCCAATAATGCTCATAATAATAACAAACTGTGTGTAATCAAGTAAATAAATATAATTATTTATTTCGGCATTTTATCAACGACAACATACAGCAAAACTGTATAAAACTGTACAGTACTTTTGTTGTGTTTTTCAGATTTTTTAAACATATCTATTTTAAGTTATGTAATTGTTTTAAAAAGATAAATATAAATCAGGAAAATTAACTTTCTGATGCTTGTGGACATTTTTACATTATAAAGTATCATTGATTTTTATTTCGTTACATTAAAGTTTTTCGTTGATAAATTTTCAAATATAATATATATTATTCTTTTAAAATATTATTCTACCATAAGATTTATCAGCAAAAAAATAAGATATATGTACTATATTTATACAGGTTGTGTATTGTTTCTATGTCAAGCATTTGAAAAAATGAATTTGATAAGAAATGTGCTCTTAGTGAACTGTTGGGAAACAAACATCAATGTCAAATTAATAACGTTCTATTAGATTTGAAACATGTTTATTATACGCAAAAAGTTAATCTAGCAAGGAACACTACTGCATTTTTTATTGGCACAAAATTACTATTAGCTAGAAACAAAATTGACTCCCCAAGAACACAAACATGCCGACCCTTAAAACATAAAATTTCAAAATTCTCGATTGATTTAAGAGATATTATTTGTCTTGCATGTATCATGTATGCATATATACATAACAATATTGTGTTATGTGAAGTTTATTAATAGGATGTAGTAGTCTTACCTCTAGAAACTCTGTCTTTGTCATATTTAATTCAAGCACAACATGTACAATCGCTGACGAAACTAAACACAATAAAAGGATTTATTAAAGAACTGAGTTGGATATTGTATAAAGTTATTAGATCGTCAATGAAATTTTTCATAAAAAAGTTATCAGACTAGAAAATAGAACGCACACCTGGTTAACAGATGACCCCAAAACAAGAATTGTCTTTAATAGAAATAACGAAAATCAAAATAGTACGTAATATTTAAATTTTGTAGAATTTTGTAAATTCCATTAAATTCACTTCTTTATAGTTTAAGTGGAGAAAATTTTGGAAGCGTATTCAAATCTAGCTAAATAAGCATGTAAGATCATCAATAAATAATTAAATAATAGCTTTGTTCAACTTGAAAGACTGTCAAATATTTGAACGTTAAAGACATTGAGACAACAGCCAACTAGACAGTTTTAAAAAGTTTCAATAAGAAAAACACAAAATCAAGTCTACTCATATCCACGTTATAAACAAACATGTGAAAAAGGCCGTTCCTGATATTTTCATACATTTGCTAACAATTATTATACTAACGTGCATGATTCTCTCTCTCAATGCTTTTTGCTGCCAGGCTTTTAATAGACATAATATTTAATACTGATTCGTCCAAAACCTACAATGAATAACCAAGAGTACTCAAATAACTAATAATAAAACTGATAATGAAGTTTACTAAAGGAAGGTCGATTTTCACGCAGAGTGTAAAGAAAGCATTATAGCAGAATGAAAGTATAATGTTCAATTCAAATAGTTTAATAAATAATGTTATAGACATTACTTAAATGACGTTTCAGTTTCACTTTTATATCTTTATTTCTAATCAAAACAATGAAGACCAAGAAAACATTATGCATTGATCTATTTACGGAAAAGTCTTAACTTAATATTTAAGTTGAGGGCCCATAACTCTTGAAATTATTAGATCTGAAAAATACAAATTTTAACTTAACAGCTCATAATGGCTTTACGTTCAAAGTTCAAACTTTATATTAACAAAAACAATCTCGGAAAACAAATTGGAAGATTTAAATCTTACAAAGAGACAGCCATAACTATGTGCAATTATTGGACTGCAACAAAATTAAACATGATTTGTATTAGCATATGATTACTCCAAAATCTAATATGGTTTGAAAACTGTGACACGTAAAAAAATTAGGGTATTAAAGACATTATTACATAATAGATATTTTTTCCTTTTTCCTATTGGCCTAAACTAATACCCGTGACTTTCCAACCCTTATCATCTTTGTTAGCAAAGAAAATCGTCCTACTCAATAATATAGTGTTATTAAATGTGTGTTTTCATACTTGACCTGTATTTTGTCCAGGGAAGCTGTATTTGGTTGAGAATAGCTGTATAAGCCAGAGGCAACGCCGAGGGCTAATACAGTTATTCGAGGCCCAATACCACTTCCCGAGGATATAATACATGTCGAATATGAAAACACCCATTTAATGACACTTTTATTAACCAGTTACTAAAATTTAGTACTATTTATCATTGACCAATTGATCCAATTCGGTTTCTCATGGACATAATAAAAGATTAATATGAACAACCGTCAGTATGAAAATGAAATTTTTTCCCTTGAAAATTTTGCTGTAATTTACGTAATGCAAACAAATGTGTTTCTTATAAAAATTATATTTATATATAAATTACCGGAAGTGACATGTTTTTTTCGTATTGGCCCTGTTTTTCTGTATTGGGCCCGTTTTTCCTGTATTGGTAATGTTTTTCCGTATTAGCCCCGTTTAATATACCCGTATTGTATGGACAATTTCACATGTATTTTACTCAACTAGTTAATAAAACACCATATTGCACTCTCGTCAGAAATTGCGAATGAAAATACCTATCACGTGCCGTTGCCTTCAATGGAAATGCGATATCCAATCAAATACTTTTTCTTAAATCCTCTAAACCAATCAAAATTATCGTTCTGATTTTCGGATTTAATTGTTGTTTGTAGACATCACAGCGTCATCGAGTGAACGCAATTCGGATGGTTCTGGTGCTAAGCGAAGATTCGCAGATATTACCAACTTTAAAATTAGTGAAATCATTAAGAAAAAAGATGCTGCCAACACTCGAAAATCGATACAGCAAGCGATTAGGCGTATTGACGGGAAAAGGATGTGCCAGTGGACCCTCGGGAATTGGACTCAATTCTTTGAAATTTTTATGCCAAAGCAAGGACTGAAGATGGGACATTATACAAGAAATCTTAACTGCAAACATTTCGTCATAGATTATGTAGGTATTTCACCGATTTTAGAGAAATTAACATTATGAAAGACAGTTTCTTTCGGGAATCAAATCGTGCGTACCCTGCAGTTTGTAAAGACCTTAAACGGCAAAATTTTGTTGGAATAGACCAACATCCACCAGTAGAAAAAGCAGACAGTGCAAATGTTTCAGAATTTCGACTTGAATAATCAAAAACATTTGCAGTTGAAAGTATTTTGTGACCTATATTTTGGTAGAAGGGGTAAGGAGAATTTGAGAGACGTAAAACGAACAGACTTTGCCTGCACAACAGACAGAGTATATTTACATCTCTTGAGATTAACTGACCAAAAACCACCAAGATACACCAAATACAGCATCAGGGAGAATGTATGACATCAAAGGCATTGTTAAATTTTACGATAGTTTAGTTTAAACATATTTTATTTGTACAATGAACAAACAGGATCAGACACAAGTAATGCATACTTATGAAGTCTTCTCCGTTTAAAATATGATACAAGTAATATATGGACATGGTGACATAACATGAATTACATTCAAAGAAAGAATCAATTATACAAAAAAATATACATAAACAGAACAATGACAGGAAAAAGGATAAGGAATGAAAGAATAGTAGAAGAATTGATGACGCTTCGTGTGTTGTCGCTAGATGAAATGGTTACTGATTTTACGATACGCCCTATATTAGATCGAATAGCTAGGGGAGAGCACTGTATATTAAAGCACTAATAGAACTGTTTGTAGAAATAAAAATATATAGAAAGTGGTGCAAATAATTATATGATAATTAATAGGGCGGAGTGAATATCCAAAATATGATCACGAGTGCCGCATAACGCATCTGATTAAACGAGTGCGTGGAACTTGTTCCGCGCACGAGTTTAATCTGATGCTTTATGCGGCACGAGTGATCATATTTTGGATATTCACGATGCCCAATTGATTATCCTATTTATTATATAGATCAAAATTGTTTTCGTAAAATTTTAATGCTTAATCCTAAATTTTATGAACGGCGGATGAATATCTGTATAGTACAAAACCATTGTGACAATTTGGCGGGAAAAAACCCGAGAGTGATTTACCGTGATTTCTGACACTCGGAAAATTCGATATTTCATCTCTATCTATATAATAATACACAATTTGTTGCATAAAAATAATTTTTGAATAATAAAATATATAAAACATGTATTTTAGACCTTTAAAATTTATACATTTAATTGCATTTTAAAAATTGAAAGTAACAATGCAGGTTTTATGTCCCTAAGCCTCTTCCACTTTGTTGAACATATATAAAATTTAAAAAAATTACACATGTATAATCATGGATGAATATATATATTTGTCCTTTGTAGATAATGATGAGGTCTGTAAAGTGAAAACCTTTGTGGAGTTGACTAGAAAACTACACCCAAGTTGTCCGTTTCTATTTCAAATTGATAATGTACCTTTAGGACCTAAGCAGCTAGGCAATTTGATGGGACAAACTTGTCTGCAGTTTTCTCTTTCAAAAATAACACAGTTTGCGAGCTGCCACTGTTCACGTTTTGATGATGCCCGATTTCCTAGACGACATATTATGAGTGTGACCGGACACAATAGCGAAAAAAGTTTGAAAACATATACTGGTTATACTATTGAAAAGACAAAGCAGATAATGTCGGACACCATAATTGAGGCGGTTGGCATTAAGTTCAATTTTTATTCAAATGACAACATTGAGTGTACTGATTCGGATCTTTCAGAAATAAATTTCGATTTAGGTTGTAATTGGGATTTGTTACCGTTATCCATCTGTCAGTTATTACAGTTTGCTTAATGAAATGGAGGATGTTGACATTGACAATGTTTTGTCTCGGATACCAATTCCAAATCTTGAACAATCTAAGGCAACAGTTCAGAGTGTAAACAACACTAAAAATTTTGTTAATTTTGCTCAGTCATGTCCTCCACATCCAGTTTTACCAGTCATTAACAACTATGGTGGCACATTTACATGCAACATTAACTATCATTTTCATTAGAAATAACTGTTAAACAATAAAATATTATTTATTGTTAGAATCTAAGATGCTTATTGCTACTAAAATATTAAAATTATTGATGTGATAAAGTGTTGTTTCCAATGACAACAAAATTGAAGTTAATGTAAAAAAAATTCTGTTTATTCCATTTCATGACTCAATCAATTATGTAATAAAACAATTACTACACTTGAACTTGATCAATATGAGGTTTTATGGAGCAGGGTAGAATATTGAACTTGGCTTCGCCTCGTAATAAACATTAATATTCAATATGGACTCATTAAGATTTGCATAGGGTTCTATGTTAAAGTATGTAATGGTGGCTATTTTTAATTTCTGATTGACAAGAAAAATTTATATCGGACATCCAATAAATACACTGTAGTACTAATAAGTTATGTTTCAACTAGTTCACTGCATGCAGAGAAAAGGCATTTTAAAACGTCTACCTTTAGGTACTATGCTTAACTAAGTCCTGCGCTAGAGGACATTTGAACTTAGGATTGGCATAAAAACACTGACTTTTAAGGGGGATCATGGCATAAATATCACTGGTAGGTTTATTTCATTTGGTTAACCAGTTTCAGAGAAGCCTTTCACACATTCGTATAATAATATAAAGAAAATAAAGAAATAATATACAAGCCTAGAAGATTATGCAACGATATAAATGACGGTGTTTTTGTAAAAATTATAGACACAAGACGCGCTATATATATATATATATGAAACGGTGTGAGTTCGAATCCCGCTGAGGGTAAGCAAAAATTTGACAGTGTTAAAAATCCAATTCTAACAGTGTTGGGCTAAATTTGTAGACGTATATATATATATTTGATATTAACCCTGTATTTCTGATGGAATTATCGTAAACAATACGTATTAATCTGACAGTACACTAATTCAGCATTTTTTGTATATATTATATAGGATGACAAAAAGTTACTTGTCATTCGGTCACAGTAAGTAAATTATATACAAACGTCTAAATATTGTGACAACCATAAAATATATCTATGCATCGGATTTCTGAAACATCAGAAATACAAGGCAAATATACGAATATTATATATTTGCCCTGTATATATATTGATTGATTGATTGATTGGATTTCTGCTTTACGTCCAGCGGGCAGTATTTCAGCTATATTCAGGACGGGAACAAGTTAAGAAACAATAAATCAACGGAAAATGGGGGTGGGATGGGTCACAGGGAATACAATTTTGACTGCCACTGGAAAAGTATGGAGTTTTGGGTAGGGTGGAAAATTGAGCCTTTTGTAGCGGCTACAATGAGCCTACTCTTTTTCGAAATCTACAAAAGGGGTCTTTATCGTGCAAGGAGCGTGGCACTACCCAAACACGTTACCCACTACGGTCCGCGGTCAGGCTTTCCGTATTATGACCTGACAATCCCCCAACGAGAGGGTCTCCCCTATCCGCCACCCGGGGACGCGCTGGACTGCTCTGTGTGTCGAGCACTGGGAACCCTCCCAGTATGGTCCCAGCCCATACCTTTTTTAAGAAGAAATGTTTACAAAAGACGCATAACGCCAACGACTGACGCAAAGTAATGACAATAGGTCACATCACCATTAGTGTGATTGATGCCAATAAGTGATAACAGTTCATTCCATGTGGTTAACCGAACACAAAAACTCTTATCATAGATTAAAACAAATAACAAATTAGATGTGTCACTAATTTTTTTAACTTGTGTTTAAATGGTTAAAAAAATGCATGTTTTTTTAATCATTGCTGAAATTGACGTTTACAAAAGTTAACCGTTAGTATAAATACAAAAGAATTTTTAGAGCAGTTGTATTTAATTGTCCTTTTACCTGCTTTAAAAAATTTATGTAAACTAGTAAATTGTTCAAATTGATTTTAGCGTTGTGTATTAAAGTGGATAGTTATCACAATTACCAATACTTCAATCTGCCTCACGATTTTAAATCCTTCCAAAGGTGCCAACATATGTACTTCAATATTGTACATAAAATGATTCCCACTTTTACCCGCATGTAGTGAAACATCTATAAACATTCCCGTCATTGAAATTGCAGTCTCAATTAATTCTCCTGAAAAAGATAAACGTCAGACAATGATTTAGTTCAAATGAAATTAAAAGCCTCAAGTGCAAAATATAATTGTATTGCGAAAATATTATTTATTATTTAAATCTTACTTTAGGGCTATCAAGAGCTGTTTTATAGTATCATCTTACATAATTCAAGCTGCGTCAATTTACTACGATAGCATTTCATTTGCGGTAAAAAATATTAATTTGTGCAGTGCATATATCACTACTGGCTAAAAAGGACTTTAAAAACCAGTTGCATGCGTTTTTCATCTGTCACTGACTGAGATTGACTGCGAATGACTGCAGAAATGCCTGTAAAAGACTGCAAACGTTGTGTCAGAAAATAATTGTAACTGTGACAGTCATTTTATGCCTGTCACAGACATATTTTGTCCGTCACAGACATTTTTTCGCTGGCGCAGTCAAAATTTGTCTGTTACAACGGCGTATCTGTTGTATCAGTCAATAAATGTCTGTCGCAGTCATTTTTTCCGTGACTCAGTTGAAAATCGTCTGTTACAACGGTAACGGTCAAAAATGTCTGTCACAGACATTTTCTCCGTTGTATCAGACAAAATACGACTGTCACAACGCCTGATTATTATTGTTAATTTATTAACAGTGGTCGATTAATTTTTTTAATTTTAATTTGTTTTATGAAAATGTTCAGAATTAAACAAAAATATCACCATCTGGAAAATTTTGCGCTTGCAAACTTTACGATTACATATATTTTAACGCCTGGTAATTATAATTTTTATTTTTGTTACCCGGGTCGAATAATTTTCTTCATGTCAAGTTATTTTATGAAAATGTTCATAATTCAATACAAAAAAACCATCTAAAGTATTTGGAAATCTGATTATCTTCTACATTTTTATAATAATATTTTCTGCAAACATTGTTACCAAAAATATGATGACATCGCTTATTTATTAAGTTATGTCGAAAATTATTTTACAATTACAATTAGTATAAATATGTTCAGCTATTTTAAATATAATTAAAAAAAATCATGTTTCTTTTCTATTGTTTAAAATATCAGGTAATTCAATCAAACATAATAAAGTTGTTGATTTCCACAGGGCGCTTCCGATTTAAAGAAGGACACAGGTGGATAATTATGTTACAGTTAATCCCGCCTCATTGATCAAAGTTCAAACATTGGGCGGCATCATTCCATGTTTATCGTTAATCCAGATCTACTTTTGATATTGTGTAATTTTTTCAAATGTAATAACTCGGAACTTTCTATCGTATTGTTAGTGCAATTGTGTTTCTTATTGATCCTTGGTAGAATGAACACATTACACAGGTGACCGGTAATTACATAAAAAATATATTTATGCATTATTCTTTGATATTATGTGTTGTATGTACTGTTGTCCTTCATGTTGTGATTGAACTTTTCTCCTTGTTAGTGTACTAACTAGTAGTTTGCGGTATTTCTACGGACAAAAATACATTTACAGTTACAGATTGTACGCTTGTCTTGTAAATAAACTTCACCCCTTTTTTCTACAGACAAACACTAAATTTTAAAGATGTTTATTTTAAATTGTCTACATTGACTCTAAAATCATACCATAGATAGGCAAAGTGCCACAGAACAAGTAACGATCACACTTACTCGAATGAAAAAGAATCGACTGCGCCGTTTCGTATATCGTACAAAATTAACATGCATTTGAGAACATTCATTCGATATACAATGTATGTCCAGCGAGCAGTTGTAAGTATAGTATAGAAATAAAACTGTGCTTGGCAGTTTTGGTGTCTGTAAAAAGAAAAAGGAAATTTAAGGCAACACACTTAAAGTTCATGGTTTCTTAAACGAATACACAAATCACCTCTTTTGCAAATGCTTTCCACAAATGTTCTACGATTTTATTTGCAAATTTGTGTGCTAACATAAGCTAACAATGTTATCGTTCGTACATCGGGAATTTATTGTTTGTACGATGTTCGTACGTCGTTAGTATATGGTTAAACGTGAATAGTTTTTCTATCGTAGAACATATTTTATAAAAATAATACGCAAAATCGGCCCTAATTTGCTAATATTGGGATGATTAATATTAGATCACTGTACTTATATAAGAAGGTTAATAACTTTTTTCGTTCGGACCGCAACGCCATACGAAAGTCGTATTACCCGATACGATCGCCCCTCCGGTCTTCTGGATCAGTAAGTTATTTCGTTACTCCTTCCTGCGTTTTTAGACTTACTAGTCATACGGACTGTTCTTTCAGACTAGCCATACGAATTTTGATTTATTTAAATAAAATTGTTACGAACTGGAATTGGTATTGGCCTTGTATCGATTGTCGGCCAATAAATATTCAGCCAGTTAGTAACACTGAAGCATGGTTTCTCCAGCATGCATGGTAGGGGTTTTCGTTTATTCTATCGAAGTGTATAAGGTTTTTACATCATAAAACGAAATTAATCATTATATATTTGAATAAACGAATTCGAAAATCAGACTTCTTTCAGTTTTTACTAGTTCGAGTACACTACGAGCATTGTCCCTGCGCATGTGTACACGAGTAATAAATACACTCAAAGAAATATACACGACACGTCTTGGGTTATTGTAATTAACAAAATTGTGGAGAAGCTCGCTAATAGATTAACTACGTACGAAATCGGGTGGACTCTCCTAACTGCATATGCGGTTGCATATACAAGTTGAAACGTCTTCACATTTGCTCATAAAATGAGGGGCCTCGGTGGCCTAGTGGTTAAGGTAGTTCGTCTACTAATGATCACGTGGTCTGTCAACACTGAGATTGCGGGTTCTATTATCACTGCGGGCAAGGTGTACTCGACTCCAATCTTAATTGACTAAGGATTGTCAGTTTTCCTACCGCAGGTCGGGGTTTTCTCCGGGTACTCTGTCTTCCTCTCCCAATAAAAACTGGACGCCATGATATAGCTGAAAAATTGCTGAAAATGGCGTAAAACAAACAAACAAACCCTCTCAAATTGTACAAAATATGATACCATTAGGGAGGAACTCATATTATCAATCCCATTTTCCTTTGTACAACGCCATTGAATATGAATATAGATATAGGCGTTTAAATAAATTAAAAAAGAGTTTATGCAAACGGTCTTTTAATTTCTTTAATTAATATTTAGCGTGTATTAAAATACGTTATGAAAACTTCCACCTTTCAAATATATCAAAGGTTTGTATTTATTAAATCAATAGTCCAATAGAGGTAATGAAATCATATACATAATCTGTTAGAATTCAAACTAAACAGTGTGATATCTAATTATTACCCAAAATAGATAGACATGTTATTAAGTACATAAGGCTCGTGAATTCGAGCCCGACATCTCACCGTGTTCGACTTGACCTTAATGAACACTGCCAAAGGTGAGAGGGTTTCAAGAAGTTTTCCTGTCAACTCCCAAGATAAAACTAGATTGATTGATTGATTGGATGTTTGCTTTACGTCCAGCGAGCAGTATTTCAGCTATATTTTTAGAACAAGAACAACTTAACAAACAATTAATCAACGGAAAACGGCGGTGGGACGGAACACATGGAACACAATTTAGACGGCCCCTGGAAAAGTAGGAAGTTTAAGGTAGGTGCGGAGAATTTAGCCTTTTGTAGCGGCTACAATGAGCCTACTTTTTCGAAATCTGCAAAAGAGGACTTTATCGTGCAAGGAGAGTGGCAATCTCCAAACACGTTACCCACTACGGTCCGCGGCCAGGCTTTCCGTATTATGACCTGACAACCCCCCCAACGAGAGGGTCTCCCCTATCCGCCACCGGGGAGGCGCTGGGGTGCTCTGTGGGTCGAGCACTGGGAACCCTCCCAGTATGGTCCCAGGATAAAGGTAGAACAGTAGTAAATGTTTTGGCTATAGTCGAAAACACTAACATTTCTGTGATTTTCATACCTTTCTAACATTGATCAGCATTTACCTGGACTAGGAAATTGATAAACTTTCATTTTCCATTAAAAAAATATAGGCCATATATATCTGTGACCAATTCCTTTTTTCGCTAGTTGGAACATTTTGAGACGCTCCCACTTTTACATGCAATTTCTAATGCAGTGAATGTAAAAATACTACAATGTTAAAAAAATTACCAAAATTTTATCTTGCAAGATCTGAGAAAAATTTTACTTTTTAAAACTTAATTTATGCAGGAGCTTACAGCTAAAAAATTGTACACATCTGACCACTATTGACCAAATCAGAACACCATGTAGTATTCAGTACTGTACTTAATGTAGGGTACACAATCTGGTAACCTGTTACTGGTACACATTTACTACTGTTATACCTATACCAAGTTTGCAAGTGAACAAATTTAGCCAATATTTCTACATCAAGTACATAGGTCATATTTGAATTAAAATCAATAAAAGATACATTGGTATTTAAAGTGTTCTTGAAAAATTCTTCTATAATTTAGCCCTACCCAAGGAGAAAAATTGCATATGTATATAACATGAGTTTGAAGACATCTTCAGAATAAAAATTTGCATATTTATCACTGCCCCTGCACTTTTAAATAAGAAAATAATATGAAAGTTTTATAACAGATACCTTTTTAATGCACTTAGCCTTATATTATACTATTGGCCAGCACAATCTGTGCTGGCACACTAAGATCTTGCGGCTTTCACTAGCTGACCACTCCATCTTTTAAACTATGCCATATTGTCCCTTTAATTGTTTCAATGTGGCTTCAAATTAACAAGATGGTGCTTTTAGACAAGAAATCTATTAAATAAGTTCAAATAAATAAACAAATTTCAATTTAACCTGTTTTATACCTTCCATTAGTGCAAAATAAAAGTACCGATATTTCAGTCCAAGGCTGTTGATAACACTAAATTCCACAAAACATTCTACTTAAGAAAAGGAAATCTGTTTTCTCTTTTAAGTTGGATATTTTGACTCTAATTATGCCTTTACAAACCATCTGTTGGACAGGTTATGTTAAAATATGTGCACAATCATCACTTTTAAAGACAAAGCATTACCATGTTTGGCTAATTTTTGCATATTTTGGACTAACATTAAAAAAAAATTTCAACTTATTCCTATTAATTTGCTTAATTGTTGCCCTAAATTCAGCAATTGGGGACAAAACCTAGTTTTCAGCCAAAGGTTTTCATTGTGATATCAAAACTTTGGGAGAAATTGATCCAAAGTTCAAACTGATCAGTACAGTTTAAAATTCACCTTATTTTTGGCCAAATTGTTTTAGCGCAATTTAATCTTCTGCCCATGAATATGTCCAATTTATTGCGAAAAGTAAAGATGACCATACAGAAAGAAAGTTAAAATGGAATAAAGACAGGAGAACACTTTGTTCTGATTGTGTGTTGCTTTTTATATGTGTATATAGAAAATATGCAAAAAGTGCTGACTAAGCAGTTTTTATAGTTTCCATTTGACAATACTTTCTTTTTGAGTACCGTCTTCAGTTAGTTTTAACAAGAGATACCACAATCTATGCAAAAAATAACCTTGATGTGCTCTCAGAAATAAAAATCCAAAAAACATCATCTGACATATAGGTAGAACAGTAGTAAATGTTTTGGCTATAGTCGAAAACACTAACATTTCTGTGATTTTCATACCTTTCTAACATTGATCAGCATTTACCTGGACTAGGAAATTGATAAACTTTCATTTTCCATTAAAAAAATATAGGCCATATATATGTGACCAATTCCTTTTTTCGCTAGTTGGAACATTTTGAGACGCTCCCACTTTTACATGCAATTTCTAATGCAGTGAATGTAAAAATACTACAATGTTAAAAAAATTACCTAAATTTTATCTTGCAAGATCTGAGAAAAATTTTACTTTTTAAAACTTAATTTATGCAGGAGCTTACAGCTAAAAAATTGTACACATCTGACCACTATTGACCAAATCAGAACACCATGTAGTATTCAGTACTGTACTTAATGTAGGGTACACAATCTGGTAACCTGTTACTGGTACACATTTACTACTGTTATACCTATACCAAGTTTGCAAGTGAACAAATTTAGCCAATATTTCTACATCAAGTACATAGGTCATATTTGAATTAAAATCAATAAAAGATACATTGGTATTTAAAGTGTTCTTGAAAAATTCTTCTATAATTTAGCCCTACCCAAGGGAAAAATTGCATATGTATATAACATGAGTTTGAAGACATCTTCAGAATAAAAATTTGCATATTTATCACTGCCCCTGCACTTTTAAATAAGAAAATAATATGAAAGTTTTATAACAGATACCTTTTTAATGCACTTAGCCTTATATTATACTATTGGCCAGCACAATCTGTGCTGGCACACTAAGATCTTGAGGCTTTCACTAGCTGACCACACCATCTTTTAAACTATGCCATATTGTCCCTTTAATTGTTTCAATGTGGCTTCAAATTAACAAGATGGTGCTTTTAGACAAGAAATCTATTAAATAAGTTCAAATAAATAAACAAATTTCAATTTAACCTGTTTTATACCTTCCATTAGTGCAAAATAAAAGTACCGATATTTCAGTCCAAGGCTGTTGATAACACTAAATTCCACAAAACATTCTACTTAAGAAAAGGAAATCTGTTTTCTCTTTTAAGTTGGATATTTTGACTCTAATTATGCCTTTACAAACCATCTGTTGGACAGGTTATGTTAAAATATGTGCACAATCATCACTTGACAAAGCATTACCATGTTTGGCTAATTTTTGCATATTTTGGACTAACATTAAAAAAAAATTTCAACTTATTCCTATTAATTTGCTTAATTGTTGCCCTAAATTCAGCAATTGGGGACAAAACCTAGTTTTCAGCCAAAGGTTTTCATTGTGATATCAAAACTTTGGGAGAAATTGATCCAAAGTTCAAACTGATCAGTACAGTTTAAAATTCACCTTATTTTTGGATAAATTGTTTTAGCGCAATTTAATCTTCTGCCCATGAATATGTCCAATTTATTGCGAAAAGTAAAGATGACCATACAGAAAGAAAGTTAAAATGGAATAAAGACAGGAGAACACTTTGTTGTGATTGTGTGTTGTTTTTTATATGTGTATATAGAAAATATGCAAAAAGTGCTGACTAAGCAGTTTTTATAGTGTCCATTTGACAATACTTTCTTTTTGAGTACCGTCTTCAGTTAGTTTTAACAAGAGATACCACAATCTATGCAAAAAATAACCTTGATGTGCTCTCAGAAATAAAAATCCACAAAACATCATCTGACATATAGGTAGAACAGTAGTAAATGTTTTGGCTATAGTCGAAAACACTAACATTTCTGTGATTTTCATACCTTTCTAACATTGATCAGCATTTACCTGGATTAGGAAATTAATAAACTTTCATTTTCCTTTTAAAAATATATGCCATATATATCTGTGACCAATTCCTTTTTTCGCTAGTTGGAACATTTTGAGACGCTCCCACTTTTACATGCAATTTCTAATGCAGTAAATGTAAAAATACTACAATGTTAAAAAAATTATGAAAATTTTATCTTGCAAGATCTGTGAAAAATTTTACCACTTTTTAAAACTTAATTTATGCAGGAGCTTACAGCTAAAAAATTGTACACATCTGACCACTATTCACCAAATCAGAACACCATGTAGTATTCAGTACTGTAATTTATGTAGGGTATACACAATCTGGTAACCTGTTACTGGTACACATTTACTACTGTTATACCTATAAGGCGATCCTTATTATAGCTTAAATACGGTTTTTATTTTCATCAGATGTGTAAACCATTGATAAATTCAGCATTTTTAGCAGTCGACATTTTTTAGAAACGGATATTTTTTGTTTAATTCCTGAACATTTTCATTAAAAAATTGAAATAAGAAATATTAATCGATCGCTGTTAATAAATTAACAATAATAATAACCAGGCGTTGTGACAGTCGTATTTTGTCTGATACAACGGAGAAAATGTCTGTGACATACATTTTTTGACGGATACAACGGTAACGCCGTTGTAACACGATTTTCGACTGAGTCAACGGTAAAACTGACTGCGACAGACATTTTTTGACTGATACAACGGATACACTGTTGTAACATAACAATTTTGACTGCGTCAACGGCAAAAAATGTCTGTGACGGACAAAATATGTCTGTGACAGGCATAAAATGTCTGTCGCAGAAAAATTTATTGTCTGACACAACGTTTGCAGTCTTTTACAAACATTTTTGCAGTCATTTGCAGTCAATCTCAGTCAGTGACAGACGAAAAACGACTGCAACTGGTATTTACAGTCCTTTTTTAGCCAGTAGTGTATATAGTTAAACGTCATGTGCAAACAGATTTAGAGACCATGATAAAAAGAATGAACCTTTAGAAGTTACTGTAATAACTTCATTACTATCAATTAAAATTATGTTAATCAAATCATTACATATTCTTTTGTTTTAGTGATTTTTTTTAAGTTCAAACAATAAGTTGACATCGTCTCATTGTTAAACATTAAGTCAAAGAAACAAAAAACTTTCAGTACCCTCAATTAATTTTAATCACAGTGTAACAAGGACAAGGTACACCTGAGGCTCTTAATAACGCATATCGTTCAGTTGATTTATACGGCAATGAAGATGGCAATTCTCATCTTAGACTTGTTATGGCAGCCAAACTTAATTTTCGACTGGCATAAACAATATCAAATGACTATTATTGTTTGGTTTTAACTGGGTCAATGAGCCACTGTAGACAATATGCACATTAAATTATTTCTTGCAATGACAGAAGTTTTGGATTAATGATAAAATAACGATATAAATATTGAACAGGACCAGCCAATTTACATTCATCTACAAGTGTCAGAGAAGAACACTTTTGAATTATTATTTACCATATGATCATATGTAAAACTGTAAAACTTCGTCCAGCGCTGAATATTAACTCACCAGACAATATTGCTGAAACTTTTTTTTTAAATTTCTGATTAAAATGAAAAACAAACCAATTTCTAGACGGCCACCCAATAATTATTCACATTAAAATATGGCTTCGATCAGAGGAGCAGTCTGTGAGAAGGTAATTTAACACTAACATAGAGTTCTATACTAAGTTAAGACCTAGGGTGCAAAGTCATTTTGAATTCAGATTAGCATTAAACACAATCTTTAAATAGGCTATCATTCTAAACAAAAATGATGATATTTATTTCAACAATTTCACCAGTTTAGAGAAAATGCCTTTATGAACAATTTTCTAATAAATGTACGGTTCTATGGTAAATTTGTAATGAGACGGCTGATATTGTGGATTATCGATCAAAATGAATAGAGCAAGCTTATTAAAGGACTATCCATTGAAAATTGTTACCAAATTTGGTTTCGATTGGCCCCTTAGTTTCAGAGAAGAAGAAGAGTAGCATAAGTGAAAAGTTTTCAGATGACGAAGGATGCAAAGATAAACTTCAAACCCCAAAATTTACGAAAATAAGAAACAAATGAAAAGTTGCACTGTCTAAATGATCAAAGTCATGGTTTAACAAGCCGTTTTCATTTGCATTTCACACTTAATTAAAATGAAAGAAACCTACATATGTAGGTCAAAATTATAAACATGAAAATGGAAGGAGCATGCCAATGTTTTAATCTCAAACGGTCAAACCCATCGCAGTTTACAATCTATATAAAAGACAAGAAAATACAAATTCAAGTATAAATAAATAAATGAATTTTTTTTCAAAAATGACTGTTTTATCTTCCACAACCAATAGATTTTTCTGGTCAGCCGACCATTGATATCATATGGTCTGCTAATAACATCAGTCATTCTAAATAAAAGTGGTCCCAGGTGGCTGTGAATTCAATCTTCTAGCTGTACAACTACCCTTTGTTGACATCCACACTATATTCAAGTAATTTAATAATAATTTTTATCAAAAAATCGAACAAGAATAACGTCCATACTTATCTCTAATTTACTGTTTTATCAAATTTAACAACAATGGACAAATATATCGCCTTCATTTAAATCAGCAGAAAAAAATTGTTCATGAGCAACATATAAATAGCATTAAATACAATATGTTTTCAATTCTGATTTATTCACTGATAAAAAGGTAAACGTCAAATGACTGCTTCTAAATAGACATGTCCATACCGTACGAAAGCTATTTCCGCGAGTTTGTGTTATTTGTATAATTGTTTGATTGAAATCTTTGCAAATAAAGGGATAAGTCAAGCAACACCATACTCTCAATAAGGCTCTAAATGACAACCACATTGTTTACACGCGAAAAATCTATAGTAGATTACTGCTACCTTAACCACTTAGCCAGCAAATTTAATTATAAAAAATAAAAGATAAAAAGACATTTTTGGCGATTTTAACACAGTTTTCTTTCTGTACCACAAGACCTACATGTAAGAAAAAAAGGGTACAATACTAAAAAAATTTACAAAAAAAGGAAAACACATCTAATATATTCTGTTTGCCATTTTGTCACACGAATTTACATGAATTATTTATTAAATAAAGAATGAATATTACGAATCTATAAACAATTATTTCAGCCCGATTGTAAAATAGAAAAACACTACACATGCTTGTACATACTTATGAGTTATTATGCGAACATGTAAATACAATATGACAATCACTTCAAAAGGAAATGACCAACAATTGACATTCAGCGAGAATTAAATTAATTTCATATGTGATTTATTTCAAGATGTCCTTTAAAGGCGTTCAATATAATATACAAGTATTAGTTTTCCTTGATCAATCACAAGTATTTTAATTTAAGAACGCACTGTTAAGGGGCAAGTTTTGGAAAGGTTCTGTATTTTAAATTCCTGTAATGTTTTAAAGCCGATTTTTATGAACCTAGAAAATGACGTTTCGTACATAAAATTATCATTGGTACCAAAAATGGTCTACTACAATAACATACTTTTTTACACTTAATTCGTAGACTGTTCTCACCAGGGTAAATGTGGCTTCGGTGGTTGATTGGTTAGTCATCTACTATTGATCACGTCCCTGTGCTTGACTCCATCTTAATGACAAGGATTTTTTTTCATTTTATACTCAGGTTTCCTCCTCAAATATAAATTGGTCGCCATGAAATATCTTAAATGTTGCTGAATATCCCGAAGTGTAATTGATAATACTATTTGTGCTACTTTTATTGCAAATAATAATGAACAGAATAGCTGTATATTTTACACTATTTCAACATTATTTTGAGAAAACAATATGTTTTGATTGACGATACTCGTTCACCAGTTCAACAATGTGTTACGGCAATTAATTCAAAGTTTTATAATTAATTTTGTTATGAAATAAATAAAAAGGTGCATGTTCATGTTCATGAGACTTAACATAGAGGAAGGAAACATACTGTACAAAATTCGTTTAAGACAATAAAACAGTAATTTACTCAGCTAAAATTAAAGAAATAATAATCACCATTCAGCACAAATATATTTTGTTATATGATTGTTCTTTTATACAGAGAAAGCGTTAGATATAGTTATTAACTAACTAAAAGTTGAATGCAAATTTTAAAATTATAAACCGGAAAAAATAAAACTGTCAAAAAAAAGACTGCAGGGATATATTTTAGTATATATAAGTTTTTTTTCTAACCTCAACTAAAAAGAGGACTGTGAATAAGATGTCTTTTGCAATATTTGAAATAAATCTGTTACAGGTTGGGGAAGACGGATCTTGTTACAATTTACGAAACAAATGTACATGTAAAAGAAAAGGAAATAGAAATTTTACGTTTGCCTCGAATGAAAGCCCTAATAGCAAGTCGCACAAATAAAATAAGCCCAATTATGGATTGCAAAAACAAAACATGTACCTCCTCGCTACTGGTATCCTTTAAATCTAACGATGTATTTGGGGTTTTTTTTGTTTTTATATGTTTTTATATTTTATATTTTAACGGATAAATAAGCTGAAACATCAACATAACACCTGTAAACAATCACTGCAAGACTAGGTAAGGCGAACTAAGGTCCCCAGAGCTCGATCCACAGATCTGTCATGGCATACATCGGAAAAACTGTTTTACTCATTTTTTGTTGTTGTTGACATCATACAACAATATATTTTGAATCAATAATTAGAAATCAATTGAAATATAACTGCTGTACTTCTTGGCCCAAAAATTAAAAATTAAATGGTAAACATAATTATGTTTTAAACATTCCTGTACAACAATCACTTCAAAACAAGAACAGTTTACATGTATTAAGTAACTCACTTTGGACTTTTGTTCTAATGTATTATTGTTTAAACTTGGCAATCTTTCAAAATGACAAGTTCTTTATCGTTTTTTGATCCAAATTACACAAAAATTAATAATTAAAGAAATAAATGAAATAAACTAAATAACTGAACCGAAAGAAATTACAACCTATATCTTTTATTGTCTCAAACAAACGCACAATAAAACAAACAGCTATCGAGCTAGTTCATCAAAAATGCTTCAAACGTCAGTCATCAATGTACAAGTTAATAATCAGCGTCAAGTATGAATGAAATAAGAATATTACTAGTGTAACACATTTTAACCGGCTTAGAAATCTGAATGGGCATGGCTCCATGTAAAATTCTTAAGTTCTCACTTTCCTATAGCCCATAAATTATGGTTGCGTGTTTTTTCAACTCGTCTACTGGTGAATGTCAACTTCAATTAGAATAAAAAATTAAGTGACGTCATTGAGGTCTCGTAAACAATGTAAGACATAAATGTAATTATTCCAGCAGACTAATTCACTAATTCCAAGTAATGACTTCAACATCATGCGAGACTTACAGTGGAAAAAAGTCATGCTTCATTTGTAAACGACTGGGGATTCTGAGTCTAAAATTCTGTGTTGTCAATTATCACACGACAATTAGGATATCTTCTTGGCATTTTCCGTTGAATGACAGATTTAGATGCTCATGGTGTTAAAGAATTTAGCTTAACCGCCATGTAAGCTATCCCTTATTAAATATAATTGACCATGTTACGTTCGAAATTTCAATATTTATGCCAAATCTTCTAAAAGTAAACCTAGCCTCAGCCCACATCCAGCTCGATGAGTTAGTTTGTATTTTTAAAAGGTAGTATTACAATTTCAATTGTATAAACATTCTCACGACGATAATAATGAAGTTTTGCCGACAACAATCTCGGTACATCCTAGATATAATGTTTAAAATTAGAAACCCTTCTTGTGCAAAAAGATCCTCAGTCTGTTACCGAGTCGTCTACTGCACTAACCGGCAAACTAGGATTGGCCAGCGACCTGAAACCACAAATACATAAAAAAAAGTTTTCACATTTAAAACTTTATTAACAATTCCAATAACAAATCCTTTTAGTAGATTTTTTTAGTAGATCAAATCCACAGCACCTTTACGTTTAATATATAAAACACAGCGCACATTTTCGTTTCCATCATGTCTGTTAATAATACATATATAAGTCGCTGTATTAAATTTGTACAGCAAATTTATTTTTAACTAACCACCACACATTTCTTAAATGAAGAAAGTAAATCAAAGGTTATTTTAGTGTTGTGAACATTGTTTCAAACCTGCTTTTCAAAGTATTACAAAACAGACAATTTTTTTTATAAATCCTGCATACGTATTTACCTGTGTTAAATTGAAGACAAAGGTGGTTAATCACCACAAATCTGTGTACTCTTTGCTATATCTTCTCTCGAAAAATGCTAAGAACAGAGGCGATCATTCTTCAAATTGCATGTGAAGTTTAGGCTACCTCAAAAAGCCAGGCTTTTCTTATTTTCTCCTCCTATTGGAAATCTGTGTAATGTAACCTGGCATCCTTCAACTATTCAACAATAATGTCGCTTTTTTCTGCCGATTTGAGAATGCTGTCTTCCATTGTTGAATATTAAAATTGCTCTCCAACGTAAGTTAAACTTAAACCGCTATGATAAAGAGCTTTCAAAGGAAGATATTTCAAAGGAGATAACAACAGTAATTAAACAGGACTATATTATGTCAGTTGTAAATATTTTACAAACCAAAATGATGAAAGAACTTTAAAATTATTGGACCATGAATGTAATGTCCGAGATTTAAAAAAAAATATGAGGGATTTTTGTCCTTATCCCTTTTAACATAAATCATCTTAATAAATTAAGTTGCATACTTTAATCATCACAATGAGTCTATAAAATGTCTCTAATTGGTGTAAACATGAAACATTAAAGTTGTTTAAATGCTGAAAAAACGTACCTGTTTCCAAATCGGGTATGTACAAAGTGAACAAGGCTTTTTCGAAGACTGTTGCAAAATCGAAACAAGTTATATTAAACTTTGTTCCATTTAAAGCACATAGTGGATTAATAATACATCTTATCACACCTGCAAAATATAAGAATTAAGGGGTCCATCATTGTCAACATTTTTTACACGTTTGCAAAGCGCACGATAGGTGGAAGGGAGTTTAAATTTCACCATTTTTTTCCGTACGTTTTGTTTTTAAACCTCCTGTAATACCGGAAAAGTTTCCGGAACTGTTTTTTTTGCTGATTGACAAACAAAGAATAGATGTTCTTTTTTGCCATTCTGATAAGGATTTATAGTGAGTGGTTGATAATCACAATTTTGACCTTGAAACTGATTGATAAAAATGTTGATACGCAGTCCTTTGGATGGGACAAACAGACAACAAACTCAAGAAAATGAGCAAGTTTGTTTTTCATTATTGACACGAATAAAGCATTCTGCAACATTCAAATTAAGCTTGTTGTATACCAGATAAGTTTCCGGGAATGAAAAGTTGACCACAGAACGAAATTCAAATTGCAGAGAAACAGTTTGGATAAATGCAAAATATAAATTATACCACTACATTGTAAGCCGGAAAATGTGGAAAAATATGTTTTGCAATAGACAAATGAAGCAATTACAAGATATAATAGGAATGCTTATGAAATATATCAATTATTTACCCTGCATGTAGATGTGCAGACTTGGACAAAATGTTGATGTACTCTTTTGGAGAGAGGAAGGGGGTTTGCAACTTGTTAAAAATGTTAACAATTATGCATCACCCCTTATTTATTGCAGCTGTCAAATAGTTTGTTGCCTTTTTTTATGGTTTTTTTTAATTAGAAGGAATTAAAGTGTTAGCTCCTTTTTCAACTTAAAACACTTTAATTGCACTAGTGCTGTTAACAAATCTTTTAAGGTTACAGCATTTGCCTTTAAAAGCCCAGCATGATAAATGTTAATCTGCCTGGGAGACACATCAACAATATGGTTAGTAGAATTATTTTTACAATTAGTTGCGGAATGTTACACATTTTTAGTCCATTACCGAACACAATGTCATATTCTCATTCTCATTTTTCGCCTTTAATAATTATAAACGAGGAATTATATTAAAACATTTTAGCAAATGTAAGTAGTGTTATGTATGTAATTATCTACAGAAGAAAAAATTACTATAAAGACGGATACTTATAGAAAAAGATACTATAAACGAAGACGAAGACTTTCAAAGTATTGATTTCTATCTTTGTAGTAATTTAGCCGCGACAGATTTGATCATTTGATCATTATCATCTATACTGCATTTGATGAAATCTGTTAATAAACTCTTGTTTGAATATATGAAATACATTAATATATTTTGTTCTTCGTTCTGAAACATAGTAGGCTTTGTTAATGCTATATCAAAAAAGTAGAAACATATTGTTCAACCATAAAAGATTTTCTTCCTGGATCTTATATACAAATATAAGATGCTTAAGATTGACAACATGGTTACCAATGTTAAGTTCTTTTAAAAGATCTATAATATCCTTCCAAAAATGTTTAACACATATACAAGTAATAAAAAATGTTCATAATCCTCTATAACATTACATATATTGCATAATGAATTATTAGATATTTTCCATATTGCTAATTATGTTTTGCAAGACAGGATATAATGGAAAAGTTTCCATTTAAATATTCTTAATTAATTATCTTCTATTATATTAAATGTGAAATTAGGCACTTTAGTAAAGTATATTTATTTATTTTCCCATTTAATGAAACCTACTGGTTTTTCCTTTGTTTTGCTTGATAAAATTTTGTAAATATCCTTAGTTGAAAGGTTATGTAGACCATGTAAGTACCCTTGACTATCTTTCAAATCTATATTCTTCCACGTTTTAACTTTTGTTTGTTTTGATAAATTCTCATGTTAATATTTATCCATTCTTTATGAATAGCCTTTATTAGCCTCGAGTAATCAGAAAACCAGTTGTTCTTAGAACTTAATCTTTTAAATAGATAATTTTGAGAAGTTTCCCCATTCCTAGGGTTTATTAAGTCATTGATAAAAATAAACTTGTTTTTCATCCAATGAGTATAATGAGTATAGAATAAACATTTACCATTAAATTTAATAAAATGGTTACCCCATATAATTTGCTGTCTTATTTCTCTAAAAAAAATTGTGCTTTTTTGTGTTTACTTGGTACTTTAATCCATGTTTTAAAGATTTCAAGATAGAAACCAGGTAGGACATTTTTCATGTTTTCTACCGAATTTTTTTTATCTCTATTTATTTTAAACAGTAAAAAATCTGGACCATATTAACTAAAATAGTACTGAGGTATTTTTTTCTAATTAGAGGAATTGCTATTTAATTATCTTTTTACCAAATTAATTTGAATAGTATATATGTAACTGTCTATATTACATATGTTATATTTGGAATAATGCCTTCACAACTGTTATTCGTCCTGCTATTGTTAAATTTCTTTTCCCCCAGTCATTTAAAGTTTTTTCTGATTTTGAAAATTGTTTTTCTACGTTTAATCTTCTACATAAGTTTTGATCATATCCAAAATGAATTCCTAAAGATTTAACAACAGTGTTAGACCAATTTATAATTTCACATGTCTTTGCAATGCTTTAACCTTCCTAACCAGATACCTTCTGTTTTGTTTTTATGTTAAATTTAAATCTAGATAGTGTACCAAAATTTCTATTAAATTTAAAGCTTTTGATATCTCCAACTTCGAGTTGACAAATAAAGTTGTGTCATCAGCTAGCTGACTTAATTTTAAACTACGTGTTTTACAGTCAAGTTTTATATGAATCCCTTTAATTTCTTTTTTTCCCTTATTTTGCAAGCTAATTTCGACTGCTGGCATGAATATTAGCACTCTGACTGGACATCCTTGTTTAATCCCGCGAGTAGGTATAAAGGGTGCAGGTATCCACCCATTGTTAAGCAAACAACCTTTAATATTTTTATAAAGTGTCTTTACCCAATGTAGTATTGAGTTTTTAAACACAAATTTCTTTAGTGCACTATACATGAATTCCCATTCAAGAGAATCAAATGCTTTGGAACAATCTAGAAAGAGTACTGCGCCATCAATTTTATACTGTTCAGAATAATCTGTTATGTCTTGAATTTGCTTAATATTAAAGCCTACATATCTATTTTTAACATAACCATTATGATCATTGTGTACATTATGTAATATTGGTTTTATTCTCTGTACTAAAGTATATGCAATTATCTTATTGTCAACATTAAGATGTGTTATAAGTCGGTAATTATTAAAGATAAAGGGTCATTTTTTTACACAAGAGTAATTAGTCGAATCTTTTGTTTGTCAGTAAGTTCCCACCTTTCATAACATTTATTAAAAACATTGAATACCATTTCTTTCAATTCTGTCTTAAACATTCTGTAAAATTCTACTGTTAGCCCATTAATTCCAGGTGATTTATTTAATTTCATGTTAAATATTGAATTTGTTCATTCCTTTAAAGTCTATAAGCCTTCAAGATTTTCACTTTCTTTCATTAATAAAAAGTTTTCAGTTTCAGTGTTATCAATATAGTTACATGTACATATGCATTCTTTTGGGGGTTCTGTTGAGGTATATAATTTAATATAATAATCTCTTTCAATTTCAAAAAATTTACTTTGATTTTTTCTATACTACCATTTTGATCTTTCAGTGCACTTATGTTTTTTCTTGTTTGTTTAGATTTTACAAGGCCTCAAAAATACTTGCTATTTTTTCACCCTCCTCAATCCATTTCACTCGGGACCTTACTTACGCTCCTCTTATTTTATCATTATACAGAGTGTTTAATTCACTTTCAATTTGTTCAGCTTTTGTTTGAATGAGTTTTACATCTTTTTGTTTATGTAACTGACTGTTGTTATCTATTTGTATTTTTAATTTTTTTTTACAATTGCTCTAATTCAGATATTGTGTTTTTCATTTCTTTTGTTTTGTCTACAGTTATTTCTTGTTACATCCCTTACATCAGCTTTAAAAAGGTCCCAAAGTATAGTTATATCTTTATCTACAGTTCTGATTTTATATTTATTTATTAAGTTACTTATTATTAATTTATACTGTTCATCATTCAAAATGTTGTTATTTAGTTTAAACTATCCCGGACCTTTATTTTCTGTATTAGTCTATTTTTATTGAGATAGCTTGGTGGTCAGTACTTTTAATTATTGCCGGTCTTATATCTGCTGTCAGTATTTTTGATCTAATATCAATGTTTATGAGAAAATAATAAATCCTACTAGCTATATTGATGTCATTTTTTCGTCGCCATGTAAAGTGTTAGCTCTTACTATTGTAACTATTTCTAACGTACACAACGACTGCGCAGACCTAAATTTTGCTTTTGAGATAGTACTATCTCATATAGTTATGACTTTAGAATGTAAACAATTTCCAAAATGAGAATGTACATTGCAACTGTTTCAATAAGGTCACGTGCCAAGAAACTAGTAAACCTAAATGAAACCCAAATGATGCTGGAATTGACCTGCGAACCCTGAACGAGGTAAACACCAAGGTAATGGCCCCTATTACATGCGACGCCCCTTAAAAAGGCATCCCAAAGTCTCCCTGACATCAGATGTATCGCACTGAAACGAAAACATCACTTAGACCAGAGTTTTTTTTTATTATTTGGTTTACAGGAAATTTTTTAAAAATAGGATTGGAAGGAAGAAATCAAACAATGAGTTGATAAAAAAATAAAAATAAAAAATAGAAAGCTCTTTTGTGTTCCTTTTTGTAGTTGTCATATCAAAGTCTTTTTTCTCGTCCTTGACTTTTGATGCATTTTTGGTTATAACAATAAACTGGTCCGGCATATTCGGCCAACCGAGTAGCAAATTGTAAAGCTTGGTCACTTGAGGGGGTACCAACATAAATCGAAAGTTGTGAAAGATCGCCGATGTATGTAAACTGAAACACAAGCCACAGAAAACAATCCGGATGAGATTGGACAAAAGAACCTTTTGCTAACTGCGTGAAATCTTAATGAATGTGCAACCTCGACAGAATATTAAAGCATTAAAAACAGTGATGATGAAAATAAAGGAGAAAAGCTTAGTGTACTGTACATGGAACTAGTACATTTTTTAAACAAAAAAACCCATAGGTTTTGTTTTATTTTTTTATTCAGATTGAGTACTCAAATATAAACAGTGAAATTCTGTGCGATTCTTTATTATTTCACTTGTCTTGCTTAGAATTAAAGCCGCAATAAAACAAGCATGTTTAACATTATTTCTCAACATATTCCATCCAAACTGTTTCCCTTCAAGAAGGACCACCCATAGTTTAAAACCACTTTTATGGCTAAAAAGGGATTTTCTTACAAAAGAGAGGCCACTAGCGATAGGAATTGAGACAGCTGGATATGTTTGTATATCTCAAATTCCTAAGGTTAGTATAATGTAAAACGAATTCGTCCATGTCGGATTCCCTTACATACAGAATCCATCCAGCTGCTTTATTCAATTCATCAATATTTATAGCTAGAAATACTTGCTGTCATGCTAATTTCATTAAGTTCAAAATTCCAGCAGTTGTCCCTAATCGGCTTCCTTACATACCGAACCCTTTCAGATGCATCAAACTACTTTTGATAGCTTTAGCAATTACAGACAAGTTTCATAAAGACTGCAAGATGATGAAGAAATTTAGTAAAGTCTTTATATTACCCATCAAGCTGTTGCTAATTATCTATTAGGGCCCTTTCAATAAAGCGATTTCGCATTATATACACTAAATGCAGTATTACGTTTTGTTAAAAAAACCGTAAAAACGTAACAGAATATATCATTTTTATCAATAGTTAACATTTTATGTAGGCTACTTTTTCTTGGGCACTGTTTTTGACCTCGTCATCAACTGATTGAATAGAGAGAAGACTTGTCTTAAAACACTGTTTATTAAATTCCAAATAATGCCGTTAAGAATCAAAGTTTAAAAGAATAAACATTTAGTTCCTCCTCTTATTGGACCAATAAATTTGAATTCTTTCCTTTTATCTTTTATTTAATTGTGTGTCCGTCTGAATATCAAATATCAAACCCACGAATAACTTTACACTGAGACAGTAATAAATACTCTTCCAAATAGAAAATCTTTTTTTTGGTTATGAAGGGATCAACCGAGAGGTTTTTCTGTCACACATTGAGTAAAGACGTCGCTGCATAGAGTAAGACATAAACTGAATTAAGTTTTAAAGAAATGGTCTTAACGTTAGGCACTCTTTAGGTTCTCTTTCTTTTTATTTATTGAAATATTGGATTAAAAAAATTAAATATAGGTGGCAAGTCAAATCCATAGTTACGATTATTAAAGTGTGAAATTTACCTAGAATATTAGCCAATCAAATTCCATGTTAGTGATGCAGGTTTTAACTATTTTAACTTTACTTGTATAGGTTTTCATTTCTATAGATGTCTATCTATCTATAAATACTGCTGGGCTCCCCTTTCGGGTATTACTACTAAAATATGTTATTTTGTTTATTTTCAAGGAATCTGCCGTATATTAATCCGTTTTTCGGGTAATAAACGCGAATCGAAGTGGTTGTTTGTGTATTGACGATCGAACGGCACCGGAAAATACCTGGGGACACCAACTTCAACTCAAAATAAATATATGTTCCTGACGTCATATAAAGCTATTTTTGGTATCCAATGAAAGCTTAGATTTTCATTTTGTGCATAAAAAGTGGGGAATTTTCCGGTAAATTTCAAGGTCAAAAAATGATATAAAACATTCAATCGAACGGCGCTTAAAGGCAAATTGATAAATCGAAATTCCCCCTCCTATTAATTAAACTGCAATATTTTTTCTTTAAAACGAACCAAACATTGTTTAAACTGTACGTCAGGAACATATATTTATTTTTATTGATAGGAACTGTGTACAAGGCTTGCGGAGATTATTTGACGGTGCGATATATGGAGTCTTTGTCAATGCAGAATATCGAAGCTGCGACGTCATCGATGAACATTATTTACCTGTTACCATTTATCATTGTGTAAAGTATCATATCAAAACGATTTTCTACCTGTTTTAAATCGCTGCTATTAGCTGAGACTTGGTAAAAGGTCCAAGGGGGAGGGACTTGGGGGTGGGTTCATTTATATCAAAACTTGGTGGAAACAGTATGGTGATAAATAGAAAGTGCAATATTATGAAAAATTTGGAAGGGAAAAGGGGTTCACAGTCAAATGTCATGATGAAATGTATATTTATAAAAGTTGCAATAAATTGTGGTCTTTAGCTAAACAATTTTCAATTATTATACATCTGCACTTAGACAGAAGATATATTTATATGCGCAACCACTAAAACAATATAAATTTTATTGACCTGGTATGTCTTGAAAGTCCAGTGTATATTTGTCGACAAAAATGATCTTGATAATTAATATTACAACTGATAAGTCACATGTAAATTTAATTAAAAAACATAAAAAGTTGTATTTTGTTCTTTACAATATACTGTAGGGTTACCAGATGTTGTCCTTGATCCTCTTACAATGAAGAAGTTATTGCTTGACAGGGAGGAAACCGGTAAATGATAAAAATAAAAAAAATGAAAATAGGCAATTAATTTTAAAGAATATTTATTGATATTGAGTCTTACATTTGTAATAAAAACTGATGCAAACTTTTGGTCTCATCAGTACATTTAAATTTTTTATATAATATATTTTAATATGCTGAACAAAAAATGTTTAAATGCAACAGCATGCTATTTATTCTGTGGCTGTATCTAATATTCATCACGTGGTCTGTAAACTTTGAGATTGCGAGTTTCAGTCTCACTCATGATCTCTACAGTATTCGTAATTGACAAGGATTGCCAGTTTCCTACTAAAGGTCATGGTTTTTATCTCGGCAAATTAGCTTCCTATCTGAATAAAAACTTTATGTCATGATGTAACTGAAAAATTGCTGAAAGGTGGCGTTAAAGAACACTCAAAATTTTACAATTCAAAGTTTAGAAATTCTATATAGTAGGTTAAGTGTTGACAATTTAATTTTAGACCTTGCTCTTTGTATTATGTCTTATATAAATGTCTTTACGTTTTTAAGCTCTAGTGGCTTTGTGGTTTCTTTGTTTTATTTTTCAGAGGTCTTCTCTGTGAACAGCTGGTCTGAACAACAGATGAAGAGTTTTATTTGGACTTATTTTTGCTGGCGAACTTCATTATTATTTACATTTCTTTTCATTCTGTTTATTTATTTTTTTTTCATTTTATTATTTTATCAAATAAAGAATACAAGATAAAATTGTTTTTCTTACAGATTATTGACATCTTGAAAAATTTTACAACAATGGATTTCAAACAGCAGAGTTCTGGTTATCCATGTTGGAAATTATAGAAGCAGATGATACAATGTCATATAAATATAATCTGGCAAATGCAGTTCATATTCTACACCTATACTGTCCAAATATATCTTCATTTCTTCGAAGAGTTAAAGGTGTTCGAGCTAAAGAACTAAAAAATGGAGACAATTCCATTCTTACAAAGGCAGCAATAGACAGAAATAAGTTGATAATCTTGGCGAGGAATGTGTCAATGTTTCTTTTATATCGAGGAAATTAATTTTAGAATTAAGATTATATAGAAACAGAAACTGTGTCCTTGATAAAACTTGTGCTCTTTGGATACACTTTCTATGTAAACTAGATACAATCCCACATTTAGGAAGAGTTTGGCTGTCTTTTGCAAGAATGTTTAATAAAAAGAACAAACTTAAGTTGGATGCTAAAAATGTCTATCTAAATGGTCAATATCATCCAACTAAACCAAAGAAATGTATAACATGCAATACAAAAAACAGAAGTTGGATACCGAAAAGCAAGGAAATAACATTTTTTATTTTTTTTGCTGAGGAACTAAATCAGTTTATGACATTGAGGAGAGAAACAATGAGCATGAATTTGCAACTTTACGATTGTAAAAACAAATGATAAAGTTGAGAAGCCAACTTGCTCTTTCGCAACAGAAAAATGGATGTTTTGCTGTAAGAAATATAAATAAACATATAAAAAGTTAGAAAGCTGTTGGAGGAAAATTCAGATCTCAAATAAAAAAATAATAAAATGCTTAAAACAAACAAGGTAAAAGAAAATATAAACGTAAATCATCTCTTTTTAACTACTATAAAAATAGAAATACAGCTATATCTGGTACAGTTATGGACAGCTGCCTGCAACAAAATGATCATGATACCACACAAGTTTTAAAACAAAACATTTTACTATTAGAAAATTAAAATGCAGAAATAAAGGAAACATTTGACGAAATGCTATAAAGTAAGGAAATCTGTACATTTCAAAACGTAAAATATTCTGACTGCGTTAGATAGGTTAATGCTACTTTACTTGCCTGTAATGTTGAGGTAAAAAATTTGGAACATGTTGTAAGAAAGGTTTTGGAAAAACTTGCAGGTATGGATGTAGGTAGACTACCCAAAAAAACCTTTGCAAAAATAATGCTGGTTGAAGCCAAAGCTCTAGCTCAAATTCAGAGTTTAGAGGCAATGGTTGGAAGCAGCAACATATTGCATACTGATGGAACAAAAAGAAGGGGACGAGAGTATGGGGGTTGTAAATAGGTACATCCACTTGGCAGTATAGCTTAGGTATTTCTGAATTGGTTAGAGGAAATACATATTCTTTTTTTAGAATGATAAAAGACTTTTTTAATGATTTATCTTCTTTAACAGACCAGGAAAATATAGAAAAAAAAGACAACTGAAATTTAAAACTCCATACAAAATATGATGACTGACAGGCATGTTGTTAATAATTAATTAGTGGTTGAAAACTTTAACAATTTCACTGATCGAAATTAATTATTTTAAGTGTAATTTAATGCTTAAGTAAATCTTGGATCTCATGTAGAAGTTGCTCTGAAGGAATGGGAAAAATCTATATTAATTCATCATCATTAGAAATAGGAACTTGGAGTAACAGTACACCTGATTATATGAGGGGATCAACCAAACTTTGTGTTCCAGGTGCAGATCAGAAATCTGGTTATGGATTGCAATTTCAGTCATTTCTTCAAAATTTTAATCCACCCGTCACATTGCATCTGTCATCTTTTTATGGTCATCGTATTAATATATTGTTCTCCATGGCAGCATCCGTCTTCTTTCATCATAATCATATCAAAGATTTTATCTCCCTATATTTTACTGACAATCAAAATAACTTAGTTTCTTCTGTCTCAACATATTAAGGCAACAATGCTTATTTAGCTGGATGTAGGGGTATGGCTCTGGGAATTGTTGACAAGCTGTTTACTGGTCCATTATGGCGCCAAATAGAATCTGCATCTCATATCTTAGATTTAAATAACATTTGGTTTAACTTTCTCCAGTATTTAGAGAAATATTCGCAAGATCCGTCAGAACTTTTGAAAGGAGATCCTATTTATCCTGAATCTACTATAAATGAAGTCTTTGTCAGTTTATTTGGAGTTGACAATGAAGAGTTGAATACATTTACTTCTGAAGCATTGCAATTTTTGTGCACAAACTTTCTTATTATAACTCACCGCCAATTAGTTGACCATCTTCCTGGTGGCAAGTACCATGAAACTTCAGAAAATTTCAAACAATTAAAAGAGGTATCAGTTAATGTGGCTACAACAAATATTGTTTCTGAACGTGATTTTGCCAATTTAGAAAGACTACAAAAAGAAAAGCCAAATGCAAATACTATAGCATTAGAAGACATTATTCTTTTCACCAATAAAAAACACTGAACTGGTTGAATAATATGGATGTTGAAAAAAAGGCAAAAATATTCCAAATTGCAAGAACAAATGCACCAAAGATGATAGAAATGTACAACAAGAGAAAAACTGAAATAAAAGTAAAACATATAGAAATGCTTAAAAATAAAAGGGAGTAAAATTTAAAGCTGCTGGTTAAAAAAAATGAAGACATTATAAAACTAAGTAAGGAAATTGAAAAATATGGTGGACTGGGGAACAGAAAAAGATACAGATAAAGCATTAAAACATTGTCAAAGTTCCAATAAAAATAATGCTGTAAAAAGTAAATTGAGATACTACAAAATTGTTTTGAAGAAAAATCTATCTAACAAATCACTTTTCCAGTTTACTCATTTTAACTAACCACTTAGTTTTGATGAACTACTTAAAAATCTAAAAACAGTAATAAATTTGAGTGTAGGTACATGTACATCTATGGAGGAAATGGAACTTAATGTTCAACATACACCAACATTTATAATAAGGGGAAAGGATGATCGAGAACGCGCTTTATGAATGAGTATAGACAACAAACAGAAGTCAATATTACTGATAAAGGTCCAAGTACATGAAATGTTTTTGAAAAATCTTTCAATGAAAATACTACCATTCACAACTTCAAAGTTGTAGAAATGGTAGATGGTGCATATTCCAATTGTTGGTATAGAAGACAAGTTTTTATAATAGTCAATGAAAACACTGCACTGGTTTAATGCCTGCACCAGTGTAGTAGAAATAATAGTGTTTTTCAATGGACAGCAAAATATGATGAGATTGAGGTTCAAAATATTTTTATTTTCGAGTGTGGTTTTCAGCTCTAGACAAATGACAGTAGTGGCCGGACACGAAAATTCCAACATTAACCAATTTAAATTCTAAATATGAAGTGTACAAAAAAATATTTTTGAGAATAAAAAATACATGTACTATTAGTTAGTGGCTAATAATCAAACACACTTTGAAAAGCTAGATTTAAAAGGATTATTTTGATACTTCAAACTTCAAAATCGGATGACAAATAGCGAAAATTTTCATGAAAACTGATATTTTGCGCAGTATTTCACGTAACAAATTAAACTTGGCGGCCATTTTTCCAAATGTCTAACAGTTTTTAGAGAAATATGGTGATAATGGAAACAAACTAAAGCACATAACATATTGCACATACATGTCAAGTTTCATGAAATTATCTTTAGTAGTTTTTAAGATATCCTTATTTGCATGCTATTTTCAGCCACATTTTTTGTGATATATGGACATATTATATAGTGCCATGAGATGATAACGGTAATATTTGATACATTCAGCTATTTTAACCTATATTTCTACTACAAACCCTTTCTTAAGTATTATGTTATTTTCCAAAGCTGTTTAAACAAGTCATAAGAGTTATTTTTGTATGGGATATTGATATACTAGTGTGTAATTTCAGAAAAAAAACCACTGGAAATCTGTGTACAGATAGGTTTTCATCACTATAAAACAGAGGTTTCCACACTTTAAAGACATTATAATTTTGTGGTGTGCATACTGACATGCTGTTATTGTTGTTAATTCTTGAGATACACATACAAATAGTAACTTTTCTTAAAACCATGTAAACCTGAGGTATAATAAGTGAAATATATCCCCTTCAAATTTCCGAAGGGGGCCTCGGTGGCCGAGTGGTCAAGGTAGTTCGTTTACTATTGATCACGTGGTCTGTCAACACTGAGATTGCGGGTTCGATTCTCACTGCAGGCAGGGTGTACTCAACTCCAATCTTAATTGACAAGGATTGCCAGTTTTCCTACCGCAGGTCGGGGGTTCTCTCCGGGTACTCCGGCTTCCTCCCCCATTGAAAACTGGACGCCATGAAATAGCTGAAAAAGTGGCGTTAAAACATCAATCAATCAAATCAACCAATGTTTCCTAATGCATACAAACTCATGTCACTTACCTATATCACATTTAGGACGTCCATGCTCAAAACCCGGATTACAACCAGTAGTATTTTTACAGATACCAGTTTCTTTATCACAGGCATTTAATATGCATCCAGAACAAGACTCATTACAGTTGAAACCAAATTTGCCTGTGTTACATTCTAAAATTTAAAAACTTCTTAAATCGCATAGTATTGATGGTATACCTAAATCGAATACTTAATTTGGTAATTTAATATTAAATGATAGGTAAGACTGTGTTTTAATCACCCATTGGCGAAAGAATAGTGTATGTGTTGGCAGAAGTATATTATAAGTAAATTGTTGCTAGTTTTCAGTATTCTGATGTCGTTGAAAACTGACAAAAAGTTATTCTTCAACATACGGTGCTCTTTCTTACAAATTAACAAAGTTTATTAAGGAAGCCAGATCTGATTTCTAAAATGTTTGGCTTATAACATTGACGAATTTTTTAACAATCATTTAAAATGAACAAAAGAAAAAAGCAACAAACGTTTGTTTTTAAATGCTGAAAAATATATTGTCCTTATTGCCTAATATGTAATATTATTTTGTTAATAGTAATTAACCATTATAACTTTCGTCTTCAGCGGCACTCATATAAACTTCAAATTCCAAAAGGACCCGATGCAATAGCTATGGAATATTATTATCGGTTGTATTGAGATTAATAAACTCTGACTTCAGCCGCTGATGGAATGTTAAGAAGTTCAGAAGTTCACCTTTGGGGCCTTAAAGTCACTTTCTTTGGTGATACAATTACAATATTAAAACATGCTCTCTTATGTTCACTACTTATAATAAAAACAGCAAATTTAATTAAAATATAATTGAGAGTTGAACGATGTATAGAAACACACCAGTTATCGCGATATCACATTACAGTGTGATTTTAAAACATCACGATATATTGGGGTTTAAATAGTTCAATGATTTTTAAGTAAATAGTACAAAAGAAATAACATTTATACTCATCTCCAGGTACCTAAATACCAAGTTTGAACTAAATCAATGAAACTGATTTCAAATAAATCCAGAAAACATATGAGCCGTCTCATGAGAAAAGGTACAAAAACTTTGTGACGTTGTCATCGAGAAAACGGCATCGGAATGAACGTTATGATTTTAACGTTGTTCAGTTGTGAGTTGTTTTTGCAGACGACGGTATCTTCGTGAAAAACTTGACAATTGGTTGTCAAAACTTTACAAAATTTGGGGGGAAAATTATTTGAATATGGATTTATTACTGTGTAATATTTAAAAAAAAAACTTGCGATATTTTTAATTCCAAATAAAAGAGTTTACCACAGGTCAATAATCAGTACGTCTGTCACTGGAAACCCCCCTTTGAAGAATTGAATGATTTCCAGATCCAGCCTGGTATTTTCTGAAATTTGTCATTGATTTGACGAATATGTACAGAGTGGAATGTTTATTGTATCATCCTTGTACTATGGAGTCGTATATCCCGTGCTCAAGTTAAAGTGAAAGTACTAGTTTCGGAATCCCCCACGTGACCATTCATGATCAACATTTCTAAAAATATCTCGAATCAATAAAAGATCGTATTGTTTCTTTTATTAGCGGATTTGCTATTTGCAGTTTATGACCTTTAGTTTAACAAAACAATTATAGAATAATGGGGAAAAAGTCTTTAAACGCGTTACCAATCTTTTGGAAAATTATTGTTGTCACACACACACACACAACACACACACACACGCACCGGAATTTGAACCCATATTATTTCGGGCGAAATGTGGCCAGAAAACGAAAAAAAAATTGTCGTGAGCGAAGGAGTCTAACGCAAAAATAAACAATAACTACCCTCTACCTTTTGTTGCTGAGTTCACTTTCAATTGGAAATTTTCACTGCCAACATTATTGTGAGTGTTCTACGTACTCGCGGACCAAAATTTTGTTTCACATCCCCCCCACTCCCGCCGAAAAAAATCAATTAAAATTATCAGTAAAAATTAAATAAAATAAAGTAAGAAGTAATAAACATTGATTATGAAATGAAGTCAAATTATTTGGAGTACACCATTTCAATGAGTTGCATTTCAGTGAAATTGATTACTTATTTACGCTGTTTATAAAACTTTGCAGCCTCCCAAGTCACGGGTTCTCGGCCCGCGTTAGCTCCATCATCGATGATTGAGCGAACGCGGACTCAGAACCCTTGACTTGGTAGGATGAAAACTTTGTTGCTGCTTTGTTAACAATCCGTTCTTGTGGCATTTCACGCGTATGGTGTTTAAATATTATTACAGGAAATTGACGAGCTGTGTCATAAACATTTTGGAAAACAATTACCCGTTCGAGAAAATATTTATGAAAATCTGGATGAGAGTTTCCTTGAAGGTCAAAATATCAAATGAATGAAACAATTCACACTACGGAAAGACTGCGTCTGCTTTCAACTGAATTAAATACTGAATCTGATCATGATAAGAGGTCTATTAAAAGTAATGGTGCTGTTATTTTTTACAATGATTAAAATGATGTAGAAGTGGCTTTTACTAAGGGTTGTAGTTCAAGTAAGCCCCATGAATGCTCGAATCAATTGATTGAAAGGAAATAACAGATTTTTTTTTCTAGTTCGGGAAATGACCAAATTGGAACGAGACAAGTATTTTATGGAATCCTTATCGTACGTAAATAATAAATATTTGGGAAAAACGGAAAGTAAAAGAAAGAGGAGAAGTAGTCCGAGAATCTTGTGCCGACCCACTCCAAAAAGCGTTGGACGGCAGAGGATTCTCGGAGTAGAGGACAAAGTGCTCATTTACTTTTAAAAGGCGTTCAGTATGCAGCGAATGTTTTAAACTTTGTTTGGACATTGTTGAAAAGTATTTTCGAAATATAAAAATGCCTATGGATGAAAATGGTGCTGTTCATCGTGAACATGGAAATGCCAGTGTTACACCAAAACAAATTTTTTATAGACTATATGCAAATTAATTCGGACTACCCCAACCTGCGGCTCCACGAGGACGCGATGAAGACCCTCCGATATTTCTCTCTTCGTCCGAAACTATTTTAAATTAAATTTTACAAAGTGTTTTAGGTGTATCCTCTTTTAGAGATATTTGAAAAAAATGTCCACAAATCAAAATAGCTGGTCCAAAAGATGATGTAAGTGGAAAGTGTGAAAAATTAAAACAGTTAATAAATAACTTTATTGTCAGAAAATCAACATTTAAATGATTTGTGACAGCAAACAGATAATACACAAATAAAACAAAAATTTGACAAAATAACAAACATATGAGACTCCCGTAATTATTTCCAATGAATGTTTTATGAAGGAAGAAAGACTATGAATTTTCCAAAAAGTTGTGGGGTTTACTATTTTTTTATTAAACATTCAAGGTCGGGATTTTCGGCTAAAAATGTGTTAATAAAGGGCTTCTATAATTTTAAGTTTTATTCAAAGTGTAAAAAGAAAATGAGCTTCATCGTCAATTTTAATTGGTTACAGTAGTTACACATACCGAGTTCCCGAGGAACCTACTTATAAATCCCTTTCCCTAATTAGAGGATATGGTCAGACAATCTAATTTTTGTTGTAAGATATAGGCAACTGATTGTATCCTACCGACTCTTTGAAAACATCGAAATTCAAGCAAAATCCTTTTATGTTTATATGTTACAATGTAACCAAGAACGCTGACTCTTGCCTACTATGTACAGAGCCACGTGCGTCGTCAATCATCAAATAAAAAACGCAGGTATTTACAGTATATAGGATATAATTTTAAACGTGTATACATTCACGTGCGTAGTGTATTAATAGTATGTATCCAAAATACTCGTAGGAGCTACAAGACTGTAAAGTATTCTTTTTATTATATGCTTCAGGGCTGGGGTTCAGGGAAGATCCAGGGTGGTGATGATCGCATACACATACATGTAGCAACTACATATGTGTGTATTTACATCCATACTCACTTTAACATGTTACCATGTTATATGTGGCCAGTATTTAAATGTTGTTTGACATTTTAGGTAAAGAAAAGATGGGTCAAATGTACATGTTAGATCAATGTTAGATCATGCATTCTCTACCTTTAGTTACGGTGCGAAGAAATGAGGCATGCATCACGTGCATGCATGCAGGTAAAAATTTGGAACTGCTTATTGCTAACAGAGACATATAATTACATAATGTAATTATATGTCCCTGTTGCTAAACATCGGAACCCGCTTTTGAAAAAAAATAATGGCTCAAAAAAGTCAAAATCAGGCAGAAATTTAACAGTTATCGATAATTTGTACAATGTCATTTCCCTTTTGTCTGTAACCGCTGATAAAGTTAGTAACAACTTGAATGTATGTCAGAAACTTATGTAACTAATATATAGAGCCATTTTGTATTTTAAACAGACTTTCTAATAGCATAACGTATCATGTTTGTCCTGCGCGCTTATCTGATACTTGCCGTGATAAAGCCTGAATCAAAAACGAAATTTTTTATGTATATCCTAAAAAGCACGAAGCTTATTTTAATTCGAATACACATTGACAAATTCTTTTAATGCGACTTTCGATCTGCATTTTAAAAGTTAAACTATATGTTATTATTGTATTATGCCGTTATTATCTGAAGTTAATTTTGTCATTAGTCGGATTAACTGCAGAATTTAATCCTATTGCTCGTAATCAAATAAAAATTTCTACCTTCGGTCTGTTTATACAAAATTCGAACATAATATTCATCTTCTTTACGTTATTAAAGCTTCAGACATTGCGAAAATAACGGGAAACGATCTTTATTGAAGAAATTTCCCTTGTCTTTGAAGTTGCACGTTGTTCATCATTTTTCGTAAAATCATGCTAATTTGCACACTGTAAAAACCAATCCGTAGTAAGAATCCAGTCATTTACATATACTTTCCCCATGATGCAACATACCATTCAGTTTCGGGTTTCTCAATGTTTTTCGTGTAGTAAACGTAATTAAATAGAGACACGAATGTTAATTAATACACAACGCACAGCGGGTTGGTTATTGAAAACTTCAATAACTATCATCACGTACACAATGTATCAATAATGATCGATCTTAAACATGAAATCGATAAAAAAAAATGGCGACACTGTTGAAATATACCAAGATTGACCACGGCGGATTATATACATGTATGCAACTTCTTTTTGACATCAAATTGCCGGGAGAGATTCACTCCCGCTCTGCTACATTACGAGTAATGCGTACATCACCAAAAAAAAAAAAAATAACGCGAGGGTACGATTATTGGTTTTATTGATTTATGTGATCCGGCTTTGAATTTAATTTTTGGAATTCAGAACATCTTCTTGTTGCGAAAACAATAAAAGGTAACCAATTTTAATTTTGTTATTGCCAAACAATAATAATTGCAAATTAATTTAATTTAGAACGATCGAATCGACAATTCAGAAAGTTCAAATCAAAATTTACAACGAGCAAAATGACTATTTCCGTGTCAATTAAAAACTTTTTTCTAGTAAGTTGTAAGTAATTGCTCAAATTAAAAAGACCTTCAAAGACCAACTTTGCGTTTCAGAGTTTGTGGACGAGGTATGTATGCGCGAAAACTTTCCGACGTCAAACGTTATTTTTTGACGTTTTTTGCATTTATCTGCCCTTTTTCAAATGTGAATATTTTCCTTATTAATAAAGATACCAACAAACCGAAAAGCGTATATAAATCAGCAGGGCTTGAGCTATAATAAAATGTAAAAATCTGAATTTCGGTAAAAAATGAGTTTTTGTACCTTTTCTCATGAGACGGCTCATATTTTAAGTTGTATTCTGGAAAAAAAACGAAGTAAGATACTTAAAAAATTGACGTAGGCAGAATAATGTTCATGTGCATTATTCATCACAATCCGGCTCCTCCCCAATAAAAACTGGACGCCATGATATAGCCACAGTCCCTGGTATGTATAAGTTAACAAAATGCACAATGCACGAACGATGTACGAACGATGAACCGGCGATATACTGACGATGTACGCACGATATACGAACGATGTACGCACGATGCACGAAACGATATACGATACGATATACGATAGAAACGGTGAGACAGCGTTTATCGTTTTAATAGATCGTTTCGTCTATCGTATGGTATATCGTATCGTGCAACGTTTCGTTTATCGCATGGTTTATCGTATGGTGCATCGTTTTTTATGTTGTCATTGCAGGGTTGAATGATTGTTCTTGGCATAAATGGTTTATTTTTCAATATTTTCTTCAGTATTGAAGGCATTTACTAGTTTCACTAGATACATAATAATTTAAAAGGTACTTAATTGATAACGGAGCATAATCATGTGCGTAAAATTTAGCATCCATATATAACGCTATGTATTTTGTAATGGAACTTCGTTGATGAATAACATTACTTTGACCTCTGTTTTAAATAAATTTAAAAAAAAATAACTTAAACCTTATCTACATTTCTTAATAAAAGCGTTTACATCCATTCGATTGCCAAAGCCGACAAAGTTAAACAATTCTGTCTCTATGTTTTAAAAGCAGTAACTCCTATACATGTACCTTTCATCAAGTTCCTACCTTACTAAATGCGCCAGTTATTTACAAATTGTAACATTGTTGCGGTTTTAAAAAAAATATTATTAAACTTGTTCTGTTGCCGTATGTGTACCTGAAAATTTCCTTTTGAGCTGAGTGTAAATTGATTTAACATAAATCTTAGATCCCTATCTTTAAACATGTACTTTGTTTATATGTTAATTCAAATATTCATAATTCCCGAAAATAAGCTTAAATATTGCTTGCTGGAAGTCAAGCAATCCATCCATCAATCAATCAAATATTCATTAATTCAGCTATAATTGTTTATTCTTTAAACTATATTTTTATTCATTAATATTACTGACACCTCTTTCTAAAATTTAAAAAGATAGTTAACTATATTCACAGACACGTTGTTTGTACAGTAGTACTAAGTGTTCAACTATAAAATTGTTGTCACTTCATGTTCTTTGTTTCAGATAGAACCATGTTTGTTTTCTTATCTATATCTACTGGTTGTTTATATGTCTTACGTGGTAAATAAGTGTGCGTCGCCGCGGTAACTTACAAATCGTAAAGAATGACACATTTGTATATTTTACGACAGGTAATTTTGCGCGATCATCCAAAACAACGATTCAGATTCATACTTTATAATGTAATTCATCCATTTGCAGTTATGAATTTAAACGAAGTGTCTTTTAACAAGACGTTTTTTCGTCCCTGTTGTAAATATCGTAAAACTGTATGTAGCGTTGTGAAGGTTAATTCTTCTTTATTTGTCGAAAGTATACCAAACTAGCCTTAAAATCGAACACTTTAAATCTTTACATAGGACGACAGAGAGAATCACTGACCCTGGACAAGTACCTGACAAACATAAATTCAAATCGAGCGCACCATTTGTTTTCACCGTACAATGTCATGCACGAAACAATACGTATGCATTTATAACATAGAGAATTCAGTTAGATAACATCTGAGCTAATCAATCAACCTTAAAAAATAACAGTAATGTACTTAGTTCGAGAATCCTCTGCCGTCCAACGCTTTTTTTTTCGCGTGGTACGTCAGAGAGCTCTCCATGAGCAAAACAGCAGATTTTGCGACACAGGTCTGGGTCGGCAAATCTCATCGTTTCCAAAGTTAACAAACACTTTCGTCCAGTTAAACTATATATAAATCGCTTATTTAGATATTTTTCTCTATGAATATAATCATCCCACGCAACAAAAAGCGTTCGACGGCAGAGAATTCTCGGACTATAATGTACTGCGATTTAAGTGAGACAAAAAAAATTTTAAAAATTAGCTCTGAATCAACAAAACCCAAGACGTATTTCCAACAATTCCATTGCCACAATGTCTTTTAACAGTTTTATGCGTTGTTAATACACTTTAAAGCTCAAAATATTTGCACTAAAGTTTACCATGAGTTTAGGTTTTTGATTACCTGAAAAATAATTTGATTTCTTGTTTGAAGTTATAAGCCACTTTCAGGACTTTTCACCATGGGGGGCGGATCGAATTTTTAATGGAGAAGGAATAGCGAGAACATGGTGGAAGCCCTTAACTTTTCGGCAAGGAAAGAGGGATGAAGTCGAGAACACTTTTTTAGTTAGTTTTTAGTTGCACAGTATTTGAATATTTCTTCACAGCACTTTAATAATACAAGACGATAGATCCATTTTGTGTTCCAAACATACGTTTTTTTTTAAATAAATTTCAATTCATAAAATAAAACTTTAAAAATAAGCGCGAGACGCGTGATTCGTCATGCACTATAGTTAGTTGAAAATTCGAAAACGTAATTTTATTGTAATGACTGTTACTATGTATAAAAGGTGTTATTTATTTAATGTATAAGTGTCATTTACGTGTTGCTACCTGGGGTGCAAAGGTGCACAAGTAAGATACTTTAATTGTTAATAGGTTAATTGCAATCACCACAGGTGAAAGAGGATAACGTGTCCCTTTGAAGTGATTTTATTACAGTGTAATTTATAAAGCTTTTGATAACTTTCGATGTAACGATGTCATACGGCCGACATCATATTTAGTTGATGGAAAGGTGGAGATAGGTACGAAAGCCCAGAAGGCTCATTCGATATTCGGAATTAGAGATTCGAGATTCGAAATACCATAAATGGTAGGTACCCTAGGACAATGTCGGTTAAACAGCCCATGAGATAGCTGGTGTTCTTACTTTAAACCATTTTGACTTTAAATAAAACTTTGTTGTATGTTCCGATGTATTCGTATCGACTTAAAGAATATTTATTTATTTATTTATTTATTTATTTATTTATTTATTTATTTATTTATTTATTTATTTATTTATTTAAGACAACTCGATAGCAGTTTATATTATGTAAAAAGAAAATTCAGATCCTGTTTAATGCAATAAACTTTTTTACATCAATGATTCGAAGTTATTTAAAAACTATTAATGCACAGTTATTATCCTTAGAGCAGAAATATGTTATTTAATGTTGCAGTTTACTAAACGTAAATAACGATGTACATGTAAAATCAAATTACCCAAGCATTATGCAATGTACGCTAATTTGACAGAACAACAATATGGCGAACGATAACGCAAACGATAAATCGTACGATGTACGATATACGCTAACATAAACGGAAAACCATACGATAAACGATAGAACAAACGATCCACCGTACGATGCACGCTGGTGAAAACGATGCACGATATACTATACGTTATACGGTTCCATATACGAACGATATACGTACGATGTACGAACGATGTACGGACGTTTTACGAACGATAAACGTACGATGTACGAACGCTCAAATCGTTAACATATACGTTCCGAGGACTGTAACATATTGCTGAAAGTAGCGTTAAACAACGTTTAAACAAACAAATACTCATCACGATCTATTCAAAATTCAAGTTTGAAGTCAATATGTCAAATGGTTTTCGACAAAATATTTTATAACTGTGTGTAAATTACAAGGAAAGTTTGTAACTCGTAAAGTTTAACCATTTTATGTTTAAAAGCGATTAAAACCGACTGCTTGCTTTCTGTTAACGATTTTGTGTTGATTTTTATCGTATACTACTGACATTTCAGACAAGTGGACTTAATAGTTTCGGACTAATTAGTCATACAAATTATTCCACGGATTAGGGCATAACTTTTGGGATTAGGTTTATTGACTGGATATTTAACATACACTATATACAATAATTAATTGCAATAAATAAATAAATAAATTGCAACTTGTATTCGTCTTTTGTCGGGTAATTAAAACGTTATTTGTTCCGGTCACAAACAATAACTTTCAGTAAAGATACTGTACGGAGTATACGAGTTTGAAATAAGCAGCTTGTAATAATAAATAAAACGGGAGTTAAATAGTATATTTTAGCGACCTCTGATTGATAAATTTTAATGCTTTGTTAGAGAGAAAAATAGCTGCAAAATATTAATTTAACTATGGTATTCAGAAGGTATATATTTTCTATCTTACATTGGCTTTTGAATATTGTTTACTTTGACGGAAACACTGTTTCAACTAACCAGTTATTGTCTTCACTGAAATTAAACACCTTTCATAATCCTCAGTTTGACAACAAAATAAAATACATGTTAGGAATCTGATGATTTCATACCTGTAGAACAGTTATCACCAGAGTATCCCCGTTGACATCCTCCTGGTGGACATGAGCCGGATATATGATGGCAGGGTTGATTTATACAGTGACAAATCCTAGCACAATCCTTTCCGAATGAACCGGAGTAACACTCTTGAAAATTATAAAGAATATATGTTAAACATCTTTCATAAAATGCTTGATGAATGAATGAATACAGTTTTGAAAGGCATTTATAACATAAAAAAACAGAGCAATTCTCTGTAACTGATACACGCGCTTCTCCATCTCAAAGAATGGCAAAGTCCATGTTTTGCTCTAGGAAGTTTTACATATTGTAAAACATATCATGTGCGCATTTGCACTTTGTGGCAAAGATTCCGCGAAATTTTCATCGACAATGGATGCTAGGAATATAAATAATGTAACAACCAATTTCATTGGAAAATTTGCAGTCTGTATTTTTAAGCTACGCTAAATATGTTACGAATAAAAGATTTAGGCGGACTTATCAAACCATGGCGTGTATCCAATATATCGTTACAGCCTGGGATTTGATACAGCCCTTGCTGTTACGGTAATACAGCCTTATTAGAAGGTTTTGGCAAGGAGTTTTAAGAATACTTCACACACACAAAATCCTTTGGACCTGCATGCCTCAATTATATGTTCAAATACCCTAACATATATACCAAATATAATCGCTGTTACTAGAAGATATTTACTATTTACATGACCTGCAATCTGTAGACTATTTGTATATCAAAGAATATTTTCAAAGAATCTAAATCATGTGGCCCTGCAAGCCTCCACAATGTGTACAAATATACTACAGTGCATAGTAGTGCAACGTTTTGAAGTATCTTAATACTAAATGTTTTATATAATTCTTGATCATTTCATTTGCCTTGCTTAGAATTAAAGATGCAATAAAACAGGCATGTTTAACAGGATTTTTTAATAGATTCCGTCTAAAATGTATCCCCTCAAGAAGGACAACCCTTAACTTTAAGACCACTCTAATAGCTGAAAAGGGATGTTCTTACAAAAGAGAGACTAATATACCAGCAATATGAATTGAGACAGATGGATATGTTCGTATGTTTCAAATTCCTAAGGTTAGTATCTATGGCAATATCAAACGAATTCGTCCATTTTGGATTCTTTTACATGCAGCATCCATACAGCTGCTCTATTATATTTAGCCAATATTTATTGCCAGACATACTTGTTGTCATTCTAATTTCAGATCAAGAGATAAGTACAGTTCTCGTTTTCTCACCAGTTCAAAATTCGAGCAGTTGTCACTAATAGACTTCTTTAAAATAAATCCCCGTCTTCAAGAAATCATAAAACCTTCCATTTTCACATATGCCTACAAATATGTAGTTTTAGGTTACTACAGTACGTTTTCTTTCCACTAAAGAACAAAAAACCAAATTATGCTACAGCGAAGAACAGGTTTATTTTATGCTTATGCTAGATTTTGTGATCGACAACATAATTGTAACTTTTGGAGGATGTGTTTTTCAGCAGACAATCGGAATTCCAATGGAGGCAAACTTTGCCCCATTCCTTGCCGATGTGTTCCTGTATTCTTATTAAACCAAATTATTAAACCTCTTATTAAAGACAAGAATATAGCAGAAGCTAGGTCAATTTATCTTACATATAGATACATTGATGATGTACTTTCAATTAACAACCCTCAATTTGCCGAGTGGCTTCCGTTAATATATTCTTCAGAACTAAACAGCTTTAACTACATCATTTTTATACCAACATCTCGAAACTGACACCAACGGTCATCTTAGCACAAGAATTTACGACAAACGAGGCGATTTTTATTTCAAAATTATAAATTTTCATCATCTGTGCAGCAATATTACAGCTTCTCCTGCATACTGTGTATATATTTCTCAATTAATCAGGTATGCAAGAGCTTGCAGCGAGTATACTGATTTTTGCAAACGCCATCTGTTTCTTCAGAATAAACTTATAAACCAAGGTTACGAAAAACAACGACTCGTCCGCACCTTTAATAAGTTTTACTATAGATACCACTTGTCTATAAATACCCTATCGCTTTTGAAAATATGGTTACAGACAGTTTTTTTCCAATTTTTGAATTCAGTGTGCAGTGAATGTGCTTCGATGATTGTTGGATATACCTATTAGTGACTAGTGGTATATGTATATTGGAATTACGAGATCAATAGACTCCGACTTGTCAGAGGACAACATATATGCATATTAGATCTCGAATATTTTTAGATGTCAGATCACAGGAAATGTAAATGACAACAAAACCAATAATCACACATTAAATGTTGAAGCTCGCTTATATGTTTATTTATGCATACAAACTCATGTCACTTACCTATATCACATTTAGGACGTCCAGACTCCCATCCCGGATTACAACCGGTAGTATTTTTACAGATACCAGTTTCTTTATCACATGAGTTTAATATGCATCCAGAACAAGACTCATTACAGTTGAAACCAAATTTGCCTGTGCTACATTCTAAAATTTAAAAACTTCTTAAATTGCTTAGTATTGATTGTATACCTGAATCGAATACTTAATTTGGGGAATTCAAGTCACTTTCTTTGGTGATACAACTGCAATCTTAAAACATGCTCTCTTATTAACACTGCTTATAATAAAAAAACAGTAAATTTCCTTAAATTAAAATTGAGAGTTGAAAAATTTATAGAAACACACCAGTTATCGCGATATCACATCACAGTGTGATTTTTAAACATTACGATATATTGGGGTGTAAATAGTTCAATGATTTTAAGAAAAAGAGTACAAAAGAAATAACATTTATACTCATCACCAGGTACCTTAATAGTTTGAAGTAAATCAATGAACTGATTATAAGTTATATTATGAACTTATATATACTAATTTTGAAATAAATCCATAAAACAGGTTTTAAGTTGTTTTCTGGAAAAACGAAGAAAGATACTAATAAAAAAAATTTACGTACGCAGAGTTATGTTTATTTGCATTATTCATCACGATCAGTCTCCTCCCAAATAAAAACTGGACGCCATGATATAGCTAAAATATTTGCTGAAAATAACATTTAACAACATTCAAACAAACAAATAATCACGATTTATTCAAAATTCAAGTTTAAAGTCAATATGTCAAACGGTTTTCAACAAAATATTTTATAACTGTGTGTTAATTAAAAGAAAAGTTTGGTGCAGTACTTCCACCTGTAAACGCAACACTTTGACTGATTGATAACTGATTGCTGACGGATTTTGGAACGCTGACGGATCGCTGCTGACTGATTGATAACGAACACATCCATCCAAAATTATGAATTCGTCATTACCTTGGTAACCGTCAGCGATCAGTGCAATCAGTCCAATCATTGCGATCCAGAATCCGTCAGGTATGCATAAATCGGTCAGTGTATTATCGGATAGTTATAAATACATAATTTGAAGATGAAACGATGTTTGCTTTTCTTCCAGCGAGCAGTATATCTGCCTTATTCAGGACAAGAACCAGTTAAAAAAAAACAATCAATTAGAGAAAGATGAACCAAAGGGCAAAAATTCTGAATTCCACTGGAAAAATATGGGGTATGAGTAGGTGCGAAAAATTTTCTCTTTTGAGCCTTGACGAAATCTACAAATGAGATCCTTATCGTGCAAGGAGCGTGACACTTTCTAAATACGTCTCCCACTATATATGATCCGACGCCAGGCTTCTCCGTATTAGGACCTGAAAACCCCAAACCTCCCATATCCGCCACCTAAGGACGCGCTTGGAAGCTCTAAGAACCCTAATAACTAGTTTAAAATACTCTCGAATTTTTAAGAAAACATTTATACTTAAATATAATAAAATATCGAACGCCTAAAACAAACATAAATTAAACCAATTGTGACGGCTAAAATGCGAAAAGCATAATTGATTTTCATCTTAGACTAACATGTTCGCATCTTTAACTCAGAAGTATCTATATGCAAGCATGTTTAGTATTTTTTATTCCAGATCTAATTCTGTGTTATTCATGTGACACAATGAAATAGTGAATAAAATATATGATAGATGTTTTCGCTTTTGTAGTAAATCTTATTTAGTATTATATCCAGAATTGGGGGACAAAAAGAAAACTTTGATCAAACCGCGACACATGATCTTTTTAAGCGTTTATAATAAAAAAAAAAACTCGACTTCGGTGGTTAAGGTACAGTGACGTGCAAAAAGTATTCGGTCACAATGGCGGTCTTGTTTACGTTGCAAAGTGAAAGTCGATTTTAAACGTCCTTGTCCTTTGACGTAAAACACATGTGACATATGTAAGGTATTTTAAGGACTTTCATGTCACGTGATAAGGCATAAAAATACCAAATTTCTGTCGTCTGCTAATGGAAAGGTCGGAAAAAAAACACAAACAAAAGATGGGACGTAAGAGTCGGGAATTGTCAAACGATGTTAAGAAAATGATTATTGAGCTATTCCAGAATGGATTTTCACGACGGAAAATAGGTGAAGTCCTAAATATTCCAAAATCTACTGTTATTGATACTGTTCGTAAGTTTTTGACTAGCGGTTCTGTAGAAAATAAGCCTAGAAGTGGCAGATCGGCTTTGGTGAAAGAACGGGCGTATCGGAAGTTGGAGAGAATAGTAAAAACAAACCGTAGGGCTCTCTTAGTGACATTACGTTGAAATATAATGAACAAATCCCCGACCTTGTTACTAAAAGATGTATTCAACATCATTTACACAAGCGCGGATACAATAGACGTGTATGTAAGAAGAAGAAAGTTGTGGTCCGAGAGGTGAATGAACAGACGGAAAAGGTTGTCTTGGTGCAAGGAAAAGCGGCATTGGACAGTTCAGCATCACTAGAATCGAGTTTTTTTGCCAGATGAGAGCAAAATAGTTATTGGACAATATCTTCGTGTTCACATCTGGAGGAAGCGGGATAAAGGTTGGAGACCGGACCTTGTTGAACACCACGCAGCCAAGCCGAAGTACGAGGTTATGATATGGGACTGCATTTGTTGGCACGGAGTCGGCACGACAACTGCAGTAAACGGGAATATTAATGCAGCTAAGTATATTTCTATTCTTAATGTTAATTTCTGGCCGGTTATCGCATCGTCATTTTTCTGCTGGTGGATATTATTTTCAAGATGACAATGCGCCAGTCTACCGCGCTAGGGTAACCCAAGAATACATCGCGGCAAACGGGATAAATGGTATGAGCTATCCAGCTCAGTCTCCAGACATTCACATTATTAAGAATGTGTAACAGTGTGGCTCTACATCAAAAGGAAGCTTCAAACACGTGTAAATTTTATAAAATCTAAATACGATCTGTTCCGAGAAATTAAAACAATCTGGATGAACATTACACCTGCCTACGTCCAAAGCCTTTACATGTCAATTCCCAGGAGGATCTTAAATGTAATCAAACTCAAAGAACACCTGACAAAGTACTGAAGGTAAGCAAATTAAATATTTTACACAAAACATAACACTTGTTGATATTTTAGCCATTAAATTTTCTACTTTCACTTTCACGTTTTTTAACGGCGGGCATTGTGACCGAATACTTTTTGCACGTCACTGTAGCAGTTATCTACTATTAATCATCAAGGTTGTCTGTTCGACCCTTACAGCGAGAGGGTGTTCTCGACCTATCCCTAAATAAGCAAAGAGTACCAGTTTTCCTTTCGAAGGTAGGCGGTTTCGCTGTGTACCCTAGGTCTTCCATATAAACACTCGAAGCCATATTATATAGACTAGACTTAGATAATTTTTGAAAATGGTGTTAAAACAAACTTCACACATACATCCAAATAATGCTAACGCGAAAGCGTGAAGTGAAAAAAAATACGATTCCGCCTTCACGTTTTTCGTCTTTCTCGCGTTTTCCGCTTAAAAAATGTGGAAGACAAATACGAGAGGTACGCCTTGGCACGCCAAATATTGATATTCTTACAGATACTCACTCTAAAAAATATTTGGAAAATAAATGGAGAGAAGAATTGGGATACAAATGTTTCTTTTTCAGGAAATAGTAGAGATGTAGCGATCTTAATTAATTACACATTTCAGGTCTCTGTACACAGAAAGATATCAACGGTAATTATGTAATTCTCGATATAACGATTCGGGAGTGTCGAATGACCCTTATAGGAATATATGGCCCAAATAAAGACTCGACAAATTTCCATTCGAAAATTGAAGAGCTGGTGTCGTCGTTAAACAACAACTCATTAATAATCACGGTGGGAGACTGCAGCCATATTCTCAAAAAATAGTAGACGTAATTTTAAACTTAGCGTAAGTTTATGTGTGTTTTAATATTCTCAAAGATTCGTAGTTGTAAGTTACGTGTAAAATTGATCGTAAACTTACGTCTGCTCCTGAGCGCTCGTAAGTCCTAGCGTCCCTCATTATTTTGCAAAGAGAAATCATTTTTCAAGCCATTCACTACTTAGCATCTTTGATTTTGTTGCACGTGACATAGAACGACGAAAAAAACATTCAAAATTTGCAAATATTTTGAAAAATGTGTTACTCATGGGGAATAACTCTTACTAAAATTTATAAATTTAAAAAAAAGAAACAACAACCGAATTTATGAAAAAACCTTCTGGAAATTAAACGTTTCCTATATGATTTGCGATTTTACATCATGCTGTTTTATTTATGTTAAAATGGAAAAAGGTTACTTATTGCTTTATTATAACACAAAACTACTCGTTAATTTCTACATTGAAGAAACGTAACTTTAAAAAAGGTCTTGTTCAACGTTATGGTAAATTGACACATATTCAAAATTATGCAACACACCAACTAATATCTTGACTTTATTTTATTTTATTTATTTATTTATTTATTTATTTATTTATTTGTTTATTTATTTATTTATTTATTTATTTTAATATCACTTTAGCCAAATATAAATCCGTATTTCCTTCCACCAGTCAACTGCTTTGTGCGATTATGCAATTAAAAAACTGTAATAATTTAAGTACTTTGAGGTAATTATTTCCCTTTCAATACGTTTATTTCCAAAGCGAAAGAAGTAACTGAGCATTTGTGATAACGCTACGTGCAAAACGTAAGATTTACGATTGCTATTTTACGTGCAAAACTGCGATTACTTTCGAGAATACGAACAATCGTAGACGTAAACGTAAGTGTAAATTTACGATTTTTTTAGAATATGGCTGCTGGAATGTGGCGCAGGATATAGTCTTGAAACACATAATTACAAAACAAAAAACAACCCAAAAGCTCATGAAAAAATTATGCTTTTAAAGGAATCATTAGATCTCATTGATAAATGGCGTGCAATGAACCCAACAACTAAGCGATACACTTGGAGGGGACCCGATCATAAACAAAGTAGACTACACTATTTTCTTGTATCGTCAGACCTTCAACCTTTCATTAAATCCTCAGACATTGAAGTAAGTTATAGATCAGACCACTCTCCTCTCAGTATTTTAATAAATTTTGCTCTTTTACCAGAGGTAGAGGTACATGGAAATTTAACCATAGTATCCTCCATGACAAAGACAATGGAAACAAGTGTGGACCGTGAGCGCGCTCACAAAGAAATACCCCCCGCTTCGCTTCAAGTTCAATTATCTCCCCTGAATAATATCCGACAGCAACGAAAATTCTTCATGTACAACAACATATGATGTACTTCCTTTATGTAAAGTTTCATCAAAATCTTTCAAACTGTTTAGGAGGAGTTGCGCTTACGAGGTCTCACACTGAATACTATATTTAAAAAGTCAAATTATCTCACACTGAATACTATATTTAAAAGCCAATTATCTCCCCTGAATAATTTTCGACAGCGACGAAAATTCTTTATGCACATCTACATATGATGTACTTCCTTCATGTAAAGTTTCATCAAAATCTGTCAAGCGGTTTAGGAGAAGAAGCGCTTACAAGGGATGTGGAAAGACGGACAGACAGACAGGGTGATTCCTATATATCCCCCAAAAAAAATTTGCGGGGGGTATAATAAAGTAAAGGAATGTATTAAAAAATGAAACACTGACCTTCATAATCCCGACAACACTGTATACTCTATCAATCCACATCTCATATGGGAAATGGTTAAGTGTAATATACGCGGCAAAACTATCGCTTATTCTTCTTATAAGAAAAAAAACATGACAAAAAAGAAAATGAATTAGAAAGGACCCTAGAAGAATTACAAAATCAGTACCATGAAAGTCCAAATGAAGACCTACAATTTCAAATAGAGCAATCTGAACACAAGCTTAGAAAATGTAGGGAAAAGAAAATAACTAATTTCATTGCACGGGCAAAAGCCAGGTGGCAAACCGAAGGTGAAAAATGCACAAATTATTTTTGTAACCTGGGAAAAGCGCCAATTCAATAAGAAACTTTAACAAAAATAATAGATGACAACGGTCTAGAAATAACAGACCAAACAGAATAATCTATCATCAAAACATTTTCTATGAAAGACTGTACTCCTCATCATGTCCAGTACTCAACAAGTAGCATAAAACACTTTACTTCGATGAGGATGATTCCTTCAATGACTTCATTTCTGAGAAAGAAAGCGAGTCATGTGAGGTTGATTTGACTTACTAAGAATGTTTAAAATCCATAAAAAATATGAAAAATGGTAATTCTAGAGGCATAGATGGCTATACAGTGGAATTATATAAATTCTTTTGGAATGATTTAAAAACTACTCTGATAAGCTCATTTAATTACAGCCTAGAGATAGGAAGCATTCCCACATATCTAACTCAGGGCTTAATTACATCCTTACCAAAAGAAAACCCAAGGAATTCCTACAAAAATTGGAGGACCCATAACCTTACTAAATGTGGATGCAAAAATTGCTTCTTTTGCAATTGCAAATAGAATTAAACCAATGTTAAAGAAGTTCATTAGTAACACTCGCCAAGGGTGCATGCAAGGCAGATATATTGGTGAGTGTACTCGACTAATATATGACCTTATTGAAGCTGCAGAAGAAAAAAAATCCCTGTTCTACTTTTATTATTAGATTTCAAAAAGGCGTTTCACACTCTTGAATGGTGATTTAGCAACAAAACCTTAGATTCCTTCCAATTTGGTCAAGGATTGCGTAAATGGTTTAAGACTCTAAATGCCAATACACAAAGCTGTACTGCAAACAATGGGTATTGCTCAAAGTTTTTTAATATCAAAAAAGGGGTGAACAATCCTTTATCACCATATCTCTTTATACTATCATTAGAACTACTGAGCTCTGCCTTAAAGTTTGATCGGAATCTTCAGGGTTATGAGCAAATCTAGAGAAAACTGAAGCCATAAGAATGGGGTAAAAAAAACACCCTAAAAATAAGCTAGCACCGGACCTTGACCTGAAATGGAATTTTAATGGAAAATTTAAACTACTAGGAATTGAGTTTGATATGTTTAAGGAATACAAAACAAAATCAGACTTCCACAAGAAAATAGCCAAAATAAAAAAAATGTTAAACATATGGTTATATCGAGACTTAACCATTCTAAGAAAGATCACAGTCATTAAGACACTAACCATGCCAATCCTTTTTCAATGCTTAAAAGTGCTTCCAAAACCTCCTGACAACTTTTTCAAATCTATAAAGAACATTTTCTTTTGTACTGTTTGGAATAATAAACCAGACAAAATCAAAAGAAATATTATCACTAACCTTTACCATGAAGGAGGCCAACAGATGCCAAACATTAAAGCTTTTTGCATGCGTCATGGATAAACAAAGTGTTAGACCTATTACACCTTGCCCAATGGAAAACTTTAATCTCAGAAAAATATGGAAAATTTGGTGAAGATAACATCTGGATGTTAGATAAATGTGGCCTAAATACTTAATCTAAACAGTTAAATAACTTTTGGAAAGACATTTTTCAAAACTGGAGTTTTATTCACTTAGACTCTAGTGAAGTCCATATGGTTTAATGAAAACTTTGGAGGTAAACCATTCTTCTATCAAAAATTATGTAGGGTTGGTGTTTTCTACCTTAATAATCTACTTTCTGAGAACAACTCAATCATATGAGGAATTTAAACAAAAGTATCCATTGGGAACTATTTTTTTACAATATCAAGGTGATCTCCATTGTATACGACTGGATTTGAAAACAAAAATGCAAGAAAATACAAAACCAGAACAGATTTTCTAAGAGTCTTTGAAATATCTGAAGTCCCACACAAAACCAAGTCAATACTTTTATAAGAAAATTCTCCCAAAATTAACTGAAAGTCCTGACAAACAACAACAAAAGTGTAGCTCCATTCTTGCCACAAACATTGAGAATTGGGAAGATATACATTCAATTCCTTTTGCATTTTTCAATAATAACAAGGTAATTATCTTTCAATATAAGTTTTTGCATAGAATCCTTTTCACAAATTCTCTTCTGAAAAAATGCAATATGAAAGAAACTGATCTCTGCACTTTCTGCAATGAAACATCAGAAACAACACCTTCCTATAGATAAGGGAAGTGTGACAGAAGTGATATTATGTTTTAATAGTTTTTATTTATAGACAAAAACTAATCTTAAACATGTGATTGTAGTCAAAAACTGAAACATTTATACTTTGTATTGTGAGCTGTTTGAAATGCCATGGATAACAAGAAATACAAAAAAATATTGTTTGAAGTCATTGTGTTTTTTCTTTTTCAATTATTATTATTATTTTAATGTGATGTTTATATTCCGTCACATATTCATTTGTTATAGATTGTGGGAATTTCAATTTATCATTTATAACTTCAGACTTTTTCTGCTTAAAAAAATTTCAAAGACAAATACGATACGTACGCGTTGGCACGCGAGGTCAAATATTTTTTGAAGTCGTGGTGTGTGTTTTATTTTATTTATTTTTTTTTTTCGTTCAAATTATTTTTGTTAATAAAATGACACTATATAATGTTTAAATTCTATCACAGATGCAAAAGTTATAGATCGGTGGCAAGTTTTAGACTTACTTTTAAGTTAAAACGAGCCACTAATTAGGACACAACAGTTGACATTTTTATACTTCTTATATTAGCGAGTGAAACGAATTTTCATATTTCGAAATATTTATTTCACTGATCGGAAGTTGAATGGACGGATTGGAGCGATCAGTCCAAATCAATCTGTCAGATCAGTCAAATCGTTCCAAATCCGTCGATTGAAAATGATATGACGGATTGTGAACGATTTGACTGATCTGACTGATTTATAACTGATTGATGACGGATTATGGAACGCCGGTGACGAATTTTTCTAAAAGTGTTGCTTTTCAATCTCAAGTACTGTAACTCGTAAATTTTTACCATTTTATGTTTAAAAGCGATTAAAACCGAGTGTTTGCTTTCAGTAAATGAGTTTGTATTGATTTTCATCATTTCAACATTTCAGACAAGTGGACTAAATAGTTTCGGACTACTTAGTTATACAAATTATTCCACGGATTTAAAACCTAACTTTTGGGATTATGTTTATTGACTGGGAATTTTTTGTGGAATAGAGACTGGAACTTTAACAATACATTTAACATACACTATATACAATAATTTATTGCAATAAATAAATAATTAAATTGAAACTTGTATTCGTCTTTTATCGGGTAATTAAAACGTTATTTCTTTCTGTAACAAACAATAACTTACAGTAAAGATAGTGTACGGAGTATACGAGTTTGAAATAAGCTGCTTGTAATAATATTTAAAATGAAATTAAATAGTATATTTTAGCGACCTTTGAGTGATAAATGTTAATCCTTTGTTAGAGAGCAAAATAGCTGCAAAATATTAATTTAACTATGGTATTCAGAAGGTATATGTTTTCTATCGTACACTGGCTTTTGAATATTGTTTACCTTGACGGAAACACTATTTCGACTAACCAGTTATTGCCTTCACTGAACTTAAACACCTTTCATAATCCTCAGTTTGACAACAAAATAAAATACATGTTAGGAATCTGATGATTTCATACCTGTAGAACAGTTATCACCAGAGTATCCCCGTTGACATCTTCCTGGTGGACATGAGCCGGATATATGATGGCAGGGTTGATTTATACAGTGACAAATCCCAGCACAATCCTTTCCGAATGAACCGGAGTAACACTCTTGAAAATTATAAAGAATATATGTTAAACATCTTTCATAAAATGCTCTATGAATGAATTACAGTTTTGAATGGCATTTATGACATAGAAAAAAAGAGCAATTCTCTGTAACTGATACACCCGCTTCTCAATCTCAAAGAATGGCAAAGTCCATGTTTTGCTATAGGTAGTTTTACATATTGTAAAACATATCATGTGCGCATTTGCACTTTGTGGCAAAGATTCCGCGAAATTTTCATCGAAATTGGATGCTAAGAATATCAATAATGTAACAACCTATTTCATTGGAAAATTTGCAGTAAGCTACGATTAATATGTTACGAATAAAAGATTTAGACGGACTTATCAATCCACGGCCTGTATCCAATATATCGTTACAGCCTGGGGTTTGATACAGCTCTTGCTGTTACGGTGATACAGCCTTATAAGAAGGTTTTGGCCAGGAGTTTTAAGAATACTTCACACACACAAAATCCTTCGGACCTGCATGCCTCAATTATGTGTTAAAGATATTTACTATTTACATGACCTGCAATCTGTAGACTATTTGTATATCAAAGAATATTTTCAAAGAATCATGTGGCCCTGCAAGCCTCCACAATGTGTACAAATATACTACAGTGCATAGTAGTGCAACTTTTTGAAGTATCTTGTTACTAAATGTTTTATATGATTCTTGATCATTTCATTTGCCTTGCTTAGAAATAAAGATGCAATAAAACAGGCATGTTTAAAAGGATTTTTGAACAGATTCCGTCTAAAATGTATCCCTTCAAGAAGGACAACCCTTACTTTAAGACCACTTTAATAGCTGAAAAGGGATGTTCTTACAAAAGAGAGACTAATATACCAGCATTAGGAATTGAGACAGATGGACATGTTCGTATGTATCAAATTCCTAAGGTTTTTATCTATGGCAATATCAAACGAATTCGTCCTTTTGGATTGTTTTACATACAGAATCCACCCAGCTGCTTTATACTATTTAGCCAATATCTATTGCAAGACATACTTGCTGTCATGCTAATTTTCAGATTAAGAGATAATGACAGTTCTTGTTTTTCTCACAAGTTCAAAATTCGAGCAGTTGTCACTAATGGGCTTCTTTAAAATAAATCCTCGTCTTAAAAAATCATAGTATAAAACCTTCCCTTTTCACATATGCCTACAAATATGTAGTTTTAGGTTAGGTACTTTTTTTCCACTACAGAACAAAAAAACAAATTATGCTACAGCGAAGAACAGGTTTATTTTATGCTAGATTTTGTAATCGATAACATAATTGTAACTTTTGGAGGATGTGTTTTTCAGCAGACAATCGGAATTCCAATGGAGGCAAACTGTGCCCCACTCTTTTCCGATTTGTTAGAAGCAAGGTCCTTTTATCTTACATATAGATACATTGATGATGTACTTTCAATTAATAACCCTCAATTTGCCGAGTGGCTTCCGTTAATATTTTCTTCAGAACTAGAAATACAGAAACAGCTTTAACTACATCATTTTTATACCAACATCTCGAAAATGACACCAACGGTCGTCTTAGCACAAGAATTTACGACAAACAAGGCGATTTTAATTTCATCTATGCAGCAATATTCCAGTTTCTCCTGCATACTGTGTATATATTTCTCAATTGATCAGGTATGCAAGAGCTTGCAGCCAGTATACTGATTTTTGCAAACGCCATCTGTTTCTTCAGAATAAACTGATAAACCAAGGTTACAAAGCAAAGACTCGTCCGCGCCTTTAATAAGTTTTACTATAGATACCACTTGTCGAAAAATATTCTATCGCTTTTGAAAATATGGTTACAGATAGTTTTTCTCCAATTTTTTAATTCAGTGTACAGTGAATATGCTTCGATGATTGTTCGATATACCTATTAGTGACTAGTGGTATATGATACCTATCCGTTTTATCAAATAACTAACTCAAATACTACAGTAATCGAAGCAGGAGGTTTGTCATGCCATTAAACCTGGTTTAACCTACCATTTCTTTTGAAATGCCTGTACCAAGTCACGACCATTGCTGTAGTTACTATATTTTTGGTTGTTGGTTCTGAGGTTGACGGTTTATCGGACTTTGATGTGTGGATATTTTGTTTTGACAGTTTCATCGGTGTTCATTACTTTGTTATTACATTCAATCATTACTGAACCCTTTCAGGTGCATCAAATTACTTTTGATAGTATATAGCTTTTATATACAAGTTTCATAAAGACTGCAAGAGGATGAATGAATTAAGCAAGTCTTTATATTTACCGTCAGGCTGCTAATTATCTATTTGGGCCCTTTGAAAAAAAGCGACTTTGCTTAGTCTACACAAAATCCAGTATTTAAGTTCTGTTAAAAAAACTGTATAAACGAAACATAATATATCATTTTCATCAAATAGTTAACATTGTATGTAGTCTTATTTGATAAAAATTAATAAACAACAAGGAAAAGAAACAATATTCTCCAGTACAATCGACGGCTGATAATATACCAAATTAAAATGAATCTTATAACCTATTCACAAAATGAAGGTCAGCAAAAGAAGAAAATGAATTTTGTCAAGTATTAATTATAAGGCACAATTTACTAATACGCTGGAAATGCAAACTGCACAAATAAAACATTCAGTCAAGTAAGATTTGAATTGGAGACATTGACTTCCAATTTTTTTTCTGACGATTAAAATTTAAAGTATTTTTTTTACAAAATTTTGCATTCTAGTATTTGATATGAAAAATGTTTCGTTTCTTATTGTGTGGTGTAAATAAAATGTTTGCATTGATGTCAATGAAACGATGTTTGTAATGCGCACATTGACAAACAATGCACTACCATGTAATAGTTTAGGCAAAACTTATTTTACCAGAAATCCTGGACAAAAATCCTCAAAGTTACTCATGGAGAGTTTAGAAAGTTTCTTTCCATCCTCGAAATATTAGGTTGAAATAACCTTAAGTACTGTATGGAATGCAGTTTTGCATATCGGGAAAGTTTTTTTTAAAGGTGAAACTTACCGGTTAATCATTTGTCGTTCATGAAGGTAATTAACAGGATAAGCAAGTAATCACATAGGATTTTTTAGCAATTACGAGATCATTAGACTCCGACTTGTCAGAAGACAGCATATATGTATATTGGATCTCGAATACTTGTCAGATCACAGGAAATGTAAATGACGCGGTGACAACAAAACTAATACTTAATATTCACACATAAATCTTTGAAGCTAGCTTAAATGTTTATTTATGCATACAAACTCATGTCAGTTACCTATATCACATTTAGGACGTCCAAACTCCCATCCCGGATTGCAACCGGTAGTATTTGTACAGATACCAGTTTCTTTATCACAGGCGTTTAATATGCATCCAGGACAAGATTCATTACAGTTAAAACCAAAGGTGCCTTTGCTACATTCTAAAATTTAAATAATTATTTCATAAATTGCTTGGTATTGATTGTATACCTAAATCGAATACTTAATTTGGTAATTTAATATTAAATGAGTAGTTTCTATTGATTAGGTAAGACTGTGTTTTAATCATTGGCGAAAAAATAGTGTATGAGTTGGCGGAAGTATATTGTAAGTAAATTGTTGATATTATTCTGATGTTGTTTCAAGCTGAAAAATTAAACTACTCTTTCAACATACGGTGCTTTTTTTGACGAAATGGCACAGTTTAATACGAAATTTCTAATATAGAAAATTATTGCAGAACGCAGGTCTCGTTAATAGCATTGACGAATTTCTAGACAATCATTTTCTAATGAACTAAAGAAACAAGGAACTAACATTTTTTTTTAAAGCTAAAAAATATATTTTTTTTACATCGAGTATTATGTAATATTATTTTGCGAATGGTAATTAATCGTTATAATTTTCGTCTTCAGTGGCAATTTTATATACTTAAATTCCAAAAGGACCCAAAGCAATAACTATGAAATATCGTTTTTATTGAGATTAATAAACTCTAAATTATGCCGCTGCTGTAATGTTAAGAAGTTCAGAAGTTCCTTATTGGGGCATTAAAGTCACTTTGTTTAGTGATACAATCACAATGTTTAAACATGCTCTCTTTTGTACACTACTGATATTAAAAACGGTAAATCTCATTAAATTATAATTTATATTTGGACTATATATCGAAACACGCCAGTTATTGCGATATCACATGACGGTCTGATTTTTAAACATCACAATATATTGGGGTTTAAAAAGTTAATCCACGAAAAAGATATTATGTACCGATATTGCAAATTTAAAGTTAATCCATAAACATGAGTTTGTATTGATTTGAATTGTATACTACTGGAGTTAACATTTCGGACATGTGGACTTAATAATTTCTGACTGTTTAGTGATACAAATTAAGACATAACTTTTAATATTGTGTTTATTGATTGGACATTTCTTGTGTGATAGAGACCAGAACTTTCAAAATACATTTAACATAACACTTTATACAATAATTAATTGCAATTAATAAATAATTAAATTGTAACTTGTTTTCGTCTTTTGTCCGGTAATAAAAACTTCCAGTAACGATTAGTAGTGTAAGGAGTATACGAGCTTGAAATAAGCAACTTGTAATCAAATTTAAAACAAAATTTTAAAAAAGTATATTTTAATGAGCTTTGAGGGATAAATTTTAAGGCTTTGCTACAGACCAAAATAAATGCAAAAAATTTACTTAGTTTTATAAACACAACCCTGGTACTCAGAAAATATATGTAAGTATCCTGAACGTATCCTAAAAAGACGTTTTTAATTTGTTTTCCTTGATGTAAACACTATTTCAACTAACCAGTCTTCACTGAAATTAAACAGCTGTTATCATCCTTAGTTTGACAACAAAATTTAATCTGCTACATTTCTTACCTGTTGAACAGTTATCACCAGAATATCCCCGTTGACATCCTCCTGGTGGACATGAGCCGGATATGTGATGGCAGGGTTGATTAATACAGTGACAAATCCCAGCACAATCCTTTCCGAACAAACCTGAGTAACACTCTTGAAAATTATAAAGAATATATGTTAAACGTCTTTCATAAAATGCCTGATCAGAGCTCCAGATAAGATTTTCTTAATTGGGTTTTTTACCCATCATATGATTTATTTCATTGGGTATTTTTTTTATATCACTTTTATCATTTTTTTTACCCACTCCAAAATAAGTTAATTGGGTTTTTCACCCATCTAAAATTTATTGAATTGGTTTTTTTTAAGCTGAAAAAAATGTACTTCACTATGGTTTTATACATGTAGATAACCTTTTGTGGTTTTGCAGCAACTACAGAAACATTTGAATGTATTGTGCAGAGAGCATAGATCTTCCATTTGACCAAGACATACATCTTAAATAACACAACAAATATATTGTACCTTTGACAATGGAAACTATCTTGAGGTCAAGATTACTTATAGACAATAGTTAAATGAGAGCACACAGGTCTATTCATAATTAATGGACAGCCAGTATTTCTAATCTATATGTGCACTCCAATAAAATTATTACAAATAGTATTGTTTGGTTGGTGGATGTCACGGAAGCCCTTTTTCTTCCACTTCTATTCATCATGGGGTCATTATATCCTATTCATGGAATGAATTTCCATGGAATGCATTCACAACATGGCAAGGTGAAAAAATAGTCCCAATTTTCTCTTTTGTTTCTGCTTTTGCTTATACAGTACTTGAGATTGAAGACGCAACACTTTTATCAATCCGTCAGCGATCCGTCAGCGTTCCAAAATCCGTCACCAATCAGTTATCAATCAGTCAGATCAGTCAAATCGTTCCCAATCCGTCAGATCGTTCCCAATCCGTCCATCCGTCAATTGACGGATTTGGAACGATTTGACTGATCTGACGGATTGATTTGGACTGATCGCTCCAATCCGGCCATTCAACTTCCGGTTAGTAAAATTAATATTTCGAAATGTGAAAATTCGTTTCACTTGCAAATATTAGAAGTATAAAAATGTCAACTGTTATGTCCTCATTGATGGATCGTTTTATCTAATATTAAGGCTAAAACTGGTATAAAGTTATTAATAAAAAAATGGAAATTCCCCCAATCTATTACTAATGCATCTGTGACGAAATATAAACATTACATAGTGTAACAAAATAATTAAAACAAAGTAAATTTAAAAACGCACACACACAATGACTTTAAAAAAGCATCTCGCGTGCCAAGGCGCACGTCCGTATTTTGAAAGCGGAAAAAGTCTAGTCTAAAGTTATAAATGATAAATGGAAATCCCCCCCCCATAAAAAAACCTATCACTAATGCATCTTTGACGGCATATAAACATCACATAGTGTCATTTTATTAAAAAATAATTAAAAAAAACCACATACACAATAAATTTAAAAAATATTTGACCTCGCATGCCAAGGCGTACATCTCGTATTTGTCTTCGAAAAGTTTTAAAGCGGAAAAAGCGAGAAACACGAAAAACGTAAAGGCGAAATCGTAACATTTTTCCACTTCGCCTTTTCGCGTTAGCATTATATGTATGTTTGAAGTTTGTTTAACACTATTTTAAAAAAAATATATTAGTTTATATAATATGACGTCGAGTGTTTATTGGGAAGAGCTGGAGTACCCATCGAAACAGCAAAGTTTCGACAGGAAAACTGGTGCTCTTTGCAAATTTATAATGATGTGTCGAGCACACTATCTCGCTGTAAGGATCAAACTTGGTGATCAATAGTAGGTTACTGCTACCTTAACCTCCGAGGTCGTGGTTTTTTTATTGTAAACGCTTAAAAAGATATCATTTGTCGTGGTTTGATCAGTTTTTTTTCTTTGCCACAGTTCCTATGAATTCTGGTGTATAATACTGAATAAGATTTACGACAAAAGCGAAAACATCTATTTATATATTTTATTAACTACCCCATAGTGTCACATGAATTTACACAGAATTAAATAAAGAATAAACTTATGTGCCACAGTTCCTAAAAATTACGCTATATAATACTGAATAAGATTCACGACAAAAGCAAAAACATCTATTTATACATTTTATTCACTATATATCTCATTGTGTCACATGAATTTACAGAGAATTAAATCTCAAATAAAGAAGAAGGGGCCTCGTTGGCCGAGTGATCAAGGTAGTTCGTCTACTATTGATCACGTGGTCTGTCAACACAGAGATTGTGGGTTCGATTCTCACTGCAGGCAGGGTGTATTCGACTCCAATCTTAACTGACAGGTCCTGGGTTTTCTCCGGGTACTCCGGCTTCCTCCCCCAATAAAAACACCATTCAAACAAACAAACAAATAAAGAATAAACTACTGTGCCACAATTCCTAAGAATTCCGGTGTATAATACTGAATACGATTTACGACAAAAGCGAAAGCATCTATTTATATATTTTATTCACTATCTCATTGTGTCACATGATTTTACACAGAATTAAATCTCAAATAAAGATTAAACTACTAACAGCGTTTGTATATCGAAGCTTATGAGTTAGAAATGCGAACATGTAAGCGTGATACGAAAATCAATTCTGCTTTCGCATTTTAGCCGTCGTAATTGTTTATTTTACGATTTCTTTTAAAGTCATTCCACAATTAATGATATATAAGTATAAATGGTTTCCTTTAAATAAGGAAGTACTTGAAATTGGTTGATAGGTTTAACAGAGCTGCCCAGCGCGTCCTCAGCTGGCGGAAATGGGATGTTCTCCCGTTATTTATATATATATTTTTTTTTGGGGGGGGGGGGGGTGGAGGTGGTTCAGGTCATATTAAAATTGCCGCGAACCATAGTGACATGTTTAGAGAGTGTCACGCTCCTTGTACGAAAAAAAAAAGTAAATCTTACTCCCCAACCCATGCCCCATATTTTTCAAAATTGCCCTTTTGTCAATCTTTCTCTAATTGATTGAAGGAGCCAAGTGGTGATGTTAGTTCATCAACTATTGATCACGTGGTCTGTCAACACTGAGGTTTCGTGTTCGAATCTCACTGCAGGCAGGGTGCACTCGACTTAATTGAAAGGGAGCCAGTTTTCCTACTGGAGGATGGGTGTTTTATCCGGGTGCTCCGGTTTCCTTCTCAAATAAAAACTGGACGCCATGATATAGCTGAAAAATTGCTGAAAGTGGATTAAACAATATTTAAACAAGCAAACAAATCTAATTGATTTATATTTAACTTATTCTCGCCATAAATAGAGCTGAAATACTCTCGCTGAAAGAAAAGCAAACAATCAATCAATACAATAAGTTATTGTTTAAATTGAATGACACTTTTTTAAAGGCAAGTTTTGAAATGGTTCTGTTTCATCGATATGACACTGTAATGACAATGTTAAGACCTAAACAATTTATAACGTTTTGTTAAAAAAATTACTATTTCGTACTGAAACGTGTGTCTATTTGTAACACATTTTTACGCTTAACCTCAGTATTCGCAGACAATTCTCCCCGGCGTTATTGGGGCCTAGGTGGCTGATTGGTTAGTCATCTACTAGTTGTCACATGCCTGTCAACAGGTTGTGGATTTTCGAACGACTGCAGATAGGGTGCCCCCAATTCCACTTTAATTGACAAAAGACTGTCGGTTTTTTTACCTGTACTCCGGCTTTCTCCCACCCCACCCCCAATAAAAAATGGACGCCATGAAACAAATGGAACAATCCAGCGTAATTGCATGTATACTTTTTTAAACATATTTTATTGCCTGTCCAATAAAACTTGCGACAAGAATTGCTGTATATTTTACAATACAACTTTTGTTTAGTAAACAATGCGTTTTGATTGACAATGATTGTTTAACAGTTGAACAATTAACAGTTTTATAATTGTATTTAAAATGTTGTAGACAAAATAAAAACACGCAGGCATACATTTAAGTAACTAATAATGATGTCAAAAAGAGGCCACGTTCTTTCCTATATGTGAAATAAATCTGTTACTAATTGGGGGAGTCGGGTCGGCTTAATATATGACAAAAAATATACATGTAACAGGTCGCAAAAAATCACGAGTCGCGGGAATAAAAAAAGAGAATCAATAATGGATTACGAAAAAAAACATTTACCTCTTCGTTACTGATATGCCTTAAATAGAGGTTTTTTGAAGGTTTACAGGACTCGGTTCCCAGATATGTCCTGCTTTAAAGAAATGTGCTTAATTATATAATATAAAGAACAAAAATTTCTTTAAATATGTTTATTTATTCATTTAGAACGAGACATTGTATTAACAATTCTTTTAAACGCATGTTTTTATTTTATTATAAAAAAGGTATAATAAATGCATATATTATATACAAATGACGCAGAATCCGTTTTATCTTTAAATTATTAATTTATATGAATCCGTCAATAAACTAACCGATTTATGCATATAATTAAATGACGGATTCTGGATCGCACTGATTGGACTGATCGCACTGATCGCTGACGGTTACCAAGGTAATGACGGATTCATAATTTTGGACGGATGTCGTCATCATCAATCAGTCAGCGATCCGTCAGCGTTCCAAAATCCGTCAGCAATCAGTTATCAATCAGTCAAAGTGTTGCGTTTACGGGTGCAAGTACTGTAACTGCTATTGCTTAAGAGTTGGATATTTTGAAAGGTATGGAATTACTGTAGAACAAGAATATATTTTTTTCCAGACAATGTCTTTACAGTGGAAGCACTTCCTTAAGTGTGTAATGTGGTACAATGTGACCACAACATTGAAATGAAAGTAGAAAAACCATTCTTAAACTTTAAGGTAAAATTCCCGAAAAAAGTCAGTGGACACGTATACTTTTATCTCCATTTTTATGTAATTTAGCATTATATGTGTAATGCCCCATATATGAAATTTTACGTGAAAGAAAGATTTTTTTAATACAAAATTTTGATGTCTCGCCCGTTCTGTTACTTTTGCACAAGCCATCCAAAAGGATAATGACCTCTCATGGTGCCAACAACAAAATAATAGACTGGTTCTAATTATAAATACGATTTTGTAAGAAAAGTATTTATATTTAACAGGGAACATGCATCTCTTCTTGTGAAATAAATCTCCATACCTGGAGCACCGTATGCTGCATGAAATAGACATTACATTCGGAATATCTCAGTTGTTACGTTGTGAAATAATGGGATCGTAATTACGCAACTTTGTGTATTTATTTGAATGAATTCACGCAATCACTGAACAATTGTATGCACTCATTGAGTGAATTAAGCATGTTTCTAAAAATTGATTGGGTGTTAGACCTTTGATATTGCGTTTTGCAACGCAAAGCAATAAAAATAATTGGGTTTTATGAAAATTTAATTGCGTATTAACGCAAATACGCAGCTTATCTGGAGCTCTGGCCTGATGAATGAATTACAGTTTTGAATGGCATTTATTACCAACTGTAATTATTGTAATTATCTTTCCAGATAGGCTGTGGGAGTAGGATCAGCAAAAACTGATTTTTTTACGCTTTGACATTTATTTTTGGTTGCATGCGGTGAAATTGTACCCCCGCTACAGTAGCTCTTCAATTACGTTTATCTCCGCCGAGATAAAAAAGCTACCATATTTCAGCCAATGAAAAATTTGTGCTTTGGTTGTGATTATTACCACTATGAAAAAAGGAAAATAAAAAAGAAATGAATGAATTGATGTGCAGTGTTATTTGTGGAAAAGTTTAAATAAAGGAAAGTTAGGTTTTTTTAAATATTTTTATTTGTAGTCGGCATATAACTGAATTACTGTGTTGTTGTCTTATTGCCAATTTAAATATCTCATTTTTTTAATGCAATAGCAAAGAAAACCGACAGAACAACAAGAGCCAAAATACAAGGTACAGTTACAAAACCGGAAAAAGACAAACACAACACAAAAACCAAAAACATAAAACACAGAAAGAGAGTAACCCGAACCCAATAAAAACCATGGGTGCATTCAGATGCTCCGGACGAGTAAGCAGTGCCTGCCTCTAATAAGAAACCCGTCGAGTTACTCATTGTCATGTCTAGGGAAAAGTCAAATACAGGAATAGGAACACTATCTATGACTTAGCGAAAATGTCAGATGGTATTTGAGACACTGATTTCCCATAATGATCATTTAAGTCATGGTGACGACCATAGAACTTCTGAAGAGATAACATCAACCTAGGTACAACAAACCCTTGTTTGAGAAGTTTAGCAGTCAACAGCATTGATCGGTCTAAAGATCGGAATACCGATCGCAGGATCTAGAATAACGTATAAGTTGTGAAATGTAAACACCATATGCTGGAACAACTGGAAAGATGGTGTCGATAAACGGGGAAGTTGACAATTGGAAAGTTGAAGTCATCACGTTTGTCGTCAAGTCTTGTTTGTAGTTTTCCTGAGTATATTTCTCAAAGTAGGTCTAAGTTAGAAGCTGACCTTAGTGTATTGGTGGTGTCTTTAACTTCAAGCTCGCTATGGTAAATTAAATGTAAATAGTCACCAAATTTAGCATTGTTGAGGGATAAACAATCATCAATTTAGCGGAATGTTAAAACAAGGTCTTGGTCAGTGTCTTTTCTTTCTTCTTCAGTAGGTCTTCTAGGAACACAGCCTCATAAGAGTACAAAAACAGGTCGGCGAGGAGAGGAGGATAATTAGTACCATATATTGTCAATCAGAAAACCTAACATGTGACCCATTTGGTCTACAGTATATTTAGTATAAGATTTAGAGTCATTGATGACGAAGTCAGTTCTGTCATGATTAATTACCAGGTATTAATATTGTCTCTTTCTTTCGAACTTAGACTATTTCTCTAAAATCTTGGTTATTGGACCACCATGTTTCTATAATTCTGGACTTTTTAAATTTTTTTTTAACGGCGAAATTTGCAAAAAAAATTAGGATCGAGGGGGCGAAATAAAAATAAAATAGAAATTTGAAAATTATACAAAAAGTCAGCTTGTTTTTAACTTGTTAAATAGGAAAATATATGTATGCATATAAAAATGCATCAATTTGATATGGCATGTAAACATATTCCATTGGATTTCTCAGATATAGTTTTTATCACCTCTCTTTTAAAGTTTGCTGGTTTATACAGATTGTTGAGAGACTTTAACAATAATAACAGAAACACATTCATGTTAAATTTTTTTTCTGTATGATTAGATTTATAAGAGACATGACGTTGAAGTCCACGTTCTCATATGTTGTAAAGAAAAGAATGAGAAGCTTATTACAACTTGACTATAGAGTAAACCAACCCAAAGCCACCCATGGGTCTTCAATAAATGGCATGAGAGCCCTAAACAAAAAGAGTGTATACTGATTCAGTGAAATCAACAAATCATCTGAGGACAATATTTCGCCATGAGACATTTCAGACTGAATTAACATTTTATTCAATAAAAAAACGACCTTGACCTGATATTCCGATGACAAGTATGAATTGTGAAACTCTGTGGAAAAGTGGCCCGAGTCCTATGTGAAAAACAGCTTACAATACCAACTTAATAAAACTGATTGTCACGTAACCTTCATTTTTATCACATCCGGAAATGTGTCCGAAATTTGTCTAATTTTTATAGTACGCCTAGCACATGATTTTGTTGTTTTTTGACAATGCACACCCTCAATTTTTTTATTTCTTTTTGGAACAATTTAAAGCACAATGGAGAAAGTTTGTATGATAATTAATATTAAACAAGATTTTCAAATATATATAACTATTTTTATGATTGTTATGTGCATACACGTGAGCTATTTCATTGTTAGATAGTTATCATAAACCACTTGTCACTAATAGATATATCCAATAATTATCGTAGCACATTCACTGAACACTGAATTCAAAAATTGGGATAACTATCTGCAACCATAAAGGGAATATTAAGTCAAATATAATAAATGGAATATAACTTATTTTATGACATTTTAAACTTGATTCCCCTAAAAATCGTCATCAGATAATGATGTACAGTATAGTCATTTGGGTGATATTTTAGGTCTTAAATATTTCTTCTCTTCTTTGCAAATGAAGATGTTACAGGAAATTTTTTGTAAAAAGGTGTGATCTTTTTGTCGCTCTTGATTTGAGTTACACATGTAGTATTTTGGATAAGCCATAAAATATTATATTGTAGTTTACAAGTTGTAAACTTCAATTTATTATACATACTTCGAAGGATGAACCCGAAGTTACAAATATTTATTTATATTCTTTGGATGACTTCAGGTAAGCAAAGTATGACCAATTTCAATGGCAAAACAATGAACATGGAAATTTTGGAATGCATACATTCATTACAGTAAATTTCCTTATTTGTTTATTAAAACTTTCGATCGCTCCAATTGTCTTTGTTCGCCTATGATTTTTTAAAAATCAAAATATTTTTTATATTTTGATCTGTCGCCCCATTCTAAAATAAACGTTTACATTTCAGCATTACATGCGATTTTAGCGGGTTTTTATGTATCCAGTACATTGCATGTATTCACCATCTTTTGCATTTCGCCTGTCACAACAATGGAAAACGCTGCAATTGTCAGTAAATGTCTGTAACAGTGATCCGACGTTGTGACAATTGCATTTTGTGTGAAACAATGGAGAAATTGTCGCGTCAGACATATTTTTACTGACGCAATGAAAACGCCGTTGTAACAGAAAAAGTTTGAGTCAACAGAAAAAATGTCTTTGCCAGATATTTTTTGACTGAAACAATGAAAACACTGCTGTGTGAAATGTATTTTCACAAATTCAACGGAAAATATGTATCACAGAAAAATGTATCCGTGACGGACAAAATTATTGTCAGTCAAAATTAATGTCTGACTTAACGCTTGCAGTCTTTTACAGACATTCTGCAACGACATACTCTCAGTCTGGGACAGAAGGACCGAAATGGTTTTTGCAGTTATTTTTTAGTCAGTAGAGATATTTAAATTTACCTATTAGAACGAAACCAGCGGATAAATGGATAACCATAATTTTGCCTGGTTTGCCAAAACCGATTTAATCTTTTTTAAACCTAGTAAGTTCTTTACAGTTTTAATTAATCTAGCACTATGTAAATAATAAATTTTATTAAACAAGAAAACCTTCTTAAAGAGTAAATGACTGTTGCAGCTGGATATGTCAAGGTAGTAAATTTCGAATTGCAGACTAAAAATATCTATTACATAGGATTATAAGTTAAAATTTACGAATGTACCGTACTGATGTCGATTCCAGAATGACTACCTTTTAACTTATATGAAAATCATATTTTAAATCGGAATTACCACATAATATACCAAACGTTTCTGAACGTTACGTTTTCGTTTTTTCCAGGGTTTTCCATATCGTTCTTAAAACTTTTTTAAAACGTTGAGTCGTAACGTTGTGAAAACCCCTACCTAGAACGTTCTGCTGCGACGTTCTTAAAACGTTTGATTTAAGTTTTAGTTTTGGTAGAACGTTCTATCAAGGTCTTTTAAAAACCTTAAAAGGCTGATTAAAAACTAACGTTCTCATAACGTTTTTCAGAAAGTTGTGAATATCCGGAATAATGTTTGCATGTGTATTTTTTTATTCTAATTTAAACAGTAGGGACATTGTTTAAACAGTTCTTCTGTGTTAGACTTCTGTTTTTTACATAAATGCTAGATTACACTCATATAATAATTTCAATTATATATTAAAAAAACGCCTGCACAAAAAAAAAAAAATGAGCGTGCGCGGGAAATCATGGGCGGTAACACAAGTCTTAAATCCAAGCCGATATTTAGTTTCGTAATATTTTAAAAGAAAAGTGATTTGCACGCTTTCATATACTTTTAAATAACCAAAAGAGGAACAAACAATATTCATTAAATTTTTTACATTTATTTTTTTGAAACTTCTCATAATTATCAGTTTACGAAACAAGATCTTCCCTTAAAATTTTTTTTTCAAATCGAAGGCGGCGAACATTTCTATTAGAATTCGAGACTGTGTCTGCGAGGACGAACCAGAAGTTCAAGAATCAGGAAACACCGGGTCTACAATATTAGAAGAAAGGTATGAATGATTTTTACTTGCATTTGGGTGCATATGGTCAAGTTTTATAAGCTCAGTTTGTCAACGTAAAATTTTAGGGCCCAATTCGAATTTCAAAGACGACATTCACATACTCTCTCTCCCAGATTTGTTTGTCATACACATAAATGTAGGTACACAATGCAAGTCAACTTGATTTATAAGACATATTGCTTTCAAATACTTAAAGTTCAAGCTAGCTTACAAGTAAAGAGGTCGATCCAACCCCTGCCCCCTTTCAGCCTTTACAGTTTTTTTACATGTAGGTACCTGTTGAAGATGGCTTTGCAGGGATCAGAAGAAGAGAAGACAGGTACAAATATGAGAAATTAAACATTTTTATCACATTCACAATACATTCTTCTAGGTTTAAACAAGTTTCGGGAAAAACAGTTTTTAATCATTTCAAGTTACATTGAATAGGACGTTTTTTTTCAACGCAACGTGTCGAAACAAACCTAATCTGCACAAAACCACCACCATAATCGTACAAAGTCGATTAACCCAATTAAAATGCAAAGCTCATCCGTGTACTTGAGATAATTTTGTAATCGGTCAGCTATATCATTGCGTTGAGTTTTTCTTGTGAGAGAAAGCCGGAGTACCCTGGGAAATCACTCGACCTTCGTAGGAAAACTGCCAATTCTTGTCAATTAAATTTACAGTCAAGCACTCCATGCCCGCAGTGAGACTCGAACCCCAACCACAGTGTTGACAGACCACGTGATCAAACATGGACTTACTACCTATACCACTCCTACTTAAAATATTTATAATGCAAAATTAAAAAGGTGTAATGTCTCTACAAAAAGTTTGTGTATGTTTTAATAGCATATTAACTTTAGAATTTTGTAAGTAAGTTGTTATTAATTTTGCTTCCTTGTATGTTTTATTGAACTGAAAAATTCTTAAACGTTCAACACACGGTGCTTTTTGATAATTTGGAAAAAATGAATAGGGTAAAGAAGCATCTAACTGTATGAACCAAAGAAACAAACCATCAATATTTAAAAAAATTCTCTTCAATAAATTGTCAGTCGATAGAGCTTATTGGAAATTGGTTAGGAATTGTAAGTGCCATTCCACTCATCTTAAAATCAAATTTTTATTGGATGCAGCTACTTTGAAATAATTGTGTCATTAAGATTATTAATCTCCGTCGTTTTGTGCTGCAAAAATGAGAAGTTAACAATAGAAAGTGATTTCCTTAGTAACAATATTTGAATCTCAGTCCATCATAATTATAATTTTCTCTGTGAAGATCAAAGCGTGAAACCTTTTTAAGAGCGGCTGTGGTACATACAAAGTTTTAGAAGTGCTATGTATTGATATTTCATCAACAATAATCGTGTACGTTACCTTTATCACATTTGTAATTTCCAGGCTGCCACCCAGGTGCACAATCGTTATTATTCGAACATATGCCAGTTTCTTTTTCACAAGATTTTAATAAACATCCATCGCAAGATTCGTTACAGTTGAAACCAAAATTTCCTGTGCTACATTCTAAAATTTTGAAAAAATAATGTTCTAAATTGCTGTAGTAAAGATATCAGTATTAATAGTATATTAAACTATTATGTTTTAAAATGTTTCAATTTTATATGTCAGGAGAAATTTATATTGATAATATATTATTGTCGTCATCGTTAATTAGCTGTTTAATATTTAGTATGCGGATGAATGGAGTATTTTGTAAAGTGCAATTTTTTGCAACGTCTACTTTTGTTTGTAAACGAATATAAACTGCTCGTATCGTCAACATACGGCGGAGAGTTACAAAATTTGCAAAAAAACCCAAATACAATAGGAACTTGCATATTTTATACCTGTGGAACAGTTGTCGCCCATGTATCCACGTTGACATTCTCCCTGTGGGCATAAACCGGATATATGATGACAAGGTTGGTTTATACAATGACAACTCTCAGCACAGTCACTTCCAAAGGAACCAGAGTAACAAACTGCAAAATATTAAAATATATCTTTAACTATTTCCAAAAATGCATGTTTAATTAACCCTTTTGTAACGAACTTTATATGATATTTATTGTCAGTCATTAGCCAACAGTCATATATTATAAGTGCAGCCCACTCTCTTGCTTACAGTGTTTATAAAGGTATGTATAAACTGTACCCTTATTGACACCCTTCTCTCCGGGTACTCCGGCTTCCTCCCCCAATAAAAACTGGACGCCATGAAATAGCTGAAACATTGCTGAAAGTGGCATTAAAACACCATTCAAACATACAAACAAAACTTATTGACACCCCACGTGACGGGCACACGGGTAATTTTACCGGTAAACCCGAGCGGTAGAGCACACCTAGGTTTTGTAGAGAACAGACGTATTCTGCATGTAGTTCAGGTATTTGGTGAATCTCAGTATTGTTAGTTTAGGACATGGAGTTTCACGGGAAAATATGCTGAATTGGCTCAGGTAAGAACGTTTATTAATATTTCTATCGGTGTGTTTATTATTCTTGTCATTTTGGCATGTCGAAGAGACCGGAGTCCATGCTACACGTGACGGGTCAATTTATGGTGTAAATTATCTTGTCGGTTAAACACTTGTTTAATTAGGGGTAAATTTATTTGTTTCAGGGGTTTTTCCATCGAGTTATTGCTCGGTTTTAGAGAGATGACACGACACGCAGGTCAATCATCGTGTGTCTTAATTATCTACCAGAAAGATCTAACTAAAAACCAGCTATAAAGTTTATGTCAGAGTAGTGCACATTGTCCAGTGTTTGTGAATAGCGGAAGTGGAATATCGTTTATACGGTTTAAGGTGTATTAACCGGAAGTTAGAGTGTTACTTACCGGAATTTGGAGTGTTACTTACCGGAAGTTGGAGATTTAATTACCGGAAGTTGGTATAAACCATTTAAATCTTTTATGTACCGTTCGTAATGCCTGGTGTTGAAAGAACGTGGTATCATACGTCGGTGAAATATGCAAATTATTGAGCTATTTTTTTTAATAATAATATTTAACGAAACCACTTCGGAGTTGCATGGGAGTGAAAATTTTTTATCTAACTAATTTTTAGTTCAGTGTATTGTGTTTGAATTTTGACTTTTGTTTGCTGTCATATTTTTGTTTGCATGTTCATTTTTCTTTTGTATGCAATTGCAAGTTGTAATTGTGTTCAGTTTATTTGATTTTGTTCAGTTTATTTAGTTTAAGTACAATATTTTTTTGTACTTGTGTTACTATGAATGCTGGCCAACTGACAATCCGACTATCCTACGTCTTGAAACCTTTCGCACCGAATGTATCCTTTGCTTTGGAAAAAACACAATGCGCAGGGCGCATGTATCCTTAAGGATACATGAAACTCGTGGTTTGATTATACCTGTTTTGAAGCTAAAATAAAGCATACAGATTGCTTTCAACATTTTTAGGTTATGGCTGTGTTAATCGTAATAAAAATTTTTTTTTTTTTCGTTGTTATTCTAAAATTTACCGCTGTAAATATTGATAGGAAATCAATTTACGCTAATTTTAGAACCGGAATTGTGAAAATCGGGTCGAGTGATAATCAAAATGGCCACTTAAAAAATGCTGATTAAGGCGTGATTTATGATTAAACTAGACCGAATTAACTATGCAGATCAAAACTAAATAGTCTAAATGCTTTTACTCTGTTAGTTTACTCTAATTTGGCTGCAAAATCATATATTTGGCATACTAGTAGGTGTTCGTCTCCATTGGCCACTACCGGCGAACAAAATGTTGTAAGTGACCAGGATTTCGATGGATATTCACAATTGAGAAATGATCAGCGAAGCGCTAATAGCGTTAAGGAAAATATTTGTGATTCTCGGATTGTGTAACATAATATCAGAGGGTCTCGAAACTGAGTGTTTGGTCGGTGAGGGTAGCGATTGGTGGCAAACGAATACATCGTTTTATTAATACTAGTAGGTTTGACCCAAATATTTACAGCAGGGGCTATAACTGGCACACAAAAAACATCAGTGTGAACTATAAAGAGGCACAGAATGGGTTTTCAACCAATTTATGGAAAACAAACCCAATAAATTCAACATTATTTCAGAAACAGACAATGAATTATAAGCCAGAGAGCCACTGTGTCATGTGTTTGTGTCTGAAACAGTAAACTTATAGCTTTTGTTAAATAGCAATTTTTAGCGAATAATTATTCAACAAACTGACTGACAGCTAGACCAATATCAAAATTCAAAATCAATTGAAATTATTTATTGATCCCATTCTACAGTATAGCTGGTTTCGGTAGGAACTTTATATACTAATATTTATATATATATTGTTAATAGTTTCAAATATAAAACCGGCACGAAAATTTTACTAGTCAACATATCTCTATGTGCAAACTTATATAATTCCAAAACGAGTTTGAACAGTTTACAAAAATCTTGAATTATCTCCCTTTTTCTCATAAACCGGAAATGGTGATACAATATTGACCTTCTATATTAAATTAAACCTGTAGCTGACCATATATTGTAAAATAACTATTCTTATATTCTTATACCTGAAAAGAATGTAACTGTTGATGAGTGGATGATTTGCTCTATTGAGACAAAAAATATTTGTTAATATATTCCTGTAAAACCAAACAAATGGATGTAAAAATATGACTGCTTGCTGAATTTGTTATTAGTTATGGTCAGCACAAGGGCTTGTATCCAGGCCAGACTGTAAATAGTTTGTCATCTGCTGTTGTCAAGCATTGTTTGCAATATAGGGATAGAGTTATAGTGGTACTAGATTATTTAAAAAGGTCAGCTAATCAGAAACGACTTTTGCTTGCACCAAAGCCTGTTGCTAAATAACCCGACTAAATACATTGCAATTAAAGGGAATGACAATATCTACATGTACATGTTTAGTATACCATTAATCTAAAAAATAAAAAAAAATATGGAAATTGTTTTTAAAAAATGTAGATTTATCTGCGTACAATGTAATAGGTTATATTCCTTACTTGTAGGTTGTATATTGCCACTCTAAATCCTTTTCAAATGCAACTTTTCTCATGATTTAATGTGCTATTGTTATAGAACTTGTGGTTATATAACACCTGATTCTCCAAGAGAGACCATCATTAATTTGAAAAAAAAAATTTTCGTCTGGAAAACATCTTATTTCTGTTTGCCAAAATTCTTTACTTGTTTCCATACTCTGAGAAACTGTGTAGATTGTATAAATTCCATTCGGTTTTTGATTTTGGTTGTTGCTTGCTTGAAGTTCAAATTCAACAGAGTTTTTTTTTTATTTTAATTGAATACTATGACCATAAAAAAAGGCTATTCAAATTTTGAAAATCATTAAATAGTGACATCCAACACTCAAGTGTATCAAAATTTGAACATCACACCCTTGACACTTAGTTGTGTTAACAACTCTTATGCTGTTATACACCCATGTGGGTCAAGCATACAAATTCTTACAATATAATTAAAAGAACAATGTTGAGGTCAATTTCATATTTCCGTCTTTGTTTTTATCTGGTTATAATAAAATAATGTAGAATACAACAAATAATTCTTTTTAAATAATTTAAAAAAAAACTGTTCTGACTACATTTATTATAACAACAATAACCTTCAATCACAGGTGAAATAAAATAAATGTTTCATATTCTAGTACTTTGATTCAGTATACTTGGTGGCCATGATGAATCTTTTATAATTTATTACATTACAAACTGGGCTTTACAAAGTATATGGCAGACTATATTGAGCTGACTTGTTTTTTGTGAAATTTAATCACATTTCTATCCTGCTACTGCCTTTATTCAATACATACATGTTGATTAATAATAATAAACTCCTATCTTGCATATGTGTAACATATACAGAAAATGAAAGACTGCTTAGTCATGCCTAAAATGGTTGAAATTAAAATACTGGTTATGTAAAAATAAACAATGAGTAAATAAAATTTAAAAGAAACTGGGATATTTTATGCTTAACAGATTTTAAACAATTATTTTGGGGCTACACCATTAAATGTTCATTTGTTATTATATAATATTTAATGGATAAAATATAAATATAATTTTAACAGTGTATGTGGATTTTTAAGTTTGTCAGTTGAACGTTAATAAAGGTTTTTGTATACTAAATTCTCTACTTGATATAATTTTAGGTTGTTTTTGTCCTTTCCTGATATGTTCGTTTCTTTTCGATGAATCGTAGGACTTTACGTAATAAATTTTGTTTACAATATGCCGTTCGCTGTTGGCGCTGCGGTTTCTTTGCTTGTTTCACAAAATTTGTATTTAAAAACGGCGATTTGGCAGTATTTTGCTTAACAAATGTTATTCTTATTGCAGCGGCAAATGGATTAAAAACGAAATTTGTATTGTCGGATAATGACAAAAAATTGACTGTAAACGAGAGGGCTGTCAACCGGAGACTTCTTCCATTTTCTGGTCCGTGACAAACAGACCATTTTAGAGCTTCGTGAAACCTGTTCGACTACGCTATAAAAAATTATACCTTTAAGACAAGTAAGAATATGGCACTGTCGCAATTAATACAAAATTTTAAGTGGACACACACAATATTAAATGAAATATCCATCGGCAATCGCACACATGTCAAGTTAATTCCGGCCTGGCAAAACGCGCGTGCACTAAAATCACGGCCATGAAAACCATCGACGAAAATAAATTCAGTGACGAAAGTGTTAACATAATCTTTTAATGATTTACTGACAAAATAGTTGGTAAAGGACGTAACCAACAATTCAGTTATATTCAGTACGAGAAAAAAGTTATCAAACATTTAATCAAAATAAATCCTAAAAGCATGGAGAGTAGATAGTTATACAACAGTTGCTTCTATTGTCATGAGTTCTTGACTGCAGATTGGTATTGCCCGAAACATTGGTAATGCCCGAGCCAAAGTTGAGGACATTATCAATGTTGAAGGCAATACCACTGTCTCGTGCGCTGTCAAGTATCATGACAATGCCAGGTATATAAAAGCAACTATTATATTAATTTTATTTAAGAATTAAGAAACCATTCATTTGAGACTGTATTATTGTTGAAGCTGATTGCTATGTGATGTGAATGTTGTACTCGTGATATTTCATTGTTTGGCATATTCAGGCAATACACAGTTAGTTTTCTAAACTTTCTGACAAATTTTCTTTATTTAGGTTGTAAATACACATATATATATTTATACAAATTAAAAAGAAACAGTTTTATGTTGCTTGTTACAAGAGAGGGCATTACCACGACATGGAAAAGCACTCATGTAAAATTACTGCAGATTAATTAATACCAACTGACCTTGTTTTATGCAACTCAAGCAAACATAATTTTAATGATATGAAGTAAAGATGTATGATTTTGCCTTGTTGAGTAGCTGAAATAATTTACTTTTTTGATATGTACAAAAAAAGTTTTAAGATGTTTTGTATGGAAATTCCTAATCCCTGTTTAAGAAGTTTTATCATCAGTTTCAATCACCTACCTACACAATTTAGGTAAAATATGCTAAGATTATACTGAGATTTGTCAACCCCGTATGCAGAGGCTGCTAAAATATTGATACATATAAATCGGAAGTTTACGAATGTAAAGTTACAGTCATCTTGTTTATCGTACATTTAATTCTGAATTGGTTTGCATCGTTATTTTTTTTATAAATGTCCGGATGTGATGTGGACATTAGTAGGGTATAAAAACAATTAAAAAAATCATACATAAACGATGTATTGATGATATATTCATAAACTGGTGTTAGTTACCTATATCACATTTAGAATTCCCAGGTTGCCATCCAGGGTTACAAGCGGTAGTAATTGTACATACACCAGTTTCTTTATCGCAGGAATTTAATAAACATCCATCACAAGATTCATTGCAATTAAAACCAAAGTTGCCGGTGCTGCATTCTATAAATTATTAAAATATACCAAACTTGAATGTTTCCCACATCTTTATTGCTCATATATCAAACTAACATGCTTTAAAATATAACATTTTTATTTTACTTCATTGACATCTTGAAGATTAGATTTAGCTGATGATATTGCCCTCTTATCCCATCGACATAAAGATCTTGAGGTAAAAACAGCTATATTATAACAACAAGGCGAAAGCTGGGACTGCAAATAAACCATCAAAAAAAATAAAACCAATCCATCAAATGTAACAAAAATGAAAGTAGAATTAGAAAATGTAGATCAGTATACGTATCTTGGCAGCAGTTTAGCAATGATGGTGGTTCAGACAAGGACCTAGTGCTGTAGTCGGCAAAGCATAAGCAGTATTCAGGAGTTTAAGATCAATATGGACAACATCAAATATTACCAAGAGAACGCAAATTACCTATTTAATTACAATGTCAAGCCAATGTTATTGTTTGCAACAGTTCAAGCAAGTCTGTCTTTGTATTCTTGATAATGTGTATAATGAGCATTCAACAATTTCTTACTTTTGTTTATGATTCGTAGTGTACGAAGCAATCTTGCTACGAATTCGAAACACATTAATTATTATAACAAATCAAAAACTATATTAATATTAGATTAGCTTTAAGTGATCAATTATATATCAATTTATAAAATTTAATCCACATTTCTATACGATAGGAACTAAATAAATATACATCAAAAGATTCTTTAAAATTAAAAAAAGTAACAAGTATTACATTTAATCTTACTAAAGTTATGATAGTATTATTGACAGTATTTTTAACCAGAATGGTCTAACATATAAAAAGACCGAGGCAGTTTCTATTAATAAAATATGGTAATGTCATAATCGTGAATTAGCGTTTGAAATATTTCGGAAGTGAATGGTACGAATATTACGTAAATTACCAACTTTCTTTCAGTTTACTATGTTTTGTATACGAATATCAACTGCTTATAAATGTATCGTTTACATGCGGTGCTTATTTTAACAAACTGGCAAAATACGTTCGTTAGAAACCTGCTGATTTAATACCTGTAGAACAGTTGTAGCCCTCGTATCCACGTTGACATCCTCCAGGGGGACATATACCTGATACACGATTGCAAGGTTGTTTTATACAATGACAAATATTGGAACAGTTATTCCCGAATGAACCGGAATAACAATCTGTAAAATATTTAAAATAAAATTTCATCAAATATGCCAAGATTATAAAAAATTTTCAGCCAGATGCGCATTTCGTCTAATCAAGATAAAACCCAAAATATTTAAGATTTAAATAATTACGACGTTGCAGACCTTTTATCATCAAAATTCTTAAACGTTATGCCACAATGAATGAGCTTATTTTTTGACTATCAAACGATAAATCACTGTTTAAGAAGTTCCTCGCCAATACCAATCCTCTTTTCAGCAAATTAGGAAATTGTGCATGGAATAAAGTGACATTTATTAACTCCGAATGCCGGTTCTCCTGGAATGTTGCGTGATATTCAGCGGAAATTCGCGTCTGAAAAATTAAATTCGCCTTGTTTATTGTAGATTTTAGTCTCAACCAGTCTGCATCATATTTCACACAGATAAATGTCAAAGAGCAAAGATGTTTTTCAGAGGTCTATATTATATAAACCTTCAGTAGAAAACAATGTAATGATGAATCATGCAAAAAAGCGTTTTAGCAACATATATATATTATATTTAGATTTTTATGGCTGTTTTGAATTATTTTCATTACAGACAATCTTCCTTCATTTATTCATTTAAATTCGATTTAGAAGAAATGCAGTGGGCATACAATATCGATTTAATTAAAATTGATAAATTCATTATTCAGGTGCTTTTGAAAAATTTCTACACATGAAGAAAACATTTACCATGAAAAAGGTCGTTAAAACCATGCCATTAGTGATATAATTTGAATCTGAATCCATCTTCAATGTCATTTTATATGTGATCAAGTGTGAAACTGAATTTATTGTGTCTGTAGTATGCAGCACGTCAAATAAATATACGCAAAAGTTGTGTCAGTTACATATATCTTATTTATAATTTCCAGCCTATATCTAGTTTAAAAACCGGTAGAACTGGTACATATGCAGGATTTTTTATCACAAGAATCAATCAGACATTAGTCACAAGACTCGTTACAGTTAATGCCAAAATAACTTGTAGTACATTCTAAAAGTATGAAAAAAACTTTCTTAATTACATTAGTCAACATTATGTTTAAAATATATTAATTTCTTGTTAACGGTAAATGGAGTATTGCTGTTCATAATAACTATCTTAATCGTTCATAAGCTGTTTAAATGTTTAGGATATGGGTAGCAAGAGTCTGTTGTAAATTTCGAACTTTCTGTCCATGTTTAGTTTTGTTGTATAAATAAAATTACTTTGCTTATATCATCAACTTACGGGCATTACAACTTGCCGAAATCGAAATACATATGACAGGAACCTGCTGATTTTCATACCTGTAGAACAGTTGTCGCCCACGTATCCAGGTTGACATCCTCCCGGTGGACATAGACCGGATATATGATTGCAAGGTTGATTCAAACAGCGACAAATCCCGGAGCAATTACTCCCGAATGAACCAGAGTAACAAACTGCAAAATATTAAAATACATGCTTAAATGGTTTTCTCAACATGTAGGATAAATGGGCTCAATTTAAAATGGCTATTAAGTATCAGTTAAAGAAGATTCGACCAGTATCAATCCTTTCTCTAGTGAATCAAGAAGTCAAGAAGTTTTAGAAATTTAGCTTTGCATTTCCGTATGCAGGTGCTGCTGATATGTTGCTATATCTCAATTATAACATGACATATGAAACCTGAAAGCCATTACGTTATTGATACAATATGGACCTCAATCCATCCTCATCCTTTTTATCATTTCCTAGGTGAAGATCAAAGTGAAAAGCCTATAGCGTCTACACTATATAAGTAAAACTTTAACGAATACAACACATTTGTGATATTCTTTTTATTATGTCTTTCGTGCAAAATAATGAATCAGATTGGCTATTAAGAAAGAAGTTTGTAATTTAAATATGTGATTAGTGTTGTTTTATTTGAATTGAATTTATTTTGGAGTAATCAATGATTGAATGATGCTAGTATTTTATATATTGCTTGCTTATTGTACTGTAATCTATTACCTTTACATTTCATTGGCGATTAATTTTTGTATTTCATGTTTCAGTAATCTTATATTTCTTTGGTTTTTGCTGTTTATTTCATTTTTATTGGGCGGTTTATTACCTTTACTAGATCCTGTTAAGTGCGATTTGAACTCCTGGTGTTTAAAATGATTGGAGGTTGACAATATTTGTGCAACTTATACATTGAACATTTCCAATAATGCAATTTAAACACACATTTTTACTGGTATGTTTGTGCAAAATAAAAAATAAAATTCAGGTAACTTTTGTCATTTTACATTTCTCCATAATTGCAAGTTTTAATTAAGAGCATCAATACTGGCTATTAAAATTATAGCAAATACCTGTTTTCCGTCGGTCACTGAATTCGAGAGACTGCTAAAATATTTGTACAAGATTGTACACGTTGTGACAGACATTAACTTTGACTGTGAAAGTCATTTTTTGCCTGTCATAGACAAATTTGTATGCTATAGACATTTTTGCCATGGAATCGGTCGAAAGTAGTTTCTTATAACGGTGTTTTGTTGCATCGGTAAACATTTTTGTTAAATGAAGGAAAAGGTGTACGCGAAATTTTCTGGACACATAAAAACCAGCGCAAATCACGTGTTAAATGTAAATGTAGTCAATCAAATTTTTCTTAGCGTAAATAAAACCATATATACAACAAAAATAAAAATTGTGTTAAAAGTTAAAATGAAGATGTTTTTTTTTGTGTTTTTGAGTGTCCAATTATCGCAGCATGTAAAGAGAGTACGCATAACTCTCTAGTCTGCTTTATTCAGGTATAGAATCAATACACAAACGATTGTGTGTTAGACACGTGATTGTTTTCTACAATACGAGTTAATAGTTATATATGTTTTCAGGTAAACTACTTATACACATGTTGCGTTTAAGTTTCTTTTCAATTAAAGCTTATTTACACTTATTCCACTTGATACACACTGGATCATGCATTACTAATTTCATAGATATCAAATAAGAAACCAATATACATTGTAAGTATTATCAAATTTTATTCGTATTTATTACAAAAATGTTCAAAATGATAATATACAACGGTGATATAGAAATATTTTGATATGTCTACAATTACTACACAATATTTGAAATCCTTTTACGTGTTCAATGCAAATCAGCATGTTCCTAAGCATTGAATTCGTGAAGCGTCGATTGTATCAGTCAATAAATTCGATCAGATTTGGGACTAAAATTCAAAGGCCATATTTAAAAATATAATTCATAAACATATCAAGACATAAACTGCATTTAAAGCTTTGACAGTGAGACCCCGTATATGTGGAATGCACGTGCGAATTGTTCGTACTTTAAGTAAATTTCCCGCCTATTCTGTACGTGAACATATACAGAATTAAAACTTAAACTCCTTAACAAATGAAAACAACAAAAACAAATAAATCTGATTAATTAATACAAAATAAAAACAATCATTCTGTAAATAATGATTCATTACTGTTCAATACGTCAGTTAGAATTGTACGCAAATTGTAATTGATATTCCTAAAGTTTTGGAACATAATGTATCTTCATGAAATCTTTGTAACCAAGGAAGAATGTACACAAAAAACACTTACAAATAGAAATATTCAGCAACCTAATATGCTGTTTATCTACAAAGAAGACGTTTCGAACTTTGTCTAAAAACAAAATTGTGTAATTCAAAACCCTCTTCCTTGATATGCACACTTGTGGAAGCTTTTGCCTGACAGATGCGGTTAGGAGGTTGTTTAAATATGAATTAATTACAAATTCTATATGTAATTCTCTTTACAGATAGGCTGTTGGAGCAGGATTTTCAAATCACCAAAAAAACTGAATTCTTCTGACACTTTGACATTTTTGTTGCATGGTGAACATGTAGCACACTAATGAAGATATTCAATTTTGTTTATCTACGTCAAGAAAAAAATGGTCACAAAAGCTACAATATTTTAGCTAATTAAAATTTGTTGGTTTGTTTAAATGACTGGATGGATGTGCAGTGTTATTTGTGGAAAAGGTTAAATAGATGAAAGTTAGGTAGTATTTATTTATATTTCTATTTGGAGTCGGCATATAACTAATTTACTCTTTTTAGCATATGAAGATGTTACAGGAATTCTTTTGTAAACAGGTGTGATCTTTCAGTCGCTCTTGCCTTGAGATATACATGTAGTATTTTTGGATAAGCCATAAAATATTAAATTGTTTAAAAGTTGTAATTTTTTTATATACTTTTGAGGATGAACCAGAATTTATATGCTTTGGATGACTTTAGGTAAGAATAGTATTGTCAATTTCTAAATAGCAAAACAATGAACATTGTAATTTTGGAACAATACAGTCATTAAAGTAAATTTTTGTATTTGTTCATGAAAACTTTTGCTCGCTCCAATTTCTTTTTTTTTGGTTCGCCTACGATCTTTTTAAATCTAAATATTTTTTTATTTTGATCGGTCGCCCCATTGTAAAGTTGACGTTGCATTTTAGCATTATATGCGATTTGCGTGGGCTTTTATGTTTCCTGTACATTGCGTGTACTAACCACCCTTTGCATTGACAACAAATGAAAACGCTGTATTTGTCAGTAAATGTCTGTAACAATGATCCGACGTTGTGAAAGTTGCATTTTGTGTGATAAACGGAGAAATTGTTGCATCATACATTTTGAACTGATGCAACGAATGCCGTTGTAACAGAAAAAGTTTGACTGAGTCAACTGAAAAAATGTCAGATATTCAATGACTCAAACAACGGAAACGGCGTTATGTCAGATATATTTTGACTTATTTAACGGACAAAATGATTGTCACAGTCAAAATTAATGTCTGACACAACGTTTGTATACTTTTACAGACATTTTGCAACTACCTGCAGTCACTCTTAGTCTAGAACAGAAGGAAAATTACTGCAACTTGTTTTTGTGGTTATTTATATAGCCAATAGTTATATTTTTAAATTTACATATCAGAACGAAAATAGCGGATAAATGTGTAACCATAATTTTACCTGGTTTGCCAAAAACGATTTAATCTTTTATTAAACCTAGTTAATTCATTACAGTTTACATTAATCTAGCACTATGTAAATAATATGTTTTATTAAACAACAAAACCTTCTTGAAGTGTATATGACTATTTCAGCTCGATATGTAAGTGTAGTAAATTTCGAATTGTAAACTAGAAATATCTATTACATAGATGTCGATGTAAACATTTACGAATGTACCGTACTGATGTTGATTCCAAAATGACTACTTTATATGAAAATCACATTTTTAATCGGCGTTACTACATAGTATTATTACTGCAAAATATTTAAACACTGAAAACAATCGTGCATTTTTATCATAGTCAAAGTACATTCTTCGAGGTCAAAACATGTTTCGGCAAAAATAGTTTGCGGTCTATTCATCATTTCAAGTTACATTGAGTGGGAACTGCGATATTTCCGTAGTTTGTTATACATTTTGAATAGTTAATTAAATACACGACTGGCAAAGATCCTGGAAGTCATTATCTGGTTGGTCATTAAAATCACATACATCAAAGGTTACTAGAACGTGACCTGAAAGGCGTTACTTTAGGTTTTTAATCGTAGCTACATTAGGAAAAGAGGAGCGGGCAAGTTAAAGGTTTAATGTTAATTATAGCAGGTGAAATCACACAACATAAAAAAAAGTATTCGCACTAAATATACTGAAGACATATCTGTCACATTAGATTTTCTGATTGACAACATATTCGTCATGTTTGGAGGACATGTTTTTCAACAGACTGTTGGCATTCCAATGGGTACTTATTGTGCCCCTCTCCTCTCCGACCTGTTTTTGTACTCTTATGATGCTGAGTTCATAGAAGGCCTACTAAAGAAGAAAAAAGACTCTGGCCCAGACCTTTACTTTCACATTCCGCTATATTGATGATGTTTTGTCCCTCAACAGTGCTAAATTTGGTGACTATTCACATTCAATTTACTCTAGCGAGCTTGAAATATAAGACACCACCAATACACTAAGGTCAGCCTCTTACTTAGACCTACTTCTAGAAACAGACTCAGGAAAACTACAAACTAGACTCTACGACAAGTGTTATGACTTCAACTTTCCAAGTCAACTTCCCGTTCATCGACAGCAACATTCCAGCAGCTCCAGCGTATGGTGTCTACATTTCTCAACTTGTATGTTATTCTAGATCCTGCGATTGTTATTCCGATTTTCTAGACCGATCACTGCTGTTGACTGTTAAACTACTCAAACAAGGGTTTGTTGTACCTAGGTTGATGTTATCTCTCCAAAAGTTCTATGGGCGGCACCACGACTTAATTGATCGTTATGGGAAATCAAAATACGATCTGACATTTTCGCTGAGTCATAGGTAGTGTTTCCTTTTCCTGGATTTGACTTTTCCATAGACAAGACAATGAGTAACTCGACGGGTGTCTAATTAGAGGCAGGCACTGCTTACTCGTCCGGAGCACCTAAGTGCACCCATGCTTTTTATTGGGTTCGGGTTACCCTCTGTGTTTTATGTTTTTGGTTTTTGTGTTGTGTTTGTCTCTATCCGGATTTGTAAATGTCCCTTGGATTTTGTCTCTTGTTATTCAGTCGGTTTTTATGCTATTTTTTAAATAGAATAATTTGACAAGCAATAAGAGTTTCGGTTGAATGTATCATGTTGAATAAAGCGATTGAATCAACACAAATTTGATATTCTTGAAGTTGTAAAATGCATTGTCCTACCTTTTACAATTTTTGTAGAAATGAAATCGCAGAAATGTCATTTAATAAAACATTTGATGACCTTTAGTTTTATTGAAATGATGAAAATACGAAACATCTCATTTAGTAAAATATTTTATGACTATTGGTTTCAATTGTCATGGGGAATAGGTCAACCCCAGTGTGATATTCGCCTTTGCTGTTGATAAATCCTCATGTCAACTGACAAAAAGTCTTTAATTGTATGCTCTTCACATACTGTTGATTTATTAGTATTCAATGCATAACAATTTTCAGGTTTTAAGGTTTTCACGGGTACAAGCCACACACAAAAATAATAATGCAACAAAACAATATATGCTATGCTAATAGAGAAAAGGAACAGTATTCATGTTTCAATGAAAAAGAAATCAAACATAAATAATACTAAGTTTAATTAGGTCACTCATGACATTTAATACATCAAACCAAAGGGTCATAGTAGCCTAAAACGAATAATAATACCTTCGCTGGTTATTTTGGCGAGAGTATGAATTTCGTTCCATTACTCGCAATGTAGTAGATCGGGAGTGAATCATTGCCGGTCGGCACTTTTAATGTCATTCGACAGTGTCATTAGTTTGGTCAGTTTCGAGTTTATGAGCTAATTATTGATACGTGAAGATAGTTATTTCCGCTTTAAATTATACGCTGTGCGACACGTCTTAATGCGTCTCTGTAAAGGTAGGTTTACTAACTGAAGAACATTGAGAACTCTGAATTGTGAATGCATCTTAGGAAGGTGTACATTACGTTTCATTTTGATTATTCTTACTATGGACTGTATGCAAAATACATGTAGCACAATTTTACTAAAAATATGTCACAATTATCAATATACGGTGAAACGATTCGTTTTACTATGTCTACAATAAACAATTTAAAGACAAACAAATTACTTTAATACAGATCGTTTCCATGTATTTAGCAATGTCTACAGCTTAGATAACGTAAAATAGATGTTTACATTTGTACTCCACAAATAATAAAACTTAAATCGGATAATTAATGCACCATACTAGGAGCGCGGATCGCTCAACCGACACTGCAAAAGTGGGCTAAAGCTTAAAACAGAGATTGAACTTCTCTTTGAAAAAAGGCTGAGGTTCCGTACATTGTTGCACAAAATGTTCTTTATACATTTGTAATGCGATAATTTTCTTGAGATCTTACTGTTTTGAAAATGAAAGTGTACAAAGCTTCAAAGCAATCCATTCAGTGATGATTGAGACTTTCAAAGCAAGGGAAACATTTGTTGAAAAGCACATTTAATGGTTCATAACTTCTAAACAGGTGTTCAGAAAAATTTTAACCTGGAATATTTTTTGTAGATCTAAATGAGATGAACAGTTTTGCAATTTTAAATTTTTCTTTTGATGCAGAAGTTTGCTTCGGTTTTCTTATATCGGTTATTCTTTTTAAAACTGTATTTATTTGACCCCATTCTATTTTTGACCACTGTAGCTATGTTGATAAGTTGGCGGTCATGATTTGTGCCATCATGGCATAGGACATCTACATGACGTGTGCAAAATTTTCAAGCTATCCCTTTAGTGGTTTTAAAGAAAACAATGTTTAAAGAAAGGTTAACTGACGGACAACGGACGGAAACTGGTAGCAAAAGCTCACATAACCCATAGGGTTAGGTGAGCTGGAATTACAAATCATGACACCATTTGTCATTAAAACAGTACTTGTGCACTGTTATTCTGGACCTATTTCCGACAGTTTAACGGGTGGATTGGGTAAACGACTTCATCTACGCTCCAATTTATACAATTAATAGGTGACAGATCTGGAGATACCGACGGCCATCTTAAATATTGATATTTCATTATCCCGCGGAATTCGTCTAAGGTTTTAAAAACAAGACTCTTTTCTAAAGGCAACGTGTCGAAACAAACCTCAAATGCAAAAAACCACCACCATAATCGTCGATTAACTCTAACTAAAATGCAAAGGTCATCAGTGTATTTTAAATAATTTAGTAATCGATAGTTTTTATTATTTAGTCCTAACAATGAATTCGAATGTACATTTTTATTCCGATCGGAAATTCAACATGGTTGCAAAGACTTTATTTAACAAAAAATACGAGAAAAAGGACTAAAAAAAGCTTCATCTCAGAAACCGCTAAACAACTGGAAAAAACTAAGGGAATGTTTAAATGCAATCTTCTCAAAACTTTGCAAACCTTACCAGCGCCATACTGCATATAAATGTTTATAAAATGGTCCTGAACAAAGTTTATGTCGTTCGTTCGTTCCAAAATCCATGATAGTAGCCACTCTAGATTAAATATAACATTATAGGATTAAACACTGGGTTTTAGGAAATTATCAATGTGTAAACTCCGGCGACTCACTCACAAACTAAGTAAAGTCCGAAGGACTTTATGTCAAGGTTGCGAGGGAGTCGCCGGAGTTTACATAATAATAACTTAAGTTATAAAACAGAGTGTTTAATCCTTGTAATTCTCTGAAATAATCAATGCGATTTTTAAAGCAGCGAAAACAGTTACCGAAACCAATCTAGACCTCAAAATGTACCAAGGCCGGAAAACATAGAAGTATGCAAAACATAGTACCAAAGGAATCTAGGTTTTGTATATATAGATAAAAAAACAACAAAATGAAACCTTAAATTTTATTTACCTGTATATAATACTTTATTTGAAATGACTATCGATTTATTAAGTAATAATTGCGGCAGACATTGTCCCCTCTCCCTTACGATACACTAGGATGACGCCATCTTGTTTACCTTGGTTACTGAAAGAAGTCCGCTCAGAGGAAATATCGATATATATATTATCTGAGATGACGTTATTTAATTGTTTTTATCCAATCAAAGCAACTAATATAAATAAATTACCGCATGAATAGAATTATTGCAAGAGAAAATTGTTTAAAAGGCTTCTCTCCGAAATTTGATCAAATCAAGATAAATTTATCAGTTTTAATACTGGAAGAGTTGCCCTTCAGTGCTCAACCTACAGAGCTGCCCAGCGCGTCCTCGGGTTGCTGATAGGGTAGGTCCTGTCGTTGGGGTAAATCAAATTACTGGGTAATGTGTTTAGAGAGTGACAATTTTTTTGCAGTATAAAGACTACATTATGTTTAGATTTCGAAAAAAAAAGATTGCACGTTTAAGGAAACATTAAATCAAGCAATCAACTAACCAAATCTAATCAGCAACATTAATACAACAGCTCTATAAAAAGTTTTTTTTTTGTTTTTTTTTAACCAATGGGTAAATTCAATGGGCTCATTAATTGGTCAACATATAAACATTAAATACTGCCGGAAGCTTTTACATACATGTAAATAGTTTTTTTTAAAACCAGGTCAAAACAATTTTAAAACTTGGATCGACGATCGCATTGCGTTCTACCAACGACACTCATTCTCATGGTTTCAACGTTTCGATTGGTCAGTATTATTAGATTAGAAGAAAACTATGCGATTGTTATTGATCCTAAAGAGTCCCGAATTTTATTGATGTCAAAATTATTTTTGTCTACTTTTAAATTAATTTTAGTGCTCGTCTTCAATATTTTCTTCTGATAGCTCAGTTGCATGTACCATCTGAATTGGGTTTGTTCATATAGATCACGTGACTTTTGTTCACACACGTATGAAACCTAATAGCTCGCACTTGCGAAGCTTGCTATAAAAACATTCTCTAAGAAAAACGTTTTAAGGTGTTACTGTTACTTTTCTCGACTATCCCGTTTTCAATCAAGATTGTTGATAAATATGCAGATTATAACAGTGTTATCCTGTTTTGTTCAGCCCTTGTTCATTTAAAGTTCTAATTTTTTCATCCGAAATGTTTCTTTCTCTTTGTGATATATCCATGATTTGTTAATTTTATCTATTCTAATTATTTTAAAGTCATTAATATTATGGTCTTGTTGGTTAAAATGTATTGGTACAACATCTAGTTTTTTATTCCGAATTCACACTATAGTTGATTTATATATTGCATTTACAACTCTACGTGAGAAAGGGTTGGTGCCTTAAAAGTAAGATCATATCTGGTGAGTCATTTTTTTTTTTGGAAATTATCATTTATTTCATTATTTGCAATATTCCTCGACTAGGGAATTAAGTTTTTGAAAAATAGAGTCTCGTTATAACATCACTTCGACAGCTGACGCCGAAAAACTTTCCTTTTCTCCATTTTAAAGTATGCACTTCTTATATAATCCAATGTGAATTAACCTCAGCTTTACATTATAATGTGGATGATAAAAATAAATTGTATGTGTGATCAATTAGCGTGGAAGAGTTAATATTTCGTTAAAGAAAATGAAATAAATCGGAACTGTAACACACAAGAAGGAAATACCGGATTATTTAATTATCGTTACAAAACAGTGTCTAAAATATCGGCGTGAATAAGAGCATGCAATAAGTTATTTTCACAATATTGTCTTAACATCGCCGCGCGTCATTGTCAACTACACAACCACAGGTTTTTTCTTCGGAAAGACAGTTGCAACCTAACATATGGAAACATCTAATATTTGAACGTTTTTTCTATATACGAGTAAACATTTGAAACAAAACGAGCAAGACTCATTTGATGGTACTCTTTAAAGTGTTTTTTTTTTTACAATTTTACAATTTTACATTCAAACGCTTTTATATCTGATTTTTTCCATTATAACTGCAACATTGTCTGGATAATATCTATTTTGCATAGAAGCCTAATCAAAGCACGCATTCAAGATAAAAAATGTTTTATTACTGCATATATCCTTTAAACTGCGCATGCAAAGTACAGCAAATGACATATATTGCCTAAACCAATAAGATATACATACATGTTGTACATGTATGACTTGAAATAAATATTGACTGTTTTTTTTTGACACATTACAACACTACACAACAGAACTGCACGGAATATAGAATAACCTCTGTAACATAAATATAATTCTAATGCAGTTCTTGGTGTAACGTCAATTCTGATTGGGCAACGGTCACATTTTCATGGCATCAATTCCACGATTGATGCCGTCAAAATTTAACGCAAGCGCAGACGTTATTTTCGGTAAATAAAAAATTCCCATTTTAATCATTTATTTAAATGTTTTTATGGCGTTGCATTAGAATGGAGATAACCGTAATGTATTTGAAGATTTGCCGGCATCAATTGGTGATTTGATGGTAGGAAATATCAGTTTACTGGATCCGCGTCGCCAGTAAACTCAATTTCCGACCATCAAATCACCAACTGATGCCGGCAAATCTTCAAATACTATACAGTTATCTCCTAAACATGCTTTAAACTGCATCCAGAAAAACAGAAAAAACTCTGCGACGAATTAATGTTCTTCATCAAATTTGTTTGTCAATTACTGTAAAAGTGTATCACTGCTCTGCATTCACAATTAGGTTTTCCTGTGTAAATTAACTACGCAATTACACACACTGTACTGAATAATACACAAAGTAAATCAAATTTAAAATAGATTTTCTCACATAAAAAATGTTTGAAAATAAATAAAAAAGCTATAAGCAAATCCATATGAAAACTAGACAACGTTGAATAAGCGATCACTGTTATCCCCGTTTAAATTTGCGGAATTTGTTTTGTAACAATTTCTAACGTTGTTGTCGACTTGTGACCGTAACGGCTGATTTTTGCAGCATTAATAGGCTTCTTATCCACTTGATATGAAATAAAATAATACAGTTTAATTGAAATCATATGCACACTTTTTCAGTTATTGTAAGGACACATTTTTATGAACTGTTACCTAGAAATTTGACGGATCCCCCGGCCCCCCCCTTTCTACCAACCTGATATGAAACAATATCCTATAGTTTCAGTTTAATCGGATGCAAGCTTTTTGAAGTACAAACGTGGAAACCAAATTTGGACAGACAAACGGACGGACGGCAGTGAGGACCACTATATACCCCCCCCCCCCCCCCCCTTTAGTCAAGTGGTTCTTTAGGCCATGAACATTAATACCAACGAATATACAAAAAAAATATTTTCTATATCATAAATATTTAATAAACATACATCACAAGGTTCATTACAATTTCGTTACAATTAAAACTTAATTTTTCGTGTTTTATTCTGAAATTAAAATTCTCTTACGGTTAAGTCGTTTTATCATATAACCAAACATTATCGTGGTCCTGCACAATGTAGTATTAAAAAGTGATATAACAAATTTACTTTTATGATTGGATGAGTGTCCATTGGTTATCATTGTCAACGCATTCTCATTCGTTGTGGTGGGGCAGATGGTACGTTTGATAGTTTTTAACCCTTGACAACTGTTGAAGTCATATAGAATGAAGGAAAATCTCTGAGCTAGCGGGTGCCGTTGTACTTCTTGAAAAAAGCTGTACGGAATCATAATAGAAAACGGTTTCATAACTCGCAAAATATTGAAAATCGATGTATGCCAACTCTCCTCACGTTATTTAAATATAATAACAAGATTGCTTGAAGTTTGTTTGTTATGATACTTAAATAACATAACTGGAAGTGATATTTGCAATTTTTTACTCTCACCTATTAAGAAACTTGTAAATATTTTTTTATATTGATGCTCTTTAGAGATCAATATTTATAGTATAGTAAAATAGAATTCTCTAAAATATTAAACAATTGTATAAAAGATAAGTTTCCGTTAAAACGTATGCCTATGTCTTAACAGATAATTAAGCGTTTTAAATATTTTGGATAACGATGGGAGGAGTTTACGCAAATTGCCAATTTTTGTTCCGTCTATATTTGCTTTGTAAACGAAAATAATCTGTTTATATTGACAAAACACGATGATTAGTTTGACGAATTTGCTGATCCCAAACTTTAGGACCACGGATTTCATACCTGTAGAACAGTTGTTGCCCAAGTATCCAGGTTGACATCCTCCTTGTGGACATACACCAGATATAGGATTGCAAGATTGATTTATACAATGACAAATCCCGGAACAATTTTCCCCGAATGATCCCGAAGAACATGCTGCAAAATATTTAAAAAATAAATAGTTACATGTAAATGCAAATATAAAATCACAGCAAAAGAAATGTTCTGTCATCCTCAATTCTCTATCTAGACAATTTGGGAATGGAGAAAGAGAAGGCCACGACTGCAAAGATGAAATCAATTCATCATCAATTTCTAGTTCAAAGTCAATACATGGAGGAGAATTTCGGAGTGTCTGTTTGCAAAGTCTGAAATGGCCGGGTTGCAAAACAAATGTCTTAACACTTTCATTACTGGATTTTTTTGCCGCGACTTTATAGCGCCGGTTTTAATTTCCACGCGCTGTTTGCCTGACCTCTATTAATTTGACATGTGCGAGAAAAAAAATCAAGTTTGTAAACAAACGTCCGTATCTCGGTAGTTTATGCAGATATTGGTCTCAAATTTTACAGAAATGTGAGTTTCATTTCAAGTTTTAAATCGGCATACTTTATTTAATGAACTGGGAAATAAAACTGGAAGAAATTGTCAATTTCTTACGTTTTTTCGCAATGTTTTTAAACTATTATTACGATCGTTGTGACCCATGTGCATTTATGCCGTTGTGTATTGTAATTTGCCGTACACAGATGTTTAATCTGTCATCGAGATCTCTTTAATATCAAATGTAACGAACAATAATTATGTCGAGTCAATTTTCTTATGAAATTTTCGTCTCAAAAATGACACAGACGATATCGTTGCCGCCATTGATATTGTTGACGTTCAATTGATGTTAGAGTTGTCTTTCTTAGTACTACACACATTCATTCAGTGGATCCGCACCATTAAAAAATGGATAATTATGCATTATGCATTATGCGAGTAAAAACAATTGGAAAAATTTAAATGAGTGATAAAATTATTTTTAAAAGTTTTAAATTGGCAAAATGAAATTGTTACATCAAATAATATGAAGAATGGATTTTTAAAAAGTTAGGAATTAAAAATTCTATTTTTAAGATTCAAATAAATTATAAACATGTAAGCTAAGAATTCGAAATTCTTTTTTAAGGTTGAAATAAATTATAAACATGTAAGCTAACTATGATAATGACATATTTAATGTATATATTTTGTTGGTTCTTTATTAATTCAAATAAATAATATATGGACTGGCATGTACTGCTTAAAGGCAACTTTGCCTTTAAAGGGAATCATTGATTCGTCAACACATACTTGGCATTTAGGAATAAATTCTGTACACATTTTGTCATTAAAAGCACTCATTATGTGTCTTACTTTATACAGACAGTCATAGTTAGGTTCTCCTGGTTGTGGAATATGTCGGTTAGGGTCAGAAAAGTGTAAATACCTCATTATTTGTTGGAAACGATCCCTTGTCATTACAGTTGCAAAATATGGGCAGCAAGGCAATCAGTAGACCAGTATGGCTTTATGTCAGGCTTAACATAAATTCCCATCAAGAATGTCAGTCCAAGAAATGCCTTCATTTCTACCATAGTAGGACATGACCAAGCAGATTTGTTCTGATCAGGATAATCCCTGATTTGTTTTTGAGCATAACTGTCTGTTTGATCTATGATGTATTAATAAATTGTCTGTTAGAAAGAGTTGAAAACAGTCAACAGGTTCTTTCTCTGGAGCAATAATTGTTTGTGGTCCAGTATTTTGCCTAGGTGTACAGATATGGGGGAGACCTCTCTCGAAGTAATTAAAAAGTTCGTGCCACCCATCGTTGTTGGGGGCGTCGCCGGCATTGTTTACATTGGGATCGTCAATATTTTCATTTGAAAGTTCACTTTCTACATCGCTAATCTCAAAATCGTCACCTATGCTATTTTGGGCTAATATTTGGCGATACCGTTCACTAGCTTGATTAACTTCATCTATTGAAAACCCTTCAAATTCATCGTCAGAACTTTCGGACATTTTACAAATTGACAGACGACATTTTACTATTTTACTACAACTCTGACGTTAGTAACCCAGTTAAAGCGGGGATGAATTTTATTAGTGGTCTAAATTTAACTACACCTTTTAAGGAAGTTGACCCTATAGTTCATCCGAAAATTTTTCTTCGTTGAGTGCCGGTCTCGTTGCTGAGAATTACGAAAGCAATCACTAAACACCCACGAAGAAAAACGAATGAAAAGATTTAGGAAATTCGCAATTACATTAAAATATTTAAACAGATTAATTTTATTAAAATGTATGTGTCAAATCACAACTAAAAAAGAGCACACAAGGACATCACCAGTTGTGACAAAGATCACGATTCTGCTGCAAAGAAGTACTTTTGTAACCTCGAAGTCGTCACGTAGTTTTTACATCATCACGATGCCTGGAGGCATCGTCCGGCGGGTGACAGGCGATGCCTCCGGGCATCGTTCGCCTGGAAAGGGTTAATAAAAAGTGAATGGTTTACACTTTGTTAGAAGAAGGTTGTGGGTCTGTGTCAAATTAATATTTGAAGTTGATTACATAAAAACCCAGCCATAGTGCAATAGTGCTATATTCCGAATAGTGCAATTAATACAACTGTGGGATGCCTCTGTATACTTAAATTGATTCAGAATATGTCACATGGAAAGATCTATATTTTTATTAGCCCAATTTTTAACAAGAGCGTCTTCTTTAGATAACTAATTTAGGTTTCGGCTAAACTGAATTTTTCTAAATGTATGCATTCAGTACTATAGGCACTTACATGGAGGTAAAAACAAAATACCGATCACCGATGAAACGGTAAAAAAATACCATCCCAACAACCAATAATTGAAGAATGTGTCGATGGGACACGGATGCCCCCGCTAAATGAAATCCCAAACAGGAAGTAGTTGTCCGACAGGTCTTAAAGTCGCTTAGGACGCACAACTTGCGATACTGAACCACCCTGCCAAATTTCAAATTGTTCTCATGTCTGGTCTCTGAGAAAAGCTTGACAGAAATTCATGACATGAACAGTTTCTGAGAAAAGCTTGACGGACTTTTTCATACTCGTGTTAACACATTTTTATATCGGCCCAGTCGAAAACAGGAAGTAGTTGTTCGACAGGTCTGAAAGTCGCTTAGGACATACAACTTGTGATACTGAACCACCCTGCCAAATTTCAAATTGTTCTCATGTACGGTTTCTGAGAAAAGCTTGACGGAAATTTTCATACAAGTGTTAACACATTTTCATATCGGCCAAGTCGCAAACAGGAAGTAGTTGATTGACAGGTCTGAAAGTCGCTTAGGACGTACAACTTGTAATACTGAACCACCCTGCCGAATTTCAAATTGTTCTCATGTACGGTTTCTGAGAAAAGCTTGACGGAAATTTTCATACTAGTGTTAACACATTTTCATATCGGCCCAATCGCAAACAGGAAGTAGTTGACCGACAGGTCTTAAAGTCGCTTAGGACGTACAACTTGTGATACTGAACCACTCTGCCAAATTTCAAATTGGTCTCATGAACAGTTTCTGAGAAAAGCTTGACGGAAATTTGTCCTGACAGACGGACGGACACGAGTAAAACTTAATGCCCTCACACTAGTCACTAATATTTGTATCCAACAATTACTGTGCACTGAATTCAAAAATTGTGAAAACTATCTGCAAACATATTTTCAAACGATATAGACTATTTTGGACAAATAAGTAGTATCTATAGTAAACTTATTAAAGGCGCGCACGAGTCGTTTTTCGTGTAACCTTGGTTTATAAGTTTACTCTGAAGAAATAGGTGACGTTTGCAAAAATCAGTATACTCGCTGCAACCTGTTGCATACCTGATCATTTGAGAAATATAGACACCTTATACAGAAGTTGAAATATTGCTGAATAAGTGAGGAAAATGTATAATTTTGAAATTAAACTGGTCTCATTTGCCGTAAATTCGTGTGTAAAGAATACCGTTGGTGTTATTTTCGGGGTGTAGGTCTACAAATGACGTAGCTGTTTCTTTAGTTTCTTTCATTTTTATTTCTGGAAGGATATATTAACGGAAGCCACTCACCAAATTGAGGGTTGTTAACTGAAAGGACATCATCAATATATCAATATGTAAAATTAAAGGACCTAGCTTCTGTTAACTTCTTGTCTTTAATAAAATGTCAAAGAAATTCAGTTTCATAAGAATACAGGAACAAATCGGCATGGAGTACCCATTGGAATTCCGATTGTCTGCAGATAAACATACCCTCTAAATATGTTGTTACATGTAATAAGAAAATTTAGTATACAATAAACTTGTTCTTCGCCGTAGCATAATTTGTCTTTAAGTTCTTTAGCAGAAAAAAAACGTATTGTGGCAACCTAAAATATTTATAGGCAGGTGTGGAAGGGAAGGCTTTATGTATGATTTCCTTCAGGCGGGATTTTAGTTCGTGGATAAAAAAAATTACCACATAATTAATACACGTGAAGTTTTGCATGAATTGTTTTCATTCTGTGAACGAGAATAGAAATATAAATGATCAAAATTTTAATGGTCCTTAAGAGGGAAAAGATGCGAAGGACCATACTGCAAGATGTTTTGTTACTTAAATTATTATGCTTTATAAATTAATTTATTGAAATCAAAAACCACTACTGAGTACATGTAGAGCGGATTTTCCGGCTTATTATTACTATAGCAAAATGTGAAATTAATTCAATACATGTACAAGTATCGGTACATTTTATATGTTGTGAAAAATACATACAGTATATGAAGTAAAAATGAATTGGTAATCAACCAAAAAATCCCGATTTTCCTTCATAAAAGTATTTTTAAATAATATGGGGAAAAAATGTGTCTTTAGATCCTTTTTTTAATCATGGTATTATTTATAATGATTGTTTTGCTTAATTAGACTGAGCTGATTCTTCGTTATTTTTTTTTAAAGAAATAATGGCTAGTAATCTTTCCAACATTTAATAAATTCTTCTTACCAACAGCATAATTGTAACTTTTGGAGGATGTTTTTCTAGAAAGTAATCGCAATTCTAATGGCTACATACAATGCCCCACTCCTTGCTGATTTGTCCATATTTTCTTACGAAACTGAATTTTTCAAAGTATTATTGAAAACAATATACCCCGGTTATATGAAGCTATATTTTAAAAGCGGATTTGGCCGAGGGGTCTAGACCGCTGGACATAGTTCTGGCGAATTGATGCCACAGTGTCACAACGGTGTGAGTTCAAATCCAGCTGAGGGTAAGCTAAAATGTGACAGTGTTAAAAATCGAATTCTAACAGTGTTGGGCTTAATTGGTAGACATATATTTATTTATTTATATTGATTGTGTCTTTTCAATTAACAACCCTCAATTTGCTGATTGTCTTCCGTTATCATCTTTCAGAACTGGAAATTACAAAAAGCTCCAAAACAGCTTAATCTACATAAATTTTAGACTTGCAAAACTAGAATATGATGACTACAATGGTCATCATCTCAGCACACGAATTTACAACAGTCGAGGATATTTTAATTTTAACATTATAAGTTTGCTTTACTTATGCAGCAATATATCTGCATCTCCTGCATGCAGTGTTTTTATTTCTGAATAGATCAGGTATGCAAGATCTTGTAGTGAGTATGTCAACATTTTCTTCGTTATAAACTTATAATCAAGGTTACAAGAAAGCGCTTTAATAAGTTTTGGTATAGATACAATTTCCTTGTCCATATATATTCGTTTGATAATATGATGGATTTGATTTTGTTTGTTTGAATGTTGTTTAGCGCCACTTTCAGCAATTGTTCAGCTGTATCATGGCGTCCAGTTTTTACTGGGGAGGAAGCCAGAGTACCCGGAAGTAAACCCCGGACCTTCGGTAGGAAAACTGGCAATCCTTGTCAATTAAGATTGGAGTCGAACGCACCCTGCCCGCAGTGAGGCTCGAACCCGCAATCTCTGTGTTGACAGACCACGTGATCAATACTAGACGAACTACCTTAACCACTCGGCAATCGAGGCCCATAATATGATTAAGGACAATTTTCCCAGTTTTTTTAATTCAGTACATAGTGATTGTGATGCGATGATCATTAGAAACATCTGTCAGTGACAAGTACTGTATGATACCCAACCATTTTTCTCCACACACCAACTCACACACTACAATAATTAAAGCTAGAGGTTTGGCATGTCATAAAACCTGGTGTAACCCACCATTTCTATTGAAATGTATTACCCAGACATAACTATTGCTGTAGTAGGTTGTTGGCTTGCCGTTTTCTTTAACTTAAAATTGTGGATTGTCCTTCTTGACAGTTTCTTCGCTTTTCGGTTTTTTGTTATTACCTCGATCTGTACATGAAAGTGGAGCATATATAAATCATAAACCAAACAAAAACGTGATATGTTCAGTGGTTTACCTAGTGGAGGTAGTTGTGGCCTTATTTTGGAATAGTGAAGTCTTCTGGTTATGTGAAGAAGATTTATAAGTAGCAAGGATCACACGCTGATAATTGTTCAAAACGTTTTAAAAACAGCAAATGGAATTTTATAGTGGCGAAATCTTTGGAAACGTTGTGGTCTTCGACAATGCCAATTGTCCTCCACTAAGTTTGTTTACCCCCTTAATTATTCTTTTGCTTCTTTTTAGGTGTTGGTCAATTTATCCCTGATTTCATTTTACAATTGTAGCTTCCACACCAAATGCACTAATTATCTCAAATATTTTCACGGTGGGGGGGGGGGGGGGGGGGGGTAAGTAAGGAAACTTTTAGGTACAGGTCTGCGGACGTAGATTTGAAAACCCACCCTATTTATATATTTTGGACGTTTTAAAATGGGACCTAATCATATATTGAATTATTAAATCAGACTTTTTCATATATTTTATTACAGGACATCCCCAATGGCGAAATAGTCCATTCACTATCAAAATGATCAAGTGATGTTAATGGAACACGTTGTTTGCAAAATATCTGTGCTTTACATAGGCTTAGCATGCTTAAGATGAGAATTGAGGCATGGATATATTTATGACAATTTACAACTACCCAATGATATATTTTTAAATGAAAAAAGCTACTTATTCATATATTTTGGAGAGGTAAAAAAGTGACCCATTCCGGCCGCACATCCGAATTACCCAATATATACCAAGTTACTCCCCCCCCCCCCTTTGTGAATATTTTTGACTTCAAAGCATTAGTACTGTTGCCATACATTTTTACTTATCAACGAAAATTTTTTTTCTACAAGATCTTAAAATGTGTTTCTTCTGTTTTTCCTCGTTAGTGACACTTTTATGACATAAAGTGTGGTAAATCATGATAGATTCTGTGAGGATGTTACTATGATGAATTATTGAAAAAGATACATAGACTGAAATACAAACAGTATTCCTTAAGGCCATCATTAATTTTAATTCTGTCCTTGGTTAAAATTGATGCTCACTAGTACTACCTACGCGTTCACAAAAAATATTCGCTTAATAGGAAGTAGATGACCAAGGAGCATAAAATCGCTATACACCATATGGTACTATAGGATAAAGCAATATGCAAAATATCAGGCTTCTACATACTTTGGTTGCTAAGAAAACTGCGACAGAAATTTTGTGACGGACGAACGAACAGACAACCGAACAAACGGACGGACGGACATGGTAAAACAATATACCCCTCTTCTTCGAAGCGGGAGTAAAGTAATATGCCTTTGTATTATCCACATCGCACAAAGCAACATTGAGAATAATATTTGAACGATACATCTAAGAATTAATATTTGTGTAAACATTTTACTCTTGCATAGCCATAATATAGTAAGGACAGTACATACATTTTAGTTTAGCATGTACAAGTAGTTTTGTTGTTGTATAAAGATTGTAGTGTACAGTTGATTATATTTGCAAGTATTTGACTTTTTAACATTTCTTTTGAATTGTGTCTTTAGAGATCAGTCTTATTAATGTTGGCTGTGAAAGGGTCTCATTTTTCAAACATCCTATTAAAATATCCCTTGTACTTCCCTTTTTATAATCTAATTTATTGTAAATAACCAATCGAGAATGATCCGACGACATTACTAAGAAGCTGTCAATCTACTTACAAACATTGCAATACGGCATAGCTAATCCAATTTTACAGCCCAAGCAATAGGTTGCATTATCACAGTACTCCTTACAATTACATCCCCAAACACAACTCCCATTTTCTGGATAGCAATGTTGATTGAAGCATTTTAACGGGCAGGGCAGTTCACAATTTGGTCCGTACCATCGTTGCGGACAACCTGTATAAAAGTGTGTAACTAGTTATAAATTCTATTTTTAATGTAGGTTTGCTGAAAATCTTGGACAATAATAAAGTAAACTGAATAGTTTTTTTCTGAAAAGAATAACTACTACATACAAGTCAGTGTAAAAAAAGGGTGTTACCCGTTAATCGTAAGTGTACTCTTTTTATTTGTTAAGTTTGTAACAGACATTAAAATCAAATTTCTATCAAATTCCTGATAGAAACACGGGGTACAGACATAAAACCTGGCTTCTATGGTCAAAGTCATTGCTGCGTAAAACTCTCAGAATCTGTCTGAATTAAGTAACACAATATCACTGCATTCAATGTACTAGTAAGTATGTACCTCCAGGTAAATACGTAGTTAGTGAGATTATTGCATTGTCTGTCTTCCCTATTGTGATTTTTCGTCTTATCCATAGGTTAACTTTAAACTTTCTTGCTTATCATATACGCATTTAATGTAACGATATTGTTTTAAGTATACACTTAAATGACTGGGTTAACTATAATGAACTACTGTATATAAAAATGATATTTTGTCCACTACCTACACAAATTGGGTCATCAGAAGATAAAACACTCAAACTGTTCAATATATTGTTTCGGCAATAAAGAAGTGACGAAGCATTTTTAGTCAATATGACCACTCAAATTGTATTAAAGTGATAAACAGGTAAATATGTTTTGTTCCAGAATATGACATAAATTCATAAATGTACAGTCTTTACAATATGACAAAAGCGCAGATTTATAGTACAGCTAATGCAAAGTATGCTTTGTTCATGTGTTCAGTGGTAGGATTGGGCAAACGGTGGGCTTAACTTATATCTAGTTTACACTTCTCTCTTCTCAGAGTAGATAGATTGCTGCTTTTTTAGTTGTAATAAAACGGACAGAACATTATTGTAAAAATATACGACAAAGTTATCCCTCGTTAGTTCAGGTCGTGACAGAAGCATTATCAAATTTTCAAATACTAAAAAGCAAATTACTAATTCTTCCATTTATAAGGCACGAAAAAATGTAGATTTTAGATATGTTTTACGAAAAAAGAGATTGGTCCGTTTCTTTTCTGCATATTTTGTGTATAAGCCTGAAAAGAAGAAACCTACTAAACCAAAATGACTGAGCTACAAATGCTACTTAACCATTTATAAATCATGTTAAGATATTTCTATACAGTTTTCTCAATGTGGATACAAATGTAATCATGTTTATATTATATGAGAAATTAACTTACCGAAAACCTGTATGTAACATATCTCGACATATGCCTGAGAGGAATACCCAGAAGGAAATTTAACACTATATGGTCTCTGGTTGTAGACAAAAATATACCTCCCAAACATGTAACATTGAACACTCTGTTGCACAGATGGTAAAGCAGGTCCTGGGTGATGATAGCAAAGATATTTCGGCTGGTATAAGTAACTGGAATTGCTAATGTACAAATAATATCCAGCAAGATTGTCTGGAGCTGAAGAACATGTCATACTAAAATTATTTTAAACTAGAGTAAAAAAACCTGTGAGCAATGCTCACCATTGATACCCCCCGCTTCACAATTACTTTGAAAGTTCAGGTGTTCTTAATTATGAAATTGAAACTTTATCTAATTAAACGTGAAGGTGAAATTGCAGATAATACATGTAACCCTCCCCAATCCCCCAAAGAATGGCATCCCCTATGTCAATGACAAAGTCCATGTTTTTCTATGGGAAACCTCCAATAATATTCTGATCAATATGTTTAATATCCAATGCACAATGGCAATATGTGACCAAGATTCTGTGTAAGTTTCAACAAATTCCATTCAGTGGTGTAGGAGGAGTTGTAAATAAAAGATGGGTATCCCATTATGTCCATTACAAACTCCATGTTTTTCTATGGGAAACCCCAAATATCATTCCGATCAAAATGTTAAATATCTCCTGCACACTGGCACTATGTTACATGGATTCTGTGCAAGTTTCATCAAATTCCATTCAGTGGTGTAGGAGGAGTTGCACATAAGAGATGGGTGTCCCCTTATGTCAATGACAGTCCATGTTTTTCTATGGGAAACCCCAAATATCATTCCAATCGAAATGTTATATATTTAGTGCACAATGGCAATATGTGACTACATTCTGTGTAAATTTCATCAAATTCCATTTAGTGGTGTAGGAGGAGTCGCACATAAGAAATGGGTATCCCCTTATGTCAATGACAGTCCGTGTTTTTCTATGGGAAACCCCAAATATCATTACGATCAAAATAATAAATATCTCCTGCACAATGGCACTATGTGACAAGGATTCTGTGTACGTTTCAACAAATTCTATTCAGTGGTGTAGGAGGAGTTGCACATAAGAGACGAGTACCCCCTTAGGTCAATGACAATGTCCATGTTTTTCTATGGGAAACCCCAAATATCGATCCAATCAAAATGTTTAATATCTCCTGAACAATGGCACTATGTGACAAGGATTCTGTGTAAGTTTCATCAAATTCCTTTCAGTAGTGTAGGAGGAGTTGCAAATAATAGAAAGTGTAACGGACGGACGGACGGACGGACGGACGGACGGACACCATGAACACTATATATCCCCCGCTTTTCAAGCGGGGGGTATACAAATGAAATAACAAAAGAACAGTGTAATAATTGTTAATATGATAAAGAAAAAGCCAGAAAGAAGTTTGTTTGTGCCTTTTCACCTCGATTTTGTATAATAATCTTTGGTAAAAAAAACAGTTATAGTAGTTTTGACTCAACAAGACATAGACATTATAATTGATTTTTGTTGATTTTTTTTTAACCGGCCAAAGTTATTATTAATATAAGCATGGACTTCAGACAAAATTTACCTTAGAGAACCTTTAGATGACAATTTTCCACTTTAGTTATTATTCAAAGAGACAAACTCTAACAAAAAATGATTAAATCGTGCTGACTTTTGAGACAGAATCAGATATTATTAACACAAGCTTTTACTTTTAATTGCATAAATGCTAACAAGAAATGCAGGCTTCATAGCGCTAACAAGGCAATTGTTCATATAATTTGCATTTCCAAAGGTAATAATCCCACAAACAAGATCGATTCATGCATTTAATCTAATCAAAAGAAATAATAGAAAATAATAATAGAAGATTTAAGATCCCTAACAAACCGGGCCAATGCATGGACGGACAGATTAATATCATTAACAAGACAAAATATATAAATGAGCAAAAAAAAAGACACATCATAGGGCTGTGATAAAACACTTACCAAACAATAGTACTATAACACTGCATTTTTCTTACTTTTTCGTGTAAAGCCTTTTTTAAAATTGTTGATATAAATTACCACAGCTGTTCAAATTAAATATTTGTTTTCCATTTATTATCATCATTTCACTTTAAAAATGTAACTATTACGCATGCTGGGTTGCATTTTTAATAAAAATAAGTGTCATGTTTTTGTACATTTATTTACACGTATAACCCATCAATATTATCTAAGTAAATCACGGCCATGATATTCTAAAAAACAATCTTTCACAAGAAACAAGCTATTTTAAAATAACCAAAATAAGTTATTTTGTATTTTAAATTTACGTAGAAGTCTTAATAAAAACCCGGCAAAATAAAAAAAAAAGATTCATGGTGCAAAACAGGTTTTCCTTTTTTTTCATCATAAAATGATAGATATAAGTATAACATTTCTGCAAAGTTATATAATTTTCTCTGAACAATTTGACGTTTATTTTTAAATGAGCCTTATTGTTGTAATTTCCCTTTATATTCTATATAAAATGGACTCAGTTAAAATGCCGTTTTTTCAAAAGGACAGACAGACTGGTAAATACAACTCTATTGAATGTTTATAATATATGTTAAAGATTATACATCAATAAAAACCATTGGTATTTTTGTTTTTACTAAATAAAATTAGAAAAAATTCCTTTATTTAGCACTAAATTATCTCACCTATAGAATTCTTCTGTGACAGTCTATTATTAGGACAGCAAAATGGATGAAAAATGAACCAAACATTTGGCAGACAACACAAAATTGCAGCTTCAAATTCCTTCCCAGTTATAATTGTGGTACTTTTTCCGGTTTTTCAATTATTCTTTGAATGTTTTTATCAATTTATGCAACAAAAATATCATATACCATCAAAAACCTTAATCTGAAGAAGGACTCCATACTCTCTGAAGACCACTTGATTTGATTTCGTTCTGGAATCTTAAAGCTAATGCCAGGCTATACGGTATGTCCCTACCATAGATACACTCTAGGGATCAGATGGAGGTGGCCTAATTCATGTTCTTTTCCTTATCATTCGGGAAAGTCTAAGCTAGAGAGCGACCGCTCAGTGACTAAGAAAATGAGTTTGTTATGACGAAGAGAGGGTTTTTTCTGCCAGTAGGGTCAGGTAGGTGTGAAATGAATTATATTGCATTCATCACTAAAGGCATGGACCATTTAATCCCCTGTGTATAAATTCCAATATAGAACGACGTGAATGGCTACTAAACTCTGGCCCTTCACAGTGCTTAATTATTCGGTAATTATGACAAATGTGGTGTGTATGTAATCAAAACCAGCCATTCTTATGCAATTAAAAAAATGTTGATGGAAACAAAGAACAGAAAATAATAGACCAGGTCCCCCTCCACAAAAAAAGAAACAACAACAAAAAACAACGAAACAAAACAAAAGAAAAACTATACAGTGGATTTTTATTTTAAGATAATAGTCACTTCAAAACTCTAGGATGTTCTGCTTGAAGGTGGACTTGTTATTATTCATTTGTAATGCTGTCACTCTTGCATTTGTAACTATACGAATGTTTTTATATATTACAGCACAGGACTTATACCCAAACAATAGATGGAGTTAAGGAGGACTGGATAGCAGTAGCATGTTGTTTGGAACATGTTTTGAGAAAGCCCCAGAGATTCACAAAGTGACAATGCCGGTTGCTACCACTGCGAAAATTTGTGGATGGCTCTACCTGGAATTGGTAATAAAACTTGTAATTATATATTCTAATTGAAAGAAAGTATATGGAAAAATGTCACAAATACAACAACAATGGAAATGAAATGTAAAGTTCTCATCAACTAATCTAGACCTTCAACTAATGAAATCCTAAAACTCAACATATATTGATCATGCTTTAGTTTTTATAGATCATCTGGACCCAAGGGCCGTATGAGCTAATGCATTGTCATCACTCTATTGTTCTTCTCTGTCATCAATTCTTACCTTTTTTACTTTTTAAACTGCTGAACCGGTTTTAACCAAACTTGACATAATTGTTCCTTAATAGAGTATCCTGAACAAAACTGATGTGGGGATTCTTGATCTGTAGTTGTCAAAATATTGCCGCCAGTACTAACAATAGAACATAGGGCTCAAACAAAATTAAGATATTTCATTAATTATTATAGACATTACCAGACCTAATATAGAAAAGCCAGGTTCAGGAGCTCCGCCCAAAAAAAACAGGAGCTACATTATTGTAGCTAGACTACAGCTAGGCCCAAAAAGGAAAATCCTACTGCGATGCACAAATTGCCCACATGCGATCAAAGATTCGAATAGCTTTAGCCTGGGGAATCAATGTTATCAATGCTGGAGGCATGAAAGAGGCCATTGATTAAATGGAATGGGTTTCCGCTTGCCAAGTAGCGCATGTCGAAATTGATGTACCATCTTCAAGTAGTAAACGCAGTATTTCTATCAAAGGAATCAGTAAAATATCAAAAATGTTAAATTTGAACAAAATGGGGCTATAACAACATGGAAGGCATTTGAGATAGGTGACGGCAAACCAGTCAAGTGCACTGTACCTATACAATTACCCGATCTTAATATTAATTCAGACTTTATAGAGCCAAATGTTACTGAGGGAAACATTAAACAGACAAGCAATTGCCATCCAGCATCTAAAGAAAACATCAGCTGTTCAGAAAGTGGCTGTATAAGGACTTTTAACTCTTTCAGTGATATGCAAACACATTGCTTGGGGATCATGTATTTATTGTTCCTTTAAATACCTATCATTCAGTAAAATTGAAATGGAAGGATGTTTGCTTCAACCTGTCAACAAACACCAACCCCTACAGAAATGAACAAGAATTGAAAGAAGGAACATCTAATGCAGAAGCAGGTTGGGCTCAAAAAAAAAAAGACCGAAGAATACCAGAGTACAAGACTACCTTAAAGGTGTTTTTAATTCAGGTACAACAACTGCGAGAAAAGCTAATCCTGCAACTGTTGCAAGGAACATGAGAGTCGTTCGTAACGAAGATGAGGAAAAGATGTTTGCACCTGCGGACCATCTAGAAATTGGGCAGACTACTTCCTATTTTTCAAAATTAGCAGTTTTTAAGAAAACCCGTGCACAGAAATTCCTGATGAAGAACTTGAATCCATTCTTCATACACTTAACACAGCTAAAGCAGTACAAGAATTGTCATAATAAATGCTCTTAAAGTTGGAACTCTTGGAAAAAGAAACATTACACATGAGATAAATCAATAAACTGTACCTCATAGGTTCTTATACTCCTCAAACAAAGTTTGGGGGTATATATAAATCACCTTGTCTGTCTTTCCGTCCTTCTGTCCATAAATTCTTGTAAACGTACCTTCTAAACAGCTGTATGGACTTGATCTAACTTTATGCTAATAAGCAGTGCATGAAGAAAAAATGTTTGCTTTCCAATGACTTTATAGGGAAGATGATTCAACTTAGAATTTTCAGGAATTCTTGTAAGTGCAAATCCTCCTAAACTGCTGTATGGATTTTGTCGAAACTTTAAACAAAGGAAGTACACCATATGAAGATGTGCTTCCTCTCTGTGGACTTTAAGGGGATATAAAATTTGACTTGCAGTGGTGTAAGCATTTTATTACATCAAGTATCATGGTATAAAAGTTGTTTATATTGTGACATTAATCATTTATATGAAACACAAGCTTCAGTGTGGTATCAAATAATTACACAAATAAACACATACAAACCCTATGTCCATTTTATGTTTTTTTTTCACAGTAGGCCTTTCAGTATGTGTGAAATCTTAACTTTAAGAAACCTTTAACCTTTCATAAACACAAGTGAATCTTACTATTAAAATGTTTTTGCAACATATCATTGTTAGCATATTCAGATTTCTTGACCCTTCATGTTAAAGCTGTATGATTCTAAAAAAAATTTTGGTATCATAAACATATCTATTTTCTGCCAAAATTTGAAAAAAAAATCTAATTTAAATTATGTGTATCAATATTTTGGTGACCTAAAGCTTTTGACCGTCAAAATATTGAGCCATTTCAATAATGTTATTAGCTGGCAGTACATTTGGTCTTCCTTATACACCTTTAGTTTGGAAAGAAGTTACATTAGTATTTCAAACATAGCCAATCTTTTGTAGCCAAATTTTGCCAAAATTTGATTTTATCATCTTTTTGTTGACCTTGACCTTGTGACCTTGAAACTAATGACCCATTAGTCTGTAATTGACAATGATATGTTATCTTCTTTATACAACATTTGTTTCAAAAGAAGTCTGAATACTATTACATACATACAGTCCCTGGAACGTATATGTTAACAAAACGCACGATGCACGAACGATGTACGAACGATGAACGAACGATATACGGACGATGTACGCACGATATACGAACGATGTACGCACGATGCACGAAACGATATACGATACGATATACGATAGAAACGGTGAGACAGCGTTTATCGTTTTAATAGATCGTTTCGTCTATCGTATGGTATATCGTATCGTGCAACGTTTCGTCTATCGCATGGTTTATCGCATGGTGCATCGTTTCTTAGGTCGTCATTCAGGGTTGAATGATTGTTTTGGTATAAATGGTTTATTTTTCAGTATTTTCTTCAGTATTGAAGGCATTTACAAGTTTTGCTAGATACATAACAGTTTAAAAGGTACTTAATTGATAACGGAGCACAATTATGTGTATTTTGTTATGGAACTTCGTTGATTAATAACATTAATTAGACCTCTGTTTAAAATAAATTTAAAAAAAAAACTTAAACCTTATTTACATTTCTTAATAAAAGCGTTTACATTCATTCGATTGAAAAAGCCGGCAAAGTTAAACAATTATGTGTATATGTTTTGAAAGCAGTAACTCCTATACATGTACCTTTCATCAAGTTCATACCTTACTAAATGCGCCAGTCATTTAAAAATTGTAACATTGTTGTGGTTTAAAAAAAAAATTATTAAACTTTTTCTGTTGCCGTATGTGTACCTGAAAATTGATTCAACATAAATCTTAGATCCCTATCATTAACTATGTTCTTTGTTTATATGTTAATTAAAATATTCATAATTCCCGAAAATAAGCTAAAAATTGCTTGCTGGAAGTCAATCAATCAATCAATCAATCAATCAATCAAATATTCATATATTCAGCTATAATTGTTTATTCTTTAAACTATATTTTTATTCATTAATATTACTGACAGCTCTTTGTAAAAATTTTAAAAGATCGTTAACTGTACAGAAGTACTAAGTGTTAAACTATAAAATTGTTGTCACTACATGTTCTTTGTTTTAGATAGAACTATTTTTGTTTTCTTATCTACATCTACTGGTTGTTTATGTCTTAGGTGGTAAATAAGTGTGCGTCGCCGCGGTAACTTGCCAATCGTAAAGAATGACACATTTGTATATTTTATGACGGGTAATTTTGCGCGATCATCCAAGACAACGATTCAGATTCATACTTTCTAATCTAATTCGTCCATTTGCAGTTATGAATTTAAAGGAAGTGTCTTTTAACAAGACTTTTTTTCATCTCTGTTGTAAATATCGTAAACCTGTATGTAGCGTTGTGAAGGTTAATTTCTTCTTTATTGTCGATAGTATACCAAACTAGCTTTAAATCGAACACTTTAAATCTTTACATAGGACGACAGAGAGAATCACCGACGTAGACAAGTACCTGGCAAACATGAATTCAAATCGAGTGCACCATTTGTTTTCACCGTACAATGTCACGCACGAAACAATACGTATGCATTTATAACATAGAGAATTCAGTTAGATAACATCTGAGCTAATCAATCAACCTTAAAAAAAATAGCAGTAATGTACTGCCATTTAAGTGAGACAAAACAATTTTAAAGATTGTAATTAGCTCTGAATCAACAAAACCCAAGACGTATTTCCAAACAATTCTAATCTCCACAATGTCTTTTAACAGTTAAATGCGTTGTTAATACACTTTAAAGCTCAAAATATTTGCACTAAAGTTTACTATGAGTTTAGGTTTTTGATTACCTGAAAAATAATTTGATTTCTTGTTTGAAGTTATAAGCCACTTTCAGCACTTTTCAGCATGGGGGAGGGGCGGCTCGAATTTTTAATGGAGAAGGAATAGTGAGAACCTGGTGGAAGTTCTTAATTTTTCGGCAAGGAAAGATTGAAGAAGTCGACAACACTTTTTAGTTAGTTTTTAGTTTCACAGTATTTGAATATTTCTTCACAGCACTTTCATAATACAAGACCATAGATGCAATTTTGATTGATTGATTGATTGATTGTTGTTTTACGTCCAGCAAGCAATATTTCAGCTATATTCAGGACGATAGATGCAATTTTGTGTTCCAAACATACGTTTTTTTTTTTAAATTTCAATTTATAAAATAAAATTTTAAAAATAAGCAAGAGACGCGCGATTCTTCATGCACTATAAAGTTAGTTAAAAATTCGAAAACGTAATTTTATTGTAATGATTGTTACTATGTATAAACGGTGTTATTTTTTTTAATGTATACGTGTCATTTACGTGTAGATACCTGGGGTGCAAAGGTGCACAAGTAAGATACGTTAATTGTTAATACGTTAATTGCAATCACAACAGGTAATAGAGGCTAACGTGTCCCTTTGAAGTGATTTTATTACAGTGTACTTTATATAACAACTTGATTATCTTTTGATAAGTACTCTAATTTCGAAGTACCCGGTAACGATGTCATACGGCCGACATCATATTTAAATGATGGAAAGGTGGAGATACGTGTATTTATTTTAGATATCTCGTAAACTATCTGTTACTAAAGACAAAGAAACAACTCTTCATTGTCGGTATTTATATTTCATCGTTTTGATAGAATGTTATTGGAAATATTGTGGATTGATGTTATAATTTTAAATCAATTCGGATGCAAGCGGTCATATTCAAAGTTCGAACAAATACATCAAGTTTTCGTTTAATTACAAACTAACATAGGTATTTATGAAAAATCATTATATTTTAACAAACATAATATACTAGTCACCGTTGTTACATGCGTATGCAAAACCAGGCTCCTACATATATGTATAAATACTCATCCACAAGACAGCTCAAAATTAAATATAGAAAACATATAAAAAAGGTATAAAATCCTTTTGAAATAGGAGTGTCTCATACATGCAATTACGCACAAAAGCTGCATTAATTAACTCCTTTGAACATTGTTTTATGTCGGCGGAGCTACATTACGGTAGCTATTGTACACAAGTGTAACGGGTACTGCTATCTGTAGCATCTACCATAAATATTTTATTTATTATTTATCCATGAATTTATTTAATTTTAAAAAATCGGTATCTTATCTCCTGTTCAGTGTCCCTGTTTATTACTTGTATCATTTAAGTGCATATATAAACTACACATAAATGGTCATGTTCCCTAGGACAATATCGGTTAAACAGCTCATCAGATAGCTGGTGTTTTTATTTTATAAACCGTATTGATTTAAAGAATATTTATTTATTTATTTATTTATTTATTTATTTATATTTATTTATTTATTTATTTAAGCCAACTCAATTGCAGTTTATATTATGTAAAAAAAATCAGATCCTGTTTAATTAATTAATTTATTTATTTATTAATTTATTTCAACTCAGTTGCAGTTTATATTATGTAAAAAAGAAAATTCAGATCCTGTTTAATGCAATAAACTTTTTTACATCAATGATACAAAGTTATTTAAAAACTACACAGTTATTATCCTTTGAGCAGAAATATGTTATTTAATGTTGCAGTTTACTAAACGTAAATAAGGATGGTTATGTAAAATCAAATTACCCAAACATTATATAATGTACGCTAATATGACAGAACAACAATATGGCGAACGATAACGCAAACGATAAACCATACGATGTACGATAAACCATACGATATACGCTAACATAAACGGAAAACCATACGATAAATGATAGAACAAACGATCCACCATACGATGCACGCTGGTGAAAACGATGCACGATATACTATACGTTATACGGTACCATATACGAACGATATACGCACGATGTACGATGAAAACTTATACGTTCCAGGGACTGTAGCCAATCTATTGTAGTCACTACTTGAAAAATGCGATGTTATCAATAATTTGTTGACCTTGAACTCTTGACCTTCAAAATATTGACCTATTTAACAAATATATGTTTAGTTGTTTATGGCTGTGGTCTTCCTTATATACATCTTTTGTTTGTATAGTAGTCATAGAAGTATTACATATATAGCCAGTCATTTATAGCCATAAATTGACAAAATGCAATTTTATCATTTTTTTTGTTGACTTTGACCTCTTGACCTTCAAACTTTTGACCCATTTTGTAATGTTTGTGATTGACAATTGATATAGTTTTCAATATAAATCATTAGCTTCAAAAAAAGTCTGAGTAACATTACATACATAGCCTTTCTTATGCACTCAAATTTTGAAAAAGTGATTATTTACAATTTTTGTGACCTTGACCTTTTGACCTGAAAAATATTGACCTATGTTTTTAGTTGGTAATACATGTGGTCTCCTAAATACATCTTTTATTTTGAAAAAAAGTATTAATAGTGCTACATACATAGCCAGTCCTTTGTAGCCAAAAAATGACGAAATGTGATTTTTTTCGAATTTTTTTGTGACCTTTGATCTTTTAAATACCCATGTGTTTTATTTAACACTTTCATTACTGAATTGTATTTTTTCCGCGAGTTTCCGTGGCCGATGTTTGATTCCCGCGCGCATTTTCCGTGTCCTGGATTAATTAGCCATGTGCTCGACGTGAAATGAGGCTCGTTGAAAAAACGTAAATTTCTTCGTAGTTTGGTAACATATCGTGATAAAAATTATCACACACGTTCTTGATATAATGTTTTTTCCGTTCTTAACATCTCTGTACTATTTTTTGTTGTTTATTGAACCGAATGTAGCTATAAGAAGTGTGGACAGCAAGATCGTGAACCATAATAAGTTTGATCGATTCAATTTAACACTCAAATTTTTTCTAAATACATTTTTTACTGCTTAAACTTAAACATGCATTTTCAAATAGTCCATTTCGATTAATAACCATTTTAACTGATACAATGTTGGCTAGTTTTATCGAGATCAGTGAAAATTGTAACGAGTTTAGTTTACGGCAGCCATGATGTTTACGCATTTGTTTACATTTGCCAAGTAAGAGTTGTCTTTCTTTATCCGTGTGCATTCGACAATATTGGCAATGTTAACTATTCCCGATTGCATAAGTTTGATCATATGGTCATGTTGTTTGAATATTTATTTTTTTTAAGTATGCTAGAAACACCTATTGCATTTATAGAATGTATATTTTATAACTGACAATACAAAAAAGCTAAGGAATATTTAGTCTAAAAATATGTCAGAAAACATCTTACAAAAATTATTTTGAGATAAAAAATTAAATAAATAATAATTTAAACAAATGTCCAATTACTGCTGTCTACTAACTGTTAGTATTTTTTGCTTGACCAGAAAATGATTTAGTTTTGATGGTCATCAAATTCTTCTGATATTACTATTACAATTTTTATCTTTTTTTAATTTTAGTTTAAGTATTTTATTTTTATTTTAAATATATATATATATTTATTTATTTTATTAATAGCATATAGGTCTCAAATTTTAATTATGTACATTATGTTATTTTTAGTTCAGCTGTATACAGTTATATTGGTATATACAGATCAGATAAGCAGAAAAACATTAAACCAAGGAAGACAGGATTTTCCTATGTGCACTTACCAACAATTAGAAGAAATCAAGTGTTGTTCCTGCCTAAATGATATGTGCATTAGGAATCTAATTAAAATCTTAAATTTCTATTATTAAAATTTCAAGTGTAAAAAAAATCATCAGCAGAAGGATTTCAATATAATTTAACTAAAATAAATCAACAAACAGTAACAAGAAATTGTGAAAACTAATTGTCATAAAATGATGATGAACTTTACAATAATATTTAATTGTAGCAATTTTACTGTATTGAACCTTGTAAAGCATTTAGGCAGACACAGGTGCTTGCCACGGACAGAAAACCCATATCTTGTTGTCTGCCAAAGTTTAGCCTACCATATCTGTGTCGGACATAACACAGATGATACATGTACTTTTAATTAACAGGACAGGAATGAGTCTCTGTATAAGTCACGATTCATTAGGAACTGCAGATGGTCTGCCTTTGCGATTATTTGTGCATTAATCTGCAATAAGTCCTTTGGCAACAGCCAATGAGAACTCTATGAAAGTGGTAGATGCTAAAGGAGTCAAATCGGAAAGCATTTAACTTTGTCATCTCTAACACAGCAAAAAAAACATTCTCTGACTACTTCAGAGTCGTATAATTGTAACAGAGTAATAATGGATGTATTGATCAGCATTGTAAACCCCAGGCATGTTTAATGTATAGTCGGCTACAGCTTTAGGGCAGTCAAATGCAGCCTACTGAGCTGACTTTCAACATCAACTTCATGCTCAATCGTGTAACATGTATAGATCATGTATAGTAGATAGTACCTAGACTGACTTCTTGTCCTTCCATGTAGTAGCAATAAGACACCACATACAGCTGTTCCAAAGTTCTCCCAGTTTTTATTTAGTTCTGGGTTGGTGAAAAAATTGTCATTACAAATGTGGTAGCCTCTAACAGCTAAATTGGAACCCTCAATACACCTTTGTACTATACATGTTGCTAAATGTGTTTAAGATGAGCATTTTTGACTGGATTATGGATAGATTTCATTGTAATAAATGTTTCCACTTTCTTACTAGTTTAATCGAGGCATGTACTGTCTAAACTAATCGAACACCTTAAAAGGAATCATGGATTCATCAAATATAAGATTGCATCAATATTATATTCACATTGAAAAGTGTTGTTCAAATGATCAACTAATGATGGCTTTACTTTATACAATGGATCAAATTGGGTTGACTGGGAAGTTGTTCCAGTGTGTGTTGAATTGGAGAAATGCAAATACCTTAAAATTTGTATGAATTGATCACATGCCATTGTTTTAAATAGTATTGGTGTGTTTAGAAAGGAATCTGTTGACCAGTACATGTCGGTGGCAGGTTTCATGACAAAATCTATATTTGGAAGCAATGAATTATAAAAAACACTCATTAGCGAAGACCTATAAAAACATTCATAAGCAAAGACCTATAAAACATTTAGTAGGCCTTGTCCATAGCATCTTTTTTGTCAAGGTGTTTTCATATATTTGGAGGATTGTATATCAGTTTCTTCAATAATATTTTCAATAAAAATGTCATTGAGAATGAGTTTAATAAAATCAACTGCTGGTTTTTTGTCATTTGTCATTTATCTTCTGGCACCTGTTATGCCAATACATATTGGTTCAAATAAATGGGGTAGTCGTCGATCTTCATAACTGAAACTCTTATGCCAACCACGATTTTTAGTAAAAGACAAGACATTTATATATTTTATTTTGTTGTATATCGATTCCTTTGATAATGGTTAAAACTCGAGAATACCGAAATATGATTTCCGCCATATTGTTTACTGTTTACATAGCGACGGGAATATCCGGTTCTATTAATAATTATAATACATTTCAGTCGAAATAAGAGAATAATGAAACAGTGTTATTTTGGGATTTTTTTTAAATTACGTATATTTATAATAGATTAAGTTAAAGCCAATATAACATCTGATAATATTCGAGGACAACGGGCACCGGGCACCTAACTAACACTTCTCGAAACACTACCCATGGCATAAATGTCTCTGTAGCTCATCCAATTCGGTAGTTTATCCAATTCGGTATTTAATTGTTTGAAAATTTGATATTTAACACAGAAACGCTCGCGAAAATGCAATAATTCCAGTGCATTCCACGATGCCGATCGCCGCCATTTTCCTCATCGATAGTGTAGACGTCCGCTTGATATTTCATTATTATTATTCGTGTTTTTTGCTTAAATTCGGCTCAAAATTCCCTATAAACAAAAAATTATATAAACTTTTCGCTTCTCTTCAAATTAAAAATGTATTGCACGTGTAAAATGTTGATAAAATGGTTGGAAATTTACTACGCCAAAAATCAATACTTGGGTATCCTTAAGGATACATTCGGTCGGAACACCGTGGTGCCTAAAGGATACATCCGGTATATGTACGAGGGTGCCTAAAGGATACACGAGGTGTGAATGGGTTAAAACATTCTTGTACTTTTTCAATATTCACTGTTTTAATTTGACAAAATGTCAATTTTTTCGGAAATTGCAGGCTGTTGTTCTATAAATAGCCATGACCCCAGAATATAGGTCATACAAATTTCGAATTGACATGGGGGTACTTGAATGGAAAGCTCTTTAGTTTTATTGTTGTAGTTGATATAATGTTATAACACTTGTTCTCTGAAAAGTGCAATATTTTGAATCATTTCATGAAATTTTGCTTGGTTGCTAGGCATTTTTGTTGCCATGTGTTACGACGGAAACCACATGTCTGACAAAGAAAACAACTTGTATTTTTTTGCTTCATGGTCTGAAAGGCACATTTAGTGCAAAAATCACATAAATCTGAAAAACTTCATGAATCACCTTATTACATGGTTTTTAGACTGCTACTTAAGCTTAAGGCCATTTAAAGTCAGCATTATAGGCTAAATAAATTGTTGCAATCAAAGTATTTTTCTCAGGTAAATCAACATTTGCTTTTACAATTAATCCATAAAATTTGACATGCACTCCTTGAATGTGGATATGCAAAGGCAGTCAAAGTAAGACCACAAAGGACATTTAATTTCAAGCTTAAAGGAAAGGCCACCAAGTAACCTATCAAACGGCTGATTTCGCTAACAGTATGTGAAAAATCTATCGTAAGTGCAAGAAGATCAAAGTGTAATGAATTTTACACTAAAGACTTTTTTATGTTTTGTTAAATTATTATCTTCAGATTTTTCACTTTTTATTCTGCTTCCTAAATCCTCTAATAAAGGCTTCAAAAAATTTTGCTTGTTGAAAAAAAATCACTTTTAGTTACTTTACCAAAATGACTAAGGGAGATAATTATAAATTTATATATATATACATTACAAGATTTAGTTATAAGTTTTATAAATGACTTTGATAATGTTCCTGTTTCACTTAAAATCTGTGTTCTCTGATTCATTATAAAAACGTTTTATTGACAGGATTATTCATGTGAACATATGTTGCGTTAACTTTTGCTTTTATCATCAACTTTGACTTAAAATATGTTCAACATCTGTTGTTTTCATGTTTTTGAATATGTAAAACTGCACCATTTAGGTTCAGGAGTTTTACTTCTATTTAACAATTCTTGCATTTTACAAGTGCAGAGTTCGACTCCTCTACCAAAAAAATGTAAGAAATAAAACATGTTTAACTGGAAATGAAACACAAGAACCCAGAGAAGACAAAAAACAATATACCCTTCGCAACGTGAAAAATATATACATAAGAAAAAGATAACATCATAGAGCTACAGTTGAGTGCAGTCCTAACATAACATATATAACTTAAACATGTCCAAATCTCTGGTCAAAATCTCTGCTTTTGAGAGAAAAAATCTCTGCTGTTTGACAAAAAATCAATTTGACCGCTTTGACTGGACAAAAATTGTCAAATCTCCTCTTTAATTGTCACGTGACAAAAATGTCCAGTGGACAAAAATTGTCAAAATCTCTGCTTTTCAATTGTCACATGACAAAAATATCCAGTGGACAAAATCTCTGCTTTTCAATTTTCAAGTCACAAAATGTCGTTTGGAAAAAAAAAATTCAAAATATATGCTTTATTTAATCATTTCGTTACAAATTGTCAATTAGGCGTTCGCCAAAAAGTGAATTAATGAAATCGACGCGATTTCTTTCCCGTCCGCGTTCGGTAAATGTATAGCAATCCGTTGTGTTTACAAATTAAGACTGTAGCTCTCTGTACATTACTATTATTCGTATGTTACTATTTTATGATTGAGCAATCAGATTTGTTTCGTATAAGTGAATAAAAATATAAAATTATAAATCCTAACCTGCAATAGTTTATTTAATAATGCTGTTAAAACCCATATGTATGTCGGTAACTGTTAAAACTTACATTTCACTTTTTATTTCAAACTAAATCTTATTATAATTCAAATCTTGGCTGCCTACATCCCCGGATATGCTTTTTAATTTCAAATCCTCAATTTAAAACAAATCACCCATAAAATCCCAAATTAAAACCTCTAATGACTGTCCCTGTCTCAAATCACTCCTGAGAACATATACATATAAATTACAACCACATTAAATACATAATATCACTTCAGAAACCTTTGCGACGCAATTAAAAAACATATTTCTCATATACAATCACTCCAAATACTTAAGCAATGCAATTCAAAACCCTATTTTACATATAAAATCAATTCTGATCCTACAGCAATACAATTAAAAACTATACTTCACATATGAAATTAATCCTGAGACCTTAACAATCTAACTAAAAACTATATTTAACATATAAAATCAATCATGAGACTATAGCAATGTAATTAAAAACCATATTTCACATATAATGTTACTCTGGAGACCTTAGCCATGTGATTAAGAAGCATATTTTATATGTAAAATTACTAAGTGAAACTATAGAAACTCAATTAAGAGCTATATTTCACCTATAAAGTTACACTGGAGACCTTAACCATACAATTAAAAACCATATTTTGCATCTAAATTCAATCCTGAAACCTTAGCAATATCATCAAAATACATATTTAACATATAAAATCAATCCTGACACCTTAGTGATCCTGAAACTTATGTAATACAATTAAAATCTATATTAAACATATAAAATCTCTTATGAGGCAAAAGCAATGTAATCAAAAACCATATTTCACATATAAAATCACTCTGGAGACCTAAGCGATGCAATTAAAATCCATATTTTACATATAAAATCAATCTCGAGACTTTAGCAATGCAACTAGAAACCATATTTCATATATAAAATCATTCCTGAAACCTTGGTAATGCCATACAAATAAATATCTCACATGTAAAATCACTCTGGAGACCATAGCAATGCAATTACAAACCATATTTAACATATAAAATCAATCTTGAGCGATGGAATTAAAAAACTATGTTTCACATATAAATTCATTAATGGGAAATTCGTGATGGGAATACAAACTATATTTTACATACAAAACCAATCCTGAGACCTGAGCGTTAAAATTAAAAACCCATATTTTATGTATAAAAAATTACTCTAGGGATATTAGTGACGGAATTAAAACCATCTTTCACATTTAAAATCATTACTGAAACCTTGGTAATGCCATAAAAAACAATGTCTGACATATAAAATTACTCTGGCGACAATAGCAATGCAATTTAAAGCCATATTTCACATAGAAAATCATTTCTGGGATCTTAGTGATGGAAATAATAATTATATATTACATATATAAAACCAATCCTGAGACCTGCTGAGCTCTTTAAGATTAAAAACCATATTTTATGTATAAAATCACTCTGAGGATATTAGTGATGTTATTTAAACCATATTTTACATACAAAATCATTCCTGATACCCAAAAGATGCAATCAAAAAGCATAGTTCAAGTATAAAATTGCTTTGGAGAATTACCTGAAGCAATTTAAAACCATAGTACACATATAAAATCACTTCGAAGGCCTGGGGGATGCAAATAAAACCATATTTCACATATAACATTAAGCCAGTGATCTTAGCAATCCAATAAAAAAAACCATATTCCACATATAAAATCCATCCTGAGACCTTGAAATGCAATTAAGGACAATATTTCATATATAAAAACATGCATGAGATTTTAGCTTTGAAATTAAAAATCATTTTAAACATATGAAATAAATCCTGAGACCTAGGTGATACAATTAAAAACCATATTTTACATAAGCGATGCAACTAAACAAATATTAAACTAGTGGCAACTGTTTAAGAGCACTAAAACTAACGTCTCCCCTTCCATAGTATCAACAAGTTGGATGTTTTCGTCTGTGGGTGCAAATAAAAATACTAGGAATATCTTTCTACCTGGGAGCAAATATACATACAAATTGAAGCTGAACAATATAGTGTATAGTGTATCGATTCAGTACCATCAGACAGGATAATTAAACAGAAATTTGACATTGAGGTAAAATGTCCAGGCTATATAAAGATCATTCTGATACGGGACACATCATTTCATGATGATACATCAATATGCCAAATATCTATGCCCTATGTCAAAGGATAAAAAGATATGGCCAAGACACGCTTTGCATTTAAAATAAGCATTAATTTGACCTTGGGGCAAAGGTCAAGGTCATATGAAGGCTACTGTGGCACTTCACATGTGTTCTCATGATGATACATTCACGTCAAATATCAAAGCCCTACTAGTAGATGAAAGGATAAAAAAGATATGGCCGACACACTTTGCATGTACAATAAGCATTAATTTGACCTTGAGATCAAAGATCAAGGTCAACCATGTTGGTACGCGACACATCGGCTTGTAGTGACATACCTACATACCAAATATATAAGGCCTATGTCAAAAGACAAAAAAGTTATGGCCCGGACAAGATTACGGTGAAAATATCAAAAATGACCTCGAGATCTAAGGTCAAGGGTCAACCATGTTGGTATGTGACACATTGGCTTGTAGTTACCTACCTACATACCAAATATATAAGCCCTATGTCAAAAGACAAAAAAGTTACGGCCCGGACAAGACTGGTCCAAAATATCAAAAAGGACCTCGAGGTCAAAGGTCAAGGGTCAACCATGTTGGTACGCGACACATTGGCTTGTAGTGACCTTCCTATATACCAAATATCTAAGCCCTATGTCAAAAGACAAAAAGTTTTGGCCCGGACAAGACTATGGTCCAAAATATCACCAAAAATGACCTAGAGGTCAAATGTCAAGGTTAAAGGTCAACCATGTTGGTATGCTACACATCGGCTTGTAGTGACCTATCTACATACCAAATATCTAAGCCCTTTGTCAAAAGACAAAAAAGTTTTTTCCCAGACAAGACTATGGTTCAAAATATCATCAAAAATGACCTAGTGGTCAAAAGTCAAGGTCAAAGGTCAACCATGTTGGTATGCGACACAACGGCTTGTAGTGATGTACCTATATACCAAATATCTAAGGCCTATGTCAAAGATAAAAAAGTTCTGGTCCGGACAAGTTTCGCTGAGAAGAATAAGAATAAGAACTAGAATTGCCATTGCGAGCAATAGCAGATGTCGCCCTGACATTTTTTTTATGATTTCATGTCAAAATACCACAGGAAAATAGTTTTCTTTAAAATCAGACAATGTTGGACTTTTGATGCTAACATAGATCAATTTGATCATTGGGGATATACAGTGACACCTGTCTAAATCGAACCCTGAAGAAACCGAAAATTTGTGTAAAGCGGACATAATATTGAGTCCCAACCTATTAAACTCTATACAAATAAAACCTGTATAATCCGATAACTGACTAAAACTGAACAATTTTTTTGGCCTGAAGTCAAAATGCATCAAATTCTGACATTTTCATTTAAACCGTAACGTGGCGGCCATCTTGAACAAAGTGGCCATTTTGCAATTTTTCGTCATGTGAATTCCAAAATCGATGATTCCATGTTGTTCCCCACATCAAATTACCTCTAGAAGTTGATTTTCATTGAATTCCGACAATGTTGTATTTTTAAACGTAAATCGGTAGCCATCTTAAAAATGGCCACCATTTTGAAATTTTTCGTAATATGAATTCCAAGATGTAATGGTGACGGTGCTTTGTGTAAAGTTTGATTGGAATCCATCAATGCATAGCAGAGAAATGGAGGCGACAAAAAAACCTCCATTTCCCCATAGGCTTCTATGCAAATGTAACGTGGCGGCCATCTTGGAAAAGGTGGCCATTTTGGAATTTTTTGATATGTGAATTCCAAGATGTAATGATGATGGTGCTTTGTGTAAAGTTTGATTGGAATCCATCAATGCATAGCAGAGAAATGGAGGTGACAAAAAACCTCCATTTCCCCATAGGCTTCTATGCAAACGTAACGGTGTGGCTGCGGCCACACGGTGTGAAATTTTTTTTTCAAACTTTTCTGTCTTCTTAAGGTTGATGAGGTCCAACTTCCTATAAAAAAACTTTGGAATATCTCAAACCATGGTGAAGCTATTGTAGAAAAATCATTTTCCCATAGGCCCCATGTTAAATCTATTTTTAGCCATGGCGGCCATCTTGTTTTTCCGTTCCGCCCAAAAATCATCTCAAACCTGTATCTCATTATGGTCTTCCATCATACCAAGTTTGGTCCCTCTGTGCTTCTAGGTTTCCGAAAAATTAAGGAAAATGCCCAAAATCACTCATGCATAACTTTCTGGTTTCCATGGAGATGGTTCCACATATCACCATTTTTAAAGTTGATTGCACAACTTCAGATAGTGGTTCTACTTTATGCCATGTGATGTTCTAATCCAATCAGCCATCTCTGAGTTATCAGCCGGACAAAAAGTGAGGAAGAATAATAATAATAATTAAAATTTACGTTTCCCGAAACGTTGAAGTCGCCTCCCGTTCCGCACTTCTGATCCCCATGGATAGTATTTCATTCAAATCAGTACATTAAAATATGCCTAGAAATCAAATTTTGTTGAAATCGGACAAAGTTGACTTTTTCCTGCAGTAAAATGGCCGCCATTTTGAAACCGGAAGTCGGACAAAAAATTTTTAAATAGTGGCACACTCAGGGTATCATAAGCTACCTGAATACCAAATTTCGTCTAAATCGGATGACGTTTAAATTTTTACATTTTTAGGGGGGTGGTGTTCGGATGGCGGCCATTTTGAAATGTCGGCCGCGTCAAAATTTTTTTTGCAAAAATGCTCGGGATAGTTAGCTGTATCAGTATACCAATTTTCATTGAAATTGCTTTGGCAATTACTGAGATCTGACAACGGCCGTCATTTTTTTTCAACGGCGGCCATTTTAAAAATGGCGGCCATTTTGAAAATTTCAAAAGTGGATTGCACAACTTCAGGTCACCCTTAATATGTTCCCAAAGTTTCATCTTGATTGGACATTGCATCTCTGAGAAAATGTGCGGACAACATTGCGAGGGGAAAAAGGAAAACATAAGAAATATGAAAATAATAATAATTAAAATTTACGTTTCGCGAAACGTGAAGTCTCCCAAACGAAGTTACTGATAGTCCTGTGCAGCCTGTGAATCACCTTATATTTGACTTTACAGGTTGCTATTCACCTAGATTTCAAATTCTAATAAAATTGAAAAAAATGGTAAATTTTCAAATTTTACTGGTATTCTGTTAACACAGACATGTTTCACCTGTCCCACATGAACGTTTGCCTAAAAGAGAATAACAAAAATAAAGTAAGTGGAGCGTGACGCCAGGGGCATACATATGAACATTGAAATGCTATTGCAATTGATGTAGACAAATGCTAATATGTAACTGCAGACAACATATCAATGGTCTACCATCAATGCTTCATATTAAACAGACACAAGAAACAAGAGGCCCTAAGGGTCCTGTATCGCTGACCTGGAATTTTTGCTATCAAGGAGCAATAGCTTATACAACAAGGAGCTGTTTGACAACTTCGGCCCAATGAAGACTTTTGTAGTGCTTGATGAGCTGAACATTTCAGCAATTGAAAGTTTTTCTCTATCTACTATCGTTCTCAAGTTACAGGCAAAAAACACCCAAAATCGCTATTTTTGACTTTTCAAGAGAGATAACTATTACAAGAAGCAGTCTGACAAAGTCAAACCAATGGAGACTTTTGTAGAGCTTGATGAGCTGAGCATTTCAGCAAGTAAAAGTTTTTCTTCATCTACTATCGTTCTCAAGTTAAAGGGAAAAAACCCCAAAAAATCGCTTTTTTTGACATTTCAAGAGAGATAACTCCTACAAGGAGCCATATGACAACTTCGAACCATAAAGTCTTTTGTGGAGCTTGATGATCTGAACATTTTAGCAATTTAAAGTTTTTCTCTATCTACTATCGTTCTCAAGTTATAGGCAAACAAGAGGCCCCAAATTTACTTTAAGAACCCAATTTCATTGAATTCCAACGTTGTTGATTTTTTGCCGATTTGGCAACTTCGGCGGCCATTTTACAAAAAATAGCGCGTCATATAAAAATTCTGAGTTGACCATTGAACTCGACATACTAAATTTACTTTAGGAACCAATTTTCATTGAGTTCCGACAATGTTGAATTTTTGCCGATTTGGCGAGTTTGGTGGCCATTTTTAAAAAAAATGGCGGGTCGTATAAAAAATCTGAGTGTACCGTTGAACTCGGCATACCAAATTTACTTTTAGAACCTATTTTCGTTGAATTATGACAATGTTGAATTTTTGCCCATTTGGCAACTTTGGCGGCCATTTTACAAAAAATGGCGCGTCGTATAAAAATTCTGAGTTGACCATTGGACTCGGCATACCAAATTTACTGTTAAAACCCATTTTCGTTGAAATCCGACAAACTTGAATTTTTGGCGATTCGGCGGCCATTTTGAAAATGGCGCCGGTTCGCGCGCGATTTTTTGCCAAAAATAAATCAAGACCACTATGCTGAACCTACATACCAAATTTCATCGAAATCCATCTGGCGGTTCTCCGGGAACTGCATTTTGGCGGGAAAACTTGAATGGCGGCCATTTTGAAAGTGGCGGCCATCTTGGAAATTCCGAAAGATGATTGCACATCTAGCCAATAGGGACTAACATCCTACCAAGTTTCAAATTGATCCCATTTACGGTTTCTGAGAAAAGTGTCGGAAATCTCTACGGAAAAACCAGAAGAAGAATAATAATAATAATTAAAATTTACGTTTCCCGAAACGTTGAAGTCGCCTCCCGTTGCGCACTTTTGACCGAGTAGAGGGAACTAAAAGTCAAGAGCACAACTTCATAACATGAGCTTTCAGTTGGCCAAGTTTCATTTCGATCGGTTAAAAGATGAGCGAGAAAACGAGCAAACTTTAAAACGGCCGCCATTTTGAAACCGGAAGTCGGACAAAAAATTTTTTTTGCAAAAATGCTCAGGATAGTTAGCTGTATTAGTATACCAATTTTCATTGAAATTGCTCTGGCCATAACTGAGATCTGACAACGGCCGCCATTTTGTAAAACTTTAAAACGGCCGCCATTTTGAAACCGGAAGTCGGACAAAAATTTTGAAAATAGTGGCACACTCAGGGTATCATAAGCTACCTGTGTACCAAATTTCGCTTAAATCGGATGACGTTTAAATTTTTACAGTTTGAGGGGGGTGGTGTTCGGATGGCGGCCATTTTGAAATGTCGGCCGCGTCAAATTTTTTTTTGCAAAAATGCTCGGGATAGTTAGCTGTATCAGTATACCAATTTTCATTGAAATTGCTTTGGCAATTACTGAGATCTGACAACGGCCGTCATTTTTTTTCAACGGCGGCCATTTTGAAAATGGCGGCCATTTTGAAAATTTTAAAAGTGGATTGCACAACTTCAGGTCACCCTTAACATGTTCCCAAAGTTTCATTTCGATCGGTTAAAAGATGAGCTAGAAAACGAGCGGACAACATTGCGAGGGGAAAAAGGAAAACATAATAATAATAATAAGAAACGGAGTAAAAACAATAAGTCGCCCGACACTTCGTGGTCGGCGACTTAATTAAAATTTACGTTTCCCGAAACGTTGAAGTCGCCTCCCGTTCCGCACTTTTGATCCCCATGGATAGTATTTCATTCAAATCAGTACATTAAAATATGCCTAGAAATCAAATTTTGTTGAAATCGGACAAAGTTGACTTTTTCCTGCAGTAAAATGGCCGCCATTTTGAAACCGGAAGTCGGACAAAAATTTTTAAATAGTGGCACACTCAGGGTATCATAAGCTACCTGAATACCAAATTTCGTCTAAATCGGATGGCGTTTAAATTTTTACATTTTTAGGGGGGTGGTGTTCGGATGGCGGCCATTTTGAAATGTCGGCCGCGTCAAATTTTTTTTTGCAAAAATCATCGGGATAGTGAGCTGTATCAGTATACCAATTTTCATTGAAATTGCTTTGGCAATTACTGAGATCTGACAACGGCCGTCATTTTTTTTCAACGGCGGCCATTTTGAAAATTTAAAAAGTGGATTGCACAACTTCAGGTCACCCTTAACATGTTCCCAAAGTTTCATCTTGATTGGACATTGCGTCCCTGAGAAAACGAGCGGACAACATTGCGAGGGGAAAAAGGAAAACATAAGAATTATGAAAATAATAATAATAAGAAACGGAGTAAAGACAATAAGTCGCCCGACACTTCGTGGTCGGCGACTTAACTAGAATTGCCATTGCGAGCAATAGCAGATGTCGCCCTGACATTTTTGGACAAAGTGGCAATTTTGCAATTTTTCGTCATGTGAATTCCAAAATCGATGATTCCATGTTGTTCCCCACATCAAATTATCTCTAGAAGTTGATTTTCATTGAATTCCGACAATGTTGTATTTTTTAACGTAACTTGGCAGCCATCTTAAAAATGGCCACCATTTTGAAATTTTTCGTAATATGAATTCCAAGATGTAATGGTGACGGTGCTTTGTGTAAAGTTTGATTGGAATCCATCAATGCATAGCAGAGAAATGGAGGCGACAAAAAACCTCCATTTCCCCATAGGCTTCTATGCATATGTAACGTGGCGGCCATCTTGGAAAAGGTGGCCATTTTGGAATTTTTTGATATGTGAATTCCAAGATGTAATGATGATGGTGCTTTGTGTAAAGTTTGATTGGAATCCATCAATGCATAGCAGAGAAATGGAGGTGACAAAAAACCTCCATTTCCCCATAGGCTTCTATGCAAACGTAACGGTTGTGGCTGCGGCCACACGGTGTGAAATTTTTTTTTCAAACTTTCCTGTCTTCTTGAGGTTGATGAGGTCCAACTTCCTATAAAAAAACTTTGGAATATCTCAAACCATGGTGAAGCTATTGTAGAAAAATCATTTTCCCATAGGCCCCATGTTAAATCTATTTTTAGCCATGGCGGCCATCTTGTTTTTCCGTTCCGCCCCAAAATCATCTCAAACCTGTATCTCATTATGGTCTTCCATCATACCAAGTTTGGTCCCTCTGTGCTTCTAGGTTTCCGAAAAATTAAGGAAAATGCCCAAAATCACTCATGCATAACTTTCTGGTTTCCATGGAGATGGTTCCACATATCACCATTTTTAAAGTTGATTGCACAACTTCAGATAGTGGTTCTACTTTATGCCATGTGATGTTCTAATCCAATCAGCCATCTCTGAGTTATCAGCCGGACAAAAAGTGAGGAAGAATAATAATAATAATAATAATAATAATAGTGAAAAAGAAACAGTAGAATAACAATATGTCGCCCCGACAAAGTCTGGGGCGACATAATAAGAAACAGAGTAAAAACAATAAGTCTCCAAACTTCGTTTGGGAGACTTAATTAAACATGATTGTGTTGGGATGCCAACACCGAAGTCGCCCAAATCCCCATGGATAGTATTCCATTCAAATCAGTACATCAAAATACCTCTAGAAATCAAAGGAGTAGGTTCATTTTCTATGAATTTTGGCCTCAGATTTGGTGAAATATAAATAATCTTCTATATATTGTGTTTGCACTTTTTGTCATTCTAATATAACCAATTTTTATAAAAATATATTTCTGGATTTTTCTTATGGGTCGTATTCTAGTGAAAATCTACTTCGTATATCTCAATTTGACGAAATTCTTTCATTTTAGGTAATTTGTGCACACTTCTCATTAAAAATTATATACGAGCACAGCTATCGACAAACTTGAAATTAATCACAAGGAAGAAACGCAGCTATATATTTCTCCTGTGAAAAACTGAAAGATGTCGAGGCCTGTGCTCTATCTGAAAAAAGAAGATTTTCGTAATTTAAAACTATGTAATCCATACGAAATCGCGTATTCTCGTTCGTACCGCGATTTTGTTATTTAGATTTGTCATGGCAACGGAAGTGACGATATCGTCCTAAATAACGACCTCAGCATACGGATGTTTTTGATGGAAGTATTATTTATGCCAATTTGAGTAAGTATGAAAATTATCATTCTTCATGCCTTACTAAGTATTAAAAAAGCTAACCCGGTGGTGTTTTAAATGTGACAGTCAGTGAGCATACGATTTCCGGTCAGATCAGCGAGATCAATTGATGAAAACAAACAGCTCACATATTTTGACAAAACCAATCTTCAACTATATTTCCTTTAAGTTGAAAAATTTAAAATTTCTTCCGATTCTTTTTTTACATACTTGGCGATCGTAATACTTGTGCACAATACTAGAAACTGGAAAAAATGTTTCAGTATTGGTTTCAGTATTGTAAGTAATGAACAAGTCTTGTTAAAATAAATATGTGACAACACTCAAAGGCAATTATAGTGTAGTTTATTATTGGCAATAACACAACAATCAAGATTGATTAAATTGAATTAATTTTAATCACCAAAAACATTAAACATTTAAAGTGAAATTAAGAAGTCTATTGTAATCAGTTACTCATTGTATGTTAATTAGATAAATAGAAACTAACAAGAAAAGCACATAAAAACCACCAGACCAGCACCTGAAAGAATGTTAAACCATGAGCTGAGAAATTAAGAAGTCTGTTGTAATCAGTTAATAGATATTTGGAGACCAACAAGAAAATCACATAAATACCACCAGACCAGCACCTCAATGCAAACTTAGTATCATAGCTGGTATATGGTCTTTATTCCCTGACTTCCCTAATCAGATTTCTACTATAGATTGAGTAAATATTATCATACACTGACACAAAAACAAATACTTTAAAAACTGGTCTACTTAGAACTAGATGTTAAGATATGTGACATCACCAGTCCTTTACAAAATATTACAGATATTTTAATTGTTACACTGTTTTAGATATTTAAATTTAACAACACTTTTTGTTTGAAATGTTTCATTTGATTGATTTATTTATTTAAAGCACAGTTATACCCCGTGAGGGGTTGAAGGCATACATAAACAAAAATTAACAACAAATCATATAGTAGAATCATGCAATCTTCAAGTCCACTTTCCTCAGTATTAAAGACTTTTAATAAATGGAACAACAAACTGCAAATGACTCCAAGAAGACATAATATTTATATATTTATTTATATCATTTTCATAACTATTTTTAATGTTATTTTCTGAATTTTTTCTTATATCCGAGTATTTCGGACAATGGAAAAAGTAGTGAATTTCATCTTCTAATACATTGTATCACACGTCATTAATTATATTTAAAAACTGACAATATTGATAAAAATACTAAGAATTGAAAAAACCAAAATACTGGAATATATTTTATTCAAGTATTGTGCACAATGCTTGTATTCCAGTATTGCGATCACCAAATACAGATGATATGATCCCATAGTCTAGTACATGTTCTTTACAGCAATTTTGAGGGCCCATGAAGTGTATAAATGTACTAGTAAGTATATCCTCTGAATGGAAACAAAGCTAACAGTGGCTAATAATAATAATACTATAAAACTAATAAGACAACAAAGAAAAAGTAGGAAAGTAGGACTCCATTGTTTTCCCATCTTGTAAAAACACCCCAACAATGATAAGATCATATGCTTATAAAATTTAATGCACCATTTTTTCATAATACATGTACTAGTATGTGAACATTGCATTAAAACACCATTCAAACATTCCAAACATGCTAAAGATTATTATTATTATTAGAAATTTAAGTCAATAACTTTAATGAGAAATAATATCAGTCTCTCCATATATCTTGTAAAAACAACTACTGAACAGTTTGTATATTTTAATGAAACTTGGTACAGTGTTCCTACATGGTATGTAAATGTGCATAGAGGTAAATCATTACAAAGTGTTATGCACTTATCTCTGCTTTTGTAAGTCTGGATGTTTTGGTATTTGGTATGGTGATTTGTTATAATTTTCTCCTCGCTTAAATTAAACACACATAAGCTTAAAGTTATAATATAATGTTACTATTTTGAGAATCACTAAATAAGTCTATGTATTTAACTTTTGCAGATACATTGTAAATAACTTTGAAGAAATATGTGCAAGAAAACAACTTAGAAAAAAGATCTGCAAAATGGGTAGCCAAAGAAGACTTACTAGTAGGTATTCAAATCCCTCAACTAAATGAAGACCACTTATAATTTTGACACTTGGAGTTTATCAACTGAAAATTCAAGAATATGTAGATGGCAATTCTACCGTATTTCTTCATAAGGATAAAAAGAATTTGTTGTGTTTCAAGATTCAGTGCAGACATGTTTTTTCAAAGCAATGCTTTATATGGATCAAATATTCAGATAGAAATGTCCGACTGGCAGGATCTTGTGTAGTAGGTGTATGTGCTCATGTGGCTGCCATAATTTGGTATTTATGTGGTGTATGGGAAATAAGGCAATCTAATCTTGATTTAGTGTTTTTATGTCAGATGCCAATGACCTTCCTCTGACTACAGACTATTGATTCTTCTGAATCAGCAACAGAAAGTTTTAAGTTTTGCTAAAGTGATAGAAGAGTAAACATTTTGTTATGTCCTACCATATTGCTAACAGTTATTCTTGATTTGTTTACAACCAATGTTAACCCTCAACAATCTATGAAGTATTGTAAATGGCTTTTACAATCTAAATGTGCATTAATATGTAAACTTTATCTCAGAAATAAAAGTTCTAAGCCATGTATTGCAATCATATGCAAATGTTTTAATGTTTAGGTAATACCTTTATTCCAGAAATCTTTTAATTGTGATTTACAAAATCCCTTTTTATAACACCCAAAAATATGTCATCATGGGCATTAAGATGCCTATTTATCTGAAACTTTATCTAAATAAAACTTATATGCCATCATATGTTTTAAAGTTTATTGATTGTTTTTAGAAATTCATGAATTTTTCTTTAAAAAAAGACATTTTCAACCCACAAAAATCCATTATGCGTTGAAATTGGCTTTAAAGAATAAAACCTATTTCTTGCAATCATATATTATTGTTTTAATATTTTATTGATTGTTTCCAGAAATCCATGATTTATGTTTTAAAAATAATCCTTTTTTATGTTTTTAACCCTAAAAAATCTTAAATGTGTTGTATTTGGCTTTTAAAACCTATTAATATGAAAACTTACCTAAAATAAAACCTACTAGTATATGCCATTTCTTGCAATCATACATACAATATTACTGTTTGGAAGTTTTATTAATTTTTTTTTCCAGAAATCCATGCATTTTGGTAAAAAATCAATTTTTAACAACCAAAACTCTCTAATGAGTTATAATTGGCTTTAAATTGTTTATTAATATGAAAACTATACCTTAAATAAACCCTATATGCCATTTATTGCAATCATACATTACTGTTTAGAAGTTTTTTGATTTTTTCCAGAAATCCATGAATTTTGATTAAAAAAACCACTTTCCACCAAAAAAAATATGTAATGTGTTGTAATTGTATTAAAATATATTTTTGGCATGAAAACTTTACTTGAAATAAAAGTTATTTGCTATTTCTTGCTTTCATATATTGTTGTTTTCAAATTTGATTGATTTTTTCCCAAAATTTGTGATTTTTCATCAGATTTAGCGGATTTGCCCCAAAAATTACGCAAATTGAGAAAAATGCAAAAATTCTTTATTTTAATCATAATTCAACCTTATTCTACCAGAATATTACAAAAAAAGTTATTTTCAAGATGGTGCCAAAATTGGCTTTTAGTGAAACTAGTCCTTTCGTTAAAATCGGACAAAGATGATGTTTTTGGGGGCGGGTGTGGTAAAACGGCGGCCATTTTAAAATGGCGGCTTTTGCATCAAATTTGTTTTCGCCATACTGCTCAGGATGGTTAACTCTACCAGTGTACCAATTTTCATTAAAATCCATCCACCCATCTCCGAGATCTGAGACGGGGCCAAAAATCTTTAATGGCGGCCATTTTGAAAATGGCGGCCATTTTGAAAATTTCAAAAGTGGATGGCACACCTCTGAGTGACCCTCCACCCACCTCAGCAGGTTCAGTACATCAAAATACGTCTAGAAATCAAATTTCGTTGAAATCGGACAAAGTTGACGTTTTCGGGGGGCGGGTGTGGTAAAACGGCGGCCATTTTAAAATGGCGGCGTTCGCATCAAATTTTTTTTCGCCACACTGCTCAGGATGGTTAACTCTACCAGTGTACCAATTTTCATTAAAATCCATCCAGCCATCTCCGAGATCTGAGAGGGGGTCAAAAATCTTTAACGGCGGCCATTTTGAAAATGGCGGCCATTTTGAAAATTTCAAAAGTGGATGGCACCCCTCTGAGTGACCCTCCACCCACCTCAGCAGGTTTTATCTTGATTGATCAAAGCGTTTTCAAAAAATGTGTCGGACAAGTTCACGATTAAGAAAAATGTGTGGAAAAGAATAATTAAAAATAATGTGTTGGGATGCCAACACAGAAGTCGCCCAAAATCCCCATGGATAGTATTGCGTTCCACTCAGGACATTGAAATGAACCTACATATCAAATTTCATTAAAATCGGACAACGTTTAAAATTTCACCCGTTTTTGGCCGCCATTTTGGAAACCACGGTCAAGAAAAAATTTTCGAATGTGGAGTTCCACTCGGGACACTTAAATCTAACTCCACACCAAATTTCATTGCAATCGGAGCACGTTAAATGTCATCGAGATCGCATAACGTTGAAAATTATACACGTTTTTGGTGGCCATTTTGAAACCGGAAGTCCGATAAAAAATTTAAAGGTAGCGTTTCACTCGAAATACCAACATCTACCTCCATACCAAATTTCGTTGAATTCGGACCACGGGAAAATTTTTGCCATTTTTGGGTGGGTGTCGTCAAGTGGCGGCCATTTTGAAATGGCGGCCATTATCAAAATTCTGACTATTGACTGCACCCCTCCATATGCCCATCTACAACTGTGCCAAGTTTCATTTGATTCTATTAAGGCGTCTCTGAGAAATGTGTCGGACAAGTTCACGATCTAGAAAAAGTGGAAACCGAAATAATAATAATAATAATAATAATAATAATAATAATAATAATAAGAAACGGTGCAAAAACAATAAGTCGCCAAAACTTCGTTTTGGGCGACTTAATAATAATAATAATAATAATAATTAAACATGATTGTGTTGGGATGGCAACACAGAAGTCGCCCAAATCCCCATGGATAGTATTCCATTCAAATCAGTACATCAAAATACCTCTAGAAATCAAATTTCGTTAAAATCGGACAAAGTTGATGTTTTTGGGGGCGGGTGTGGTAAAACGGCGGCCATTTTAAAATGGCGGCTTTTGCATCAAATTTGTTTCCGCCATACTGCTCAGGATGGTTAACTCTACCAGTGTACCAATTTTCATTAAAATCCATCCACCCATCTCCGAGATCTGAGAGGGGGCCAAAAATCTTTAACGGCGGCCATTTTGAAAATGGCGGCCATTTTGAAAATTTCAAAAGTGGATGGCACACCTCTGAGTGACCGTCCACCCACCTCAGCAGGTTCAGTACATCAAAATACGTCTAGAAATCAAATTTCGTTGAAATCGGACAAAGTTGACGTTTTTGGGGGGCGGGTGTGGTAAAACGGCGGCCATTTTAAAATGGCGGCGTTCGCATCAAATTTTTTTTCGCCACACTGCTCAGGATGGTTAACTCTACCAGTGTACCAATTTTCATTAAAATCCATCCAGCCATCTCCGAGATCTGAGAGGGGGCCAAAAATCTTTAACGGCGGCCATTTTGAAAATGGCGGCCATTTTGAAAATTTCAAAAGTGGATGGCACCCCTCTGAGTGACCCTCCACCCACCTCAGCAGGTTTTATCTTGATTGGTCAAAGCGTTTTCAAAAAATGTGTCGGACAAGTTCATGATTAAGAAAAATGTGTGGAAAAGAATAATAATAATAATAATTAAACATGATTGTGTTGGGATGCCAACACAGAAGTCGCCCAAATCCCCATGGATAGTATTCCATTCAAATCAGTACATCAAAATACCTCTAGAAATCAAATTTCGTTAAAATCGGACAAAGATGTTTTTGCGGGCGGGTGTGGTAAAACGGCGGCCATTTTAAAATGGCGGCTTTTGCATCAAATTTGTTTTCGCCATACTGCTCAGGATGGTTAACTCTACCAGTGTACCAATTTTCATTAAAATCCATCCACCCATCTCCGAGATCTGAGAGGGGGCCAAAAATCTTTAACGGCGGCCAGTTTGAAAATGGCGGCCATTTTGAAAATTTCAAAAGTGGATGGCACACCTCTGAGTGACCCTCCACCCACCTCAGCAGGTTCAGTACATCAAAATACGTCTAGAAATCAAATTTCGTTGAAATCGGACAAAGTTGACGTTTTTGGGGGGCGGGTGTGTTAAAACGGCGGCCATTTTAAAATGGCGGCGTTCGCATCAAATTTTTTTTTGCCACACTGCTCAGGATGGTTAACTCTACCAGTGTACCAATTTTCATTAAAATCCATCCAGCCATCTCCGAGATCTGAGAGGGGGCCAAAAATCTTTAACGGCGGCCAGTTTGAAAATGGCGGCCATTTTGAAAATTTCAAAAGTGGATGGCACACCTCTGAGTGACCCTCCACCCACCTCAGCAGGTTCAGTACATCAAAATACGTCTAGAAATCAAATTTCGTTGAAATCGGACAAAGTTGACGTTTTTGGGGGGCGGGTGTGTTAAAACGGCGGCCATTTTAAAATGGCGGCGTTCGCATCAAATTTTTTTTTGCCACACTGCTCAGGATGGTTAACTCTACCAGTGTACCAATTTTCATTAAAATCCATCCAGCCATCTCCGAGATCTGAGAGGGGGCCAAAAATCTTTAACGGCGGCCATTTTGAAAATGGCGGCCATTTTGAAAATTTCAAAAGTGGATGGCACCCCTCTGAGTGACCCTCCACCCACCTCAGCAGGTTTTATCTTGATTGGTCAAAGCGTTTTCAAAAAATGTGTCGGACAAGTTCACGATTAAGAAAAATGTGTGGAAAAGAATAATAATAATAATAATTAAACATGATTATGATCTTATGGATCATAACTGGCTCCCAAACGACCCCCATGGACACTCTAGTTCAGACATCCATTCACAGCAGTTTTATCTACCAGGAAACCAAGTTTCGTGCAAATCGGAGCATTTTTTAATTTTGTCGGCCATCTTGGATTCAAAATGGCCGCCGTAGAAAGTCCACATGTGTGTCATATGGATCGGTATAACATACTCTACTTATATTCCAATTTTCATTGAAATCCGTTAAGTTTTGGATTTTTAAGGATTCATTTTCATTTTCAAAATGGTCACCATTTTAAGATGGCCGCCATGTTCAAATTCAAATTTCGATGACTAACATCTGATTGCAACATGGTTATCTACCTAAAAACCAAGTTTCGTGCGATTCCGATCATTTTGAATTTTTGGCGGCCATCTTGGATTCAAAATGGCCGCCAAAAAAGGTCAACATGTGCGTCATATGGTGCGGTATAACATACCCTACTTATATATCAATTTTCATGGAAATTCGTTAACTTTTGGATTTTTAAGGATTTTTTTCATTTTCAAAATGGCCGCCATTTTTAAGATGGCCGCCGTGTTCAAATTCAAATTTTGATGACTAACATCTGATCGCAACATGGTAATCTACCTAAAAACCAAGTTTCATGCAATTCCGATCATTTTGAATTTTTGGCGGCCATCTTGGATTCAAAATGGCCTCCATAAAAAGACAACATGTGCGTCATATGGTGCGGTATAACATACTCTACTTATATTCCAACTTTCATCGAAATCCGTTAACTTTTGGATTGTTAAGGATTTATTATCATTTTCAAAATGGCCGCCATTTTAAGATGGCCACCATGATCAAATTCAAATTTTGATGACTAACATCAGATCGCAACATGGTGTTCTACATAAAAACCAAGTTTCGTGCGATTCCGATCATTTTGAATTTTTGGCGGCCATCTTGGATTCAAAATGGCCGCCATAAAAAGTCAACATGTGCGCCATTTGGTGCGGTATAACATACTCTACTTATATTCCAACTTTCATCGAAATCCGTTAACTTTTGGATTGTTAAGGATTTATTATAATTTTCAAAATGGCCGCCATTTTAAGATGGCCACCATGATCAAATTCAAATTTTGATGACTAACATCAGATCGCAACATGGTGTTCTACATAAAAACCAAGTTTCGTGCGATTCCGATCATTTTGAATTTTTGGCGGCCATCTTGGATTCAAAATGGCCGCCATAAAAAGTCAACATGTGCGCCATTTGGTGCGGTATAACATACTCTACTTATATTCCAATTTTCATCGAAATCCGTTAACTTTTGGATTTTTAAGGATTTTTTTTATTTTCAAAATGGCCGCCATTTCAAGATGGCCGCCAATTTCAAAATTTTAAAACTTGAAGGCACCACTTCAAGCCATGACCTATTTTTGGGTGAAGTTTCATAGTGATCCAATTTACGGTCTCCGAGAAAATGGTCGGACAAAATTTTGGCGGAAACCGAAGAAAAAAAATAATAATAATAATAATTAAAATTAAAATTTACGTTTCCCGAAACGTTGAAGTCGCCTCCCGTTCCGCACTTTTGACCGAGTAGAGGGAACTAAAAGTCAAGAGCACAACTTCATAACATGAGCTTTCAGTTGGCCAAGTTTCATTTCGATCGGTTAAAAGATGAGCGAGAAAACGAGCAAACTTTAAAACGGCCGCCATTTTGAAACCGGAAGTCGGACAAAAAATTTTTTTTGCAAAAATGCTCAGGATAGTTAGCTGTATCAGTATACCAATTTTCATTGAAATTGCTCTGGCCATAACTGAGATCTGACAACGGCCGCCATTTTGTAAAACTTTAAAACGGCCGCCATTTTGAAACCGGAAGTCGGACAAAAATTTTGAAAATAGTGCCACACTCAGGGTATCATAAGCTACCTGTATACCAAATTTCGTTTAAATCGGATGACGTTTAAATTTTTACAGTTTTAGGGGGGTGGTGTTCGGATGGCGGCCATTTTGAAATGTCGGCCGCGTCAAATTTTTTTTTGCAAAAAGGCTCGGGATAGGGAGCTGTATCAGTATACCAATTTTCATTGAAATTGCTTTGGCAATTACTGAGATCTGACAACGGCCGTCATTTTTTTTCAACGGCGGCCATTTTGAAAATGGCGGCCATTTTGAAAATTTCAAAAGTGGATTGCACAACTTCAGGTCACCCTTATTATGTTCCCAAAGTTTCATTTCGATCGGTTAAAAGATGAGCGAGAAAACGAGCGGACAACATTGCGAGGGGAAAAAGGAAAACATAAGAAATATGATTAAAATTTACGTTTCCCGAAACGTTGAAGTCGCCTCCCGTTCCGCACTTTTGACCGAGTAGAGGGAACTAAAAGTCAAGAGCACAACTTCATAACATGAGCTTTCAGTTGGCCAAGTTTCATTTCGATCGGTTAAAAGATGAGCGAGAAAACGAGCAAACTTTAAAACGGCCGCCATTTTGAAACCGGAAGTCGGACAAAAAATTTTTTTGCAAAAATGCTCAGGATAGTTAGCTGTATCAGTATACCAATTTTAATTGAAATTGCTCTGGCCATAACTGAGATCTGACAACGGCCGCCATTTTGTAAAACTTTAAAACGGCCGCCATTTTGAAACCGGAAGTCGGACAAAACATTTTTAAATAGTGGCACACTTAGGGTATCATAAGCTACCTGTATACCAAATTTCGTCTAAATCGGATGACGTTTAAATTTTTACATTTTTAGGGGTGTGGTGTTCGGATGGCGGCCATTTTGAAATGTCGGCCGCGTCAAATTTTTTTTTGCAAAAATGCTCGGGATAGGGAGCTGTATCAGTATACCAATTTTCATTGAAATTGCTTTGGCAATTACTGAGATCTGACAACGGCCGTCATTTTTTTTCAACGGCGGCCATTTTGAAAATGGCGGCCATTTTGAAAATTTCAAAAGTGGATTGCACAACTTCAGGTCACTCTTAACATGTTCCCAAAGTTTCATTTCGATCGGTTAAAAGATGAGCGAGAAAACGAGCGGACAACATTGCGAGGGGAAAAAGGAAAACATAAGAAATATGAAAATAATAATAATAATAATAATAATAATAAGAAACGGAGTAAAAACAATAAGTCGCCCGACACTTCGTGGTCGGCGACTTAAAAATAATAATAATAAGAAACGGAGTAAAAACAATAAGTCGCCCGACACTTCGTGGTCGGCGACTTAATAATAATAATAAGAAACGGAGTAAAAACAATAAGTCGCCCGACACTTCGTGGTCGGCGACTTAATAATTAAAATTTACGTTTCCCGAAACGTTGAAGTCGCCTCCCGTTCCGCACTTTTGACCGTCAAGAGCACAACTTCATAACATGAGCTTTCAGTTGGCCAAGTTTCATTTCGATCGGTTAAAAGATGAGCGAGAAAACGAGCGGACAACATTGCGAGGGGAAAAAGGAAAACATAAGAAATATGAAAATAATAATAATAATAATAAGAAACGGAGTAAAAACAATAAGTCGCCCGACACTTCGTGGTCGGCGACTTAATAAGAAACGGAGTAAAAACAATAAGTCGCCCGACACTTCGTGGTCGGCGACTTAATAATAAGAAACGGAGTAAAAACAATAAGTCGCCCGACACTTCGTGGTCGGCGACTTAATAAGAAACGGAGTAAAAACAATAAGTCGCCCGACACTTCGTGGTCGGCGACTTAATAATAATAATAAGAAACGGAGTAAAAACAATAAGTCGCCCGACACTTCGTGGTCGGCGACTTAACTAGTGCTGATTGTGTTGGGATGCCAACACAGAATGTCTCCCAAACGAACCCCCATTGCCACTATAATCCCCATGGATAGTATTTCATTCAAATCAGTACATTAAAATATGCCTAGAAATCAAATTTTGTTGAAATCGGACAAAGTTGACTTTTTCCTGCAGTAAAATGGCCGCCATTTTGAAACCGGAAGTCGGACAAAAATTTTTAAATAGTGGCACACTCAGGGTATCATAAGCTACCTGAATACCAAATTTCGTCTAAATCGGATGACGTTTAAATTTTTACATTTTTAGGGGGGTGGTGTTCGGATGGCGGCCATTTTGAAATGTCGGCCGCGTCAAATTTTTTTTTGCAAAAATGCTCGGGATAGTTAGCTGTACCAGTATACCAATTTTCATTGAAATTGCTTTGGCAATTACTGAGATCTGACAACGGCCGTCATTTTTTTTCAACGGCGGCCATTTTGAAAATGGCGGCCATTTTGAAAATTTCAAAAGTGGATTGCACAACTTCAGGTCACCCTTAACATGTTCCCAAAGTTTCATTTCGATCGGTTAAAAGATGAGCGAGAAAACGAGCGGACAACATTGCGAGGGAAAAAAGGAAAACATAAGAAATATGAAAATAATAATAATAATAATTAAAATTTACGTTTCCCGAAACGTTGAAGTCGCCTCCCGTTCCGCACTTTTGACCGAGTAGAGGGAACTAAAAGTGAAGAGCACAACTTCATAACATGAGCTTTCAGTTGGCCAAGTTTCATTTCGATCGGTTAAAAGATGAGCGAGAAAACGAGCAAACTTTAAAACGGCCGCCATTTTGAAACCGGAAGTCGGACAAAAAATCTTTTTGCAAAAACGCTCAGGATAGTTAGCTGTATCAGTATACCAATTTTCATTGAAATTGCTCTGGCCATAACTGAGATCTGACAACGGCCGCCATTTTGTAAAACTTTAAAACGGCCGCCATTTTGAAACCGGAAGTCGGAAAAAAATTTTGAAAATAGTGGCACACTCAGGGTATCATAAGCTACCTGTATGCCAAATTTCGTTTAAATCAGATGACGTTTAAATTTTTACAGTTTTAGGGGGTGGTGTTCGGATGGCGGCCATTTTGAAATGTCGGCCGCGTCAAATTTTTTTTTGCAAAAATGCTCGGGATAGGGAGCTGTATCAGTGTACCAATTTTCATTGAAATTGCTTTGGCAATTACTGAGATCTGACAACGGCCGTCATTTTTTTTCAACGGCGGCCATTTTGAAAATGGCGGCCATTTTGAAAATTTCAAAAGTGGATTGCACAACTTCAGGTCACCCTTATTATGTTCCCAAAGTTTCATTTCGATCGGTTAAAAGATGAGCGAGAAAACGAGCGGACAACATTGCGAGGGGAAAAAGGAAAACATAATAATAATTAAAATTTACGTTTCCCGAAACGTTGAAGTCGCCTCCCGTTCCGCACTTTTGACCGAGTAGAGGGAACTAAAAGTCAAGAGCACAACTTCATAACATGAGCTTTCAGTTGGCCAAGTTTCATTTCGATCGGTTAAAAGATGAGCGAGAAAACGAGCAAACTTTAAAACGGCCGCCATTTTGAAACCGGAAGTCGGACAAAAAAATTATTTTGCAAAAATGCTCAGGATAGTTAGCTGTATCAGTATACCAATTTTCATTGAAATTGCTCTGGCCATAACTGAGATCTGACAACGGCCGCCATTTTGTAAAACTTTAAAACGGCCGCCATTTTGAAACCGGAAGTCGGACAAAACATTTTTAAATAGTGGCACACTTAGGGTATCATAAGCTACCTGTATACCAAATTTCGTCTAAATCGGATGACGTTTAAATTTTTACATTTTTACGGGGGTGGTGTTCGGATGGCGGCCATTTTGAAATGTCGGCCGCGTCAAATTTTTTTTTGCAAAAATGCTCGGGATAGTTAGCTGTACCAGTATACCAATTTTCATTGAAATTGCTTTGGCAATTACTGAGATCTGACAACGGCCGTCATTTTTTTCAACGGCGGCCATTTTGAAAATGGCGGCCATTTTGAAAATTTCAAAAGTGGATTGCACAACTTCAGGTCACCCTTAACATGTTCCCAAAGTTTCATTTCGATCGGTTAAAAGATGAGCGAGAAAACGAGCGGACAACATTGCGAGGGGAAAACATAAGAAATATGAAAATAATAACTAGAATTGCCATTGCGAGCAATAGCAGATGTCGCCCTGACATTTTTTTATGATTTCATGTCAAAATACCACAGGAAAATAGTTATCTTTAAAATCAGACAATGTTGGACTTTTGATGCATCAAATTCTGACATTTTCATTTAAACCGTAACGTGGCGGCCATCTTGGACAAAGTGGCCATTTTGCAATTTTTCGTCATGTGAATTCCAAAATCGATGATTCCATGTTGTTCCCCACATCAAATTATCTCTAGAAGTTGATTTTCATTGAATTCCGACAATGTTGTATTTTTTAACGTAACTCGATCGGCAGCCATCTTAAAAATGGCCACCATTTTGAAATTTTTCGTAATATGAATTCCAAGATGTAATGGTGACGGTGCTTTGTGTAAAGTTTGATTGGAATCCATCAATGCATAGCAGAGAAATGGAGGCGACAAAAAACCTCCATTTCCCCATAGGCTTCTATGCATATGTAACGTGGCGGCCATCTTGGAAAAGGTGGCCATTTTGGAATTTTTTGATATGTGAATTCCAAGATGTAATGATGATGGTGCTTTGTGTAAAGTTTGATTGGAATCCATCAATGCATAGCAGAGAAATGGAGGTGACAAAAAACCTCCATTTCCCCATAGGCTTCTATGCAAACGTAACGGTTGTGGCTGCGGCCACACGGTGTGAAATTTTTTTTTCAAACTTTCCTGTCTTCTTGAGGTTGATGAGGTCCAACTTCCTATAAAAAAACTTTGGAATATCTCAAACCATGGTGAAGCTATTGTAGAAAAATCATTTTCCCATAGGCCCCATGTTAAATCTATTTTTAGCCATGGCGGCCATCTTGTTTTTCCGTTCCGCCCCAAAATCATCTCAAACCTGTATCTCATTATGGTCTTCCATCATACCAAGTTTGGTCCCTCTGTGCTTCTAGGTTTCCGAAAAATTAAGGAAAATGCCCAAAATCACTCATGCATAACTTTCTGGTTTCCATGGAGATGGTTCCACATATCACCATTTTTAAAGTTGATTGCACAACTTCAGATAGTGGTTCTACTTTATGCCATGTGATGTTCTAATCCAATCAGCCATCTCTGAGTTATCAGCCGGACAAAAAGTGAGGAAGAATAATAATAATAATAATAATAATAATAATAAGAATAATAATAATAATAATAATAATAATAATAATAATAATAATAATAATAGTGAAAAAGAAACAGTAGAATAACAATATGTCGCCCCGACAAAGTCTGGGGCGACATAATAATAATAATAATAATAATAATAATAGTGAAAAAGAAACAGTAGAATAACAATATGTCGCCCCGACAAAGTCTGGGGCGACATAATAATAATAATAATAATAATAATAATAGTGAAAAAGAAACAGTAGAATAACAATATGTCGCCCCGACAAAGTCTGGGGCGACATAATAACTAGAATTGCCATTGCGAGCAATAGCAGATGTCGCCCTGACATTTTTTTATGATTTCATGTGAATTCCAAAATCGATGATTCCATGTTGTTCCCCACATCAAATTATCTCTAGAAGTTGATTTTCATTGAATTCCGACAATGTTGTATTTTTTAACGTAACTCGATCGGCAGCCATCTTAAAAATGGCCACCATTTTGAAATTTTTCGTAATATGAATTCCAAGATGTAATGGTGACGGTGCTTTGTGTAAAGTTTGATTGGAATCCATCAATGCATAGCAGAGAAATGGAGGCGACAAAAAACCTCCATTTCCCCATAGGCTTCTATGCATATGTAACGTGGCGGCCATCTTGGAAAAGGTGGCCATTTTGGAATTTTTTGATATGTGAATTCCAAGATGTAATGATGATGGTGCTTTGTGTAAAGTTTGATTGGAATCCATCAATGCATAGCAGAGAAATGGAGGTGACAAAAAACCTCCATTTCCCCATAGGCTTCTATGCAAACGTAACGGTTGTGGCTGCGGCCACACGGTGTGAAATTTTTTTTTCAAACTTTCCTGTCTTCTTGAGGTTGATGAGGTCCAACTTCCTATAAAAAAACTTTGGAATATCTCAAACCATGGTGAAGCTATTGTAGAAAAATCATTTTCCCATAGGCCCCATGTTAAATCTATTTTTAGCCATGGCGGCCATCTTGTTTTTCCGTTCCGCCCCAAAATCATCTCAAACCTGTATCTCATTATGGTCTTCCATCATACCAAGTTTGGTCCCTCTGTGCTTCTAGGTTTCCGAAAAATTAAGGAAAATGCCCAAAATCACTCATGCATAACTTTCTGGTTTCCATGGAGATGGTTCCACATATCACCATTTTTAAAGTTGATTGCACAACTTCAGATAGTGGTTCTACTTTATGCCATGTGATGTTCTAATCCAATCAGCCATCTCTGAGTTATCAGCCGGACAAAAAGTGAGGAAGAATAATAATAATAATAATAATAATAATAATAAGAATAATAATAATAATAATAATAATAATAATAATAATAATAATAATAGTGAAAAAGAAACAGTAGAATAACAATATGTCGCCCCGACAAAGTCTGGGGCGACATAATAATAATAATAATAATAATAATAATAGTGAAAAAGAAACAGTAGAATAACAATATGTCGCCCCGACAAAGTCTGGGGCGACATAATAATAATAATAATAATAATAATAATAGTGAAAAAGAAACAGTAGAATAACAATATGTCGCCCCGACAAAGTCTGGGGCGACATAATAACTAGAATTGCCATTGCGAGCAATAGCAGATGTCGCCCTGACATTTTTTTATGATTTCATGTGAATTCCAAAATCGATGATTCCATGTTGTTCCCCACATCAAATTATCTCTAGAAGTTGATTTTCATTGAATTCCGACAATGTTGTATTTTTTAACGTAACTCGATCGGCAGCCATCTTAAAAATGGCCACCATTTTGAAATTTTTCGTAATATGAATTCCAAGATGTAATGGTGACGGTGCTTTGTGTAAAGTTTGATTGGAATCCATCAATGCATAGCAGAGAAATGGAGGCGACAAAAAACCTCCATTTCCCCATAGGCTTCTATGCATATGTAACGTGGCGGCCATCTTGGAAAAGGTGGCCATTTTGGAATTTTTTGATATGTGAATTCCAAGATGTAATGATGATGGTGCTTTGTGTAAAGTTTGATTGGAATCCATCAATGCATAGCAGAGAAATGGAGGTGACAAAAAACCTCCATTTCCCCATAGGCTTCTATGCAAACGTAACGGTTGTGGCTGCGGCCACACGGTGTGAAATTTTTTTTTCAAACTTTCCTGTCTTCTTGAGGTTGATGAGGTCCAACTTCCTATAAAAAAACTTTGGAATATCTCAAACCATGGTGAAGCTATTGTAGAAAAATCATTTTCCCATAGGCCCCATGTTAAATCTATTTTTAGCCATGGCGGCCATCTTGTTTTTCCGTTCCGCCCCAAAATCATCTCAAACCTGTATCTCATTATGGTCTTCCATCATACCAAGTTTGGTCCCTCTGTGCTTCTAGGTTTCCGAAAAATTAAGGAAAATGCCCAAAATCACTCATGCATAACTTTCTGGTTTCCATGGAGATGGTTCCACATATCACCATTTTTAAAGTTGATTGCACAACTTCAGATAGTGGTTCTACTTTATGCCATGTGATGTTCTAATCCAATCAGCCATCTCTGAGTTATCAGCCGGACAAAAAGTGAGGAAGAATAATAATAATAATAATAATAATAATAATAAGAATAATAATAATAATAATAATAATAATAATAATAATAATAATAATAGTGAAAAAGAAACAGTAGAATAACAATATGTCGCCCCGACAAAGTCTGGGGCGACATAATAATAATAATAATAATAATAATAATAGTGAAAAAGAAACAGTAGAATAACAATATGTCGCCCCGACAAAGTCTGGGGCGACATAATAATAATAATAATAATAATAATAATAGTGAAAAAGAAACAGTAGAATAACAATATGTCGCCCCGACAAAGTCTGGGGCGACATAATAACTAGAATTGCCATTGCGAGCAATAGCAGATGTCGCCCTGACATTTTTTTATGATTTCATGTGAATTCCAAAATCGATGATTCCATGTTGTTCCCCACATCAAATTATCTCTAGAAGTTGATTTTCATTGAATTCCGACAATGTTGTATTTTTTAACGTAACTCGGCAGCCATCTTAAAAATGGCCACCATTTTGAAATTTTTCGTAATATGAATTCCAAGATGTAATGGTGACGGTGCTTTGTGTAAAGTTTGATTGGAATCCATCAATGCATAGCAGAGAAATGGAGGCGACAAAAAACCTCCATTTCCCCATAGGCTTCTATGCATATGTAACGTGGCGGCCATCTTGGAAAAGGTGGCCATTTTGGAATTTTTTGATATGTGAATTCCAAGATGTAATGATGATGGTGCTTTGTGTAAAGTTTGATTGGAATCCATCAATGCATAGCAGAGAAATGGAGGTGACAAAAAACCTCCATTTCCCCATAGGCTTCTATGCAAACGTAACGGTTGTGGCTGCGGCCACACGGTGTGAAAGTTTTTTTTCAAACTTTCCTGTCTTCTTGAGGTTGATGAGGTCCAACTTCCTATGAAAAAACTTTGGAATATCTCAAACCATGGTGAAGCTATTGTAGAAAAATCATTTTCCCATAGGCCCCATGTTAAATCTATTTTTAGCCATGGCGGCCATCTTGTTTTTCCGTTCCGCCCCAAAATCATCTCAAACCTGTATCTCATTATGGTCTTCCATCATACCAAGTTTGGTCCCTCTGTGCTTCTAGGTTTCCGAAAAATTAAGGAAAATGCCCAAAATCACTCATGCATAACTTTCTGGTTTCCATGGAGATGGTTCCACATATCACCATTTTTAAAGTTGATTGCACAACTTCAGATAGTGGTTCTACTTTATGCCATGTGATGTTCTAATCCAATCAGCCATCTCTGAGTTATCAGCCGGACAAAAAGTGAGGAAGAATAATAATAATAATTAAAATTTACGTTTCACGAAACGTTGAAGTCGCCTCCCGTTCCGCACTTTTGACCGAGTAGATGGAACTTTGCAGTTATAAGCTTTAAAAATGTTAAAACTTACTCTACAACCGTACCAAATTTCAAAACTTTTCATCGAGCGGTTTTCCCGATATAAGCGATGTCCTAAATTATGACCCTTCAACTTTGAATGGCAACTGTGTCGCGTGCGGGGGGTATCGGTGAAAACGAAAAGTCAAGAGCACAACTTCATAACATGAGCTTTCAGTTGGCCAAGTTTCATTTCGATCGGTTAAAAGATGAGCGAGAAAACGAGCGGACAACATTGCGAGGGGAAAAAGGAAAACATAAGAAATATGAAAATAATAATAATAATAATTAAAATTTACGTTTCCCGAAACGTTGAAGTCGCCTCCCGTTCCGCACTTTTGACCGAGTAGAGGGAACTAAAAGTCAAGAGCACAACTTCATAACATGAGCTTTCAGTTGGCCAAGTTTCATTTCGATCGGTTAAAAGATGAGCGAGAAAACGAGCAAACTTTAAAACGGCCGCCATTTTGAAACCGGAAGTCGGACAAAAAATTTTTTTTGCAAAAGTGCTCAGGATAGTTAGCTGTATCAGTATACCAATTTTCATTGAAATTGCTCTGGCCATAACTGAGATCTGATAACGGCCGCCATTTTGTAAAACTTTAAAACGGCCGCCATTTTAAAACCGGAAGTCGGACAAAAATTTTGAAAATAGTGGCACACTCAGGGTATCATAAGCTACCTGTATACCAAATTTCGTTTAAATCGGATGACGTTTAAATTTTTACAGTTTTAGGGGGGTGGTGTTCGGATGGCGGCCATTTTGAAATGTCGGCCGCGTCAAATTTTTTTTTGCAAAATTGCTCGGGATAGCGAGCTGTATCAGTATACCAATTTTCATTGAAATTGCTTTGGCAATTACTGAGATCTGACAACGGCCGTCATTTTTTTTCAACGGCGGCCATTTTGAAAATGGCGGCCATTTTGAAAATTTCAAAAGTGGATTGCACAACTTCAGGTCACCCTTATTATGTTCCCAAAGTTTCATTTCGATCGGTTAAAAGATGAGCGAGAAAACGAGCGGACAACATTGCGATGGGAAAAAGGAAAACATAAGAAATATGAAAATAATAATAATAATAATAATAAGAAACGGAGTAAAAACAATAAGTCGCCCGACACTTCGTGGTCGGCGACTTAACTAGAATTGCCATTGCGAGCAATAGCAGATGTCGCCCCGTTTTTTTTTTTTTTCCGTCATGTGAATTCCAAAATCGATGATTCCATGTTGTTCCCCACATCAAATTATCTCTAGAAGTTGATTTTCATTGAATTCCGACAATGTTGTATTTTTTAACGTAACTCGGCAGCCATCTTAAAAATGGCCACCATTTTGAAATTTTTCGTAATATGAATTCCAAGATGTAATGGTGACGGTGCTTTGTGTAAAGTTTGATTGGAATCCATCAATGCATAGCAGAGAAATGGAGGCGACAAAAAACCTCCATTTCCCCATAGGCTTCTATGCATATGTAACGTGGTGGCCATCTTGGAAAAGGTGGCCATTTTGGAATTTTTTGATATGTGAATTCCAAGATGTAATGATGATGGTGCTTTGTGTAAAGTTTGATTGGAATCCATCAATGCATAGCAGAGAAATGGAGGTGACAAAAAACCTCCATTTCCCCATAGGCTTCTATGCAAACGTAACGGTTGTGGCTGCGGCCACACGGTGTGAAATTTTTTTTCCAAACTTTCCTGTCTTCTTGAGGTTGATGAGGTCCAACTTCCTATAAAAAAACTTTGGAATATCTCAAACCATGGTGAAGCTATTGTAGAAAAATCATTTTCCCATAGGCCCCATGTTAAATCTATTTTTAGCCATGGCGGCCATCTTGTTTTTCCGTTCCGCCCCAAAATCATCTCAAACCTGTATCTCATTATGGTCTTCCATCATACCAAGTTTGGTCCCTCTGTGCTTCTAGGTTTCCGAAAAATTAAGGAAAATGCCCAAAATCACTCATGCATAACTTTCTGGTTTCCATGGAGATGGTTCCACATATCACCATTTTAAAAGTTGATGGCACAACTTCAGGTAGTGGTTCTACTTTATGCCATGTGATGTTCTAATCCAATCAGCCATCTCTGAGTTATCAGCCGGACAAAAAGTGAGGAAGAATAATAATAATAATAATAATAATAATAATAATAATAATAGTGAAAAAGAAACAGTAGAATAACAATATGTCGCCCCGACAAAGTCTGGGGCGACATAATAATAATAATAACTAGAATTGCCATTGCGAGCAATAGCAGATGTCGCCCCGAAATTTTTTTTTCCGTCATGTGAATTCCAAAATCGATGATTCCATGTTGCTCCCCACATCAAAATATCTCTAGAAGTTGATTTTCATGGAATTCCGACAATGTTGTAATTTTTAACGTAACTTGGCAGCCATCTTAAAAATGGCCGCCATTTGAAATTTTTCGTAATATGAATTCCAAGATGTAATGGTGACGGTGCTTTGTGTAAAGTTTGATTGGAATCCATCAATGCATAGCAGAGAAATGGAGGCGACAAAAAACCTCCATTTCCCCATAGGCTTCTATGCACATGTAACGTGGCGGCCATCTTGTAAAAGGTGGCCATTTTAGAATTTTTTGATATGTGAATTCCAAGATGTAATGATGACGGTGCTTTGTGTAAAGTTTGATTGGAATCCATCAATGCATAGCAGAGAAATGGAGGTGACAAAAAACCTCCATTTCCCCATAGGCTTCTATGCAAACGTTACGGTTGTGGCTGCGGCCACACGGTGTGAAATTTTTTTTTCAAACTTTCCTGTCTTCTTGAGGTTGATGAGGTCCAACTTCCTATAAAAAAACTTTGGAATATCTCAAACCATGGTGAAGCTATTGTAGAAAAATCATTTTCCCATAGGCCCCATGTTAAATCTATTTTTAGCCATGGCGGCCATCTTGTTTTTCCATTCCGCCCCAAAATCATCTCAAACCTGTATCTCATTATGGTCTTCCATCATACCAAGTTTGGTCCCTCTGTGCTTCTAGGTTTCCGAAAAATTAAGGAAAATGCCCAAAATCACTCATGCATAACTTTCTGGTTTCCATGGAGATGGTTCCACATATCACCATTTTTAAAGTTGATTGCACAACTTCAGATAGTGGTTCTACTTTATGCCATGTGATGTTCTAATCCAATCAGCCATCTCTGAGTTATCAGCCGGACAAAAAGTGAGGAAGAATAATAATAATAATAATAATAATAATAGTGAAAAAGAAACAGTAGAATAACAATATGTCGCCCCGACAAAGTCTGGGGCGACATAATAATAATAATAATAATAATAATAATAATAATAATAATAGTGAAAAAGAAACAGTAGAATAACAATATGTCGCCCCGACAAAGTCTGGGGCGACATAATAATAATAAGAAACGGAGTAAAAACAATAAGTCGCCCGACACTTCGTGGTCGGCGACTTAATTAAAATTTACGTTTCCCGAAACGTTGAAGTCGCCTCCCGTTCCGCACTTTTGACCGAGTAGAGGGAACTAAAAGTCAAGAGCACAACTTCATAACATGAGCTTTCAGTTGGCCAAGTTTCATTTCGATCGGTTAAAAGATGAGCGAGAAAACGAGCAAACTTTAAAACGGCCGCCATTTCGAAACCGGAAGTCGGACAAAAAATTTTTTTGCAAAAATGCTCAGGATAGTTAGCTGTATCAGTATACCAATTTTCATTGAAATTGCTCTGGCCATAACTGAGATCTGACAACGGCCGCCATTTTGTAAAACTTTAAAACGGCCGCCATTTTGAAACCGGAAGTCGGACAAAAATTTTGAAAATAGTGGCACACTCAGGGTATCATAAGCTACCTGTATACCAAATTTCGTTTAAATCGGATGATGTTTAAATTTTTACATTTTTAGGGGGGTGGTGTTCGGATGGCGGCCATTTTGAAATGTCGGCCGCGTCAAATTTTTTTTTGCAAAAATGCTCGGGATAGGGAGCTGTATCAGTATACCAATTTTCATTGAAATTGCTTTGGCAATTACTGAGATCTGACAACGGCCGTCATTTTTTTTTCAACGGCGGCCATTTTGAAAATTTCAAAAGTGGATTGCACAACTTCAGGTCACCCTTAACATGTTCCCAAAGTTTCATTTCGATCGGTTAAAAGATGAGCGAGAAAACGAGCGGACAACATTGCGAGGGGAAAAAGGAGAACATAATAATAATAAGAAGAAGAAACGGAGTAAAAACAATAAGTCGCCCGACACTTCGTGGTCGGCGACTTAATAATAATAAGAAACGGAGTAAAAACAATAAGTCGCCCGACACTTCGTGGTCGGCGACTTAATAATAAGAAACGGAGTAAAAACAATAAGTCGCCTGACACTTCGTGGTCGGCGACTTAATAATAGTGAAAAAGAAACAGTAGAATAACAATATGTCGCCCCGACAAAGTCTGGGGCGACATAATAAGATGAAGAACTCATGGTAAAACAATATGTCTCCCTTCCATGAAGGGGAGACATAATATCTAAATTCACTCTCAAGACCCCGGAGGTGAATTTAAAAACCATGTTACACTCACTGCTATAGAAAAAATGACGGTGTTACCATTGTAACTATAAAATATTTTATATTATTGTTAAGTAGTTGTGTACTATAATGAGATTTAGTTGTTAAAATTTAGAACTCTCATAGATGTTTACCCTTTTTTAATTATCACACAATTTGGTTATTGCAATGTCAATTTGATACATGTAGATTTAATTTATATTTTGAATGATTGATAAGTTAAAGAGTTGTATTAAATAATATTTTGATACCGAAGAATTGCTTGATAATAGATATTTATATAACGATGTGTCTCACTTTATTGGACTGTACATTAATATTTAATTAAAGGAAACAACGGCCCAACAAGTTATATGTTTCCGAGATGTAAGATTTAATTTTTTCTCCGCTATGAAATCCAGAAACATTTAAATATCAAACAAATATTCAATATAAAATTCTTTCATTACTCATTTGTATTATATCGATTGTTTTTGTTAATAGGATTTTAATAAACGACAAACGATTTGATTTTCATCTTTCGTATACTTTTCATTCCGACAACGCGTAGATAAAATAAACCATCCGGTCTTTCCTAATTAAATTGTCAAAACATTAAAAAAGTGGTTTAAAGTGTCAGTCGAAAGGTTAGCAAGTTGACAAAGTGGACATAAATTTCAAAAATAAAAAATGTCCAGAGGACAACTTGTCACGTGACACAATTGTCAGAACAAAGTGTCCTGTTGACAAACTTGTCACGTGACAAAATTGTCAAAAGAAAAAAAACCAGAGGACAGAAATTGTGAAAACAAAAAAAAAAAATGTCCAGAGGACAGAAATTGTCAAAAGAATAAAATGTCCTGTTGACAAAAATTGTCAAAAGAACAAAAATGTCTAGTGGACAGAAATTGTCAAAAGAACAGCCCAAAATCTCTGCTCAAACCAGTCAAATTCTCTGCTCGAAGTTAACTTAAAGCAGTCAGAATCTCTGCTCTTCAAGTTAACTAGCATGTTATGTTAGAACTGATAAAGATAAAGATATTCTTTTCCCGCATAAAACACGTTATATTGACAATAGCCCAAATTAGTTATATCTTATTTTAAATTTAAAGCCATTTAAAGTCACCATTGTGAGTTTAATAAATATTTACACAGTTGGTACTTTTCTCTGGTAAATCAACATTTGCCCTATAAAATTAAATCTATCTCATACACACTACTAGGAAGTGAATATGCAAGGTTGTCAAAGTAAGGCCCAAAATGACATTTAATTCTAATCACTAATCAGTTATCTGACCAAAGGGGACAAGGTGACGTATCCAGATGTTTTAATTTTGGTCTTAAATATAAAAACAATCAATTTTAGTTATCTTGCCAAAATGACTTAGGGAGATAATTTAAAAAAATAAAATAAAACAATGTATGAAATATAACCAGATTTTGTTATAAATTTTATAACAGATTTTGATGATGCCTCTGATTGTTCCACTTTAAACCTTTGTCATTTATATTCATTAATCAAAAATATTTGTTCACATGAAATAATTTTGTGAACATTTGTTTCATTAACGTTTGCTTTTATCGTTGACTTAAACATCTGTTGTCGTTTTCATGGTTTTGAGCATGTATCTTAAAAATTCAACATTTAGGTTTAGGCGTTTTACTTCTCCATCTTTTTCTACTATCAACTCAAATTTTCTAAATAATTTAAATTTTACAGTTTTTTGGTTCATTCCACAATTCTTGCATTTTACAAAGGGCAGATAGGGGCACACATTTTTATAACAAATGTAACAATTGGCAAAGTCAATACATTTACACAGTTAATTTTAAAAGCGATTGGAGTCTCTTCTACACATTTTTCTTCTACTTTTACAGTTTCACCAATATCAGCTATACTGGAAATGACAGAGTCCGGATTTAAGAGCTTTATTTCCCATTATGTTGTATAACAGTGACATCAAGGGATCTCAGAGGCCGAGTGGTTAAGATAGTTCGTCTACTATTGATGACATGGTCTGTTAACACTGAGGTTGTGGGTTTGAGTTTCAATGCGAGCAGGGTGTGATAGAATCTAATCTTAATTGACAAGAATTGCCGGTTTTACTAACAAGGGTCGAGGGTTTTCTTCGGTATTCCGGCTTCCTCCCCTAATAGAAGCTGGACAAATATGATATACCTGAAAAACTGCTAAAATTTGCTTTAAATACCATTCAAACAAACAATTAAAGCAGTTTTTTCCAATCGTTCTTCCAGAATGTGCAAGAAATGTAGGCTATGGCATCATTCACTATATTTCCACTTGATTGTGAATTTTTACTTGAAGTGATACCTTTAAAAAAATTAAAATGTGGATAATAAAAATTTGGCTATACAGAGATGATATGACAGCAATACTCAAATAAACCAACTACAAAAAAATAATGTGCAGGAACTTTTTTGACAAAGCACTTATAAAAGAACTATTTTGGAAATGCTTGGCATTGTGTCTGGCTTGTATGATGCCCATGCGTTAGATATATCATTTCTGTAAACACGTTACAGCTGAAAAAAAGCAAACTTTTTATGTCACTCATAAAAGAATTGTATACCAAACATAAGAACAATACCTACAAAATTTGGTTCAAGAAATTTAGTTAATGCAAAGTTACTTGTAAACACGTTGACATACGAACAGACTCCTGCTCGGAGTATATATGTTTGAAATGTTCTACATAGTTGTTAGTTCATGCATGATGTATTATATCAGTGTGAAAAATTCCTTGAAGTTCGCACCATATTTTTAGAATTCACTAAACTCATAGGTAAAGCACAGTGTGATGGACAAATATATTCCTGTACTAAACGATATATCTGATTTCCAACATTTTTGTAGGTGTTCTGTCCCACTTAATTGACATCACACTATTTAAATATGGAGGTAAATACCTTTTCAAATTCACTAATAGACTTTACCATTTCTTCTACACTCTTGATTTTTGTTCAATGGTTTGGTATTCAATTTCCTTGATGTCAATTTAGAGTTCTGATTCAGAAGAATGTCAAATTTTCCCTGTTTTTTTCTGCTAGAAAATTTCTGTATGTTCTGGTGTTCTACAATAAAGAACTCTACTTAAAAATCATTTATAATGATATTTCTGGATGTTAGTGCATGATATTTTCTTGCATATTAGGGCAGCAGTAACATGAAACTGTCGTGTACTTCATAATGCAACATTATGTCATTTTAACTTTACTTCACTGCAAAAAGAGTATCTAGTTTAGGTCTCGACAAGAATTATCATCTCTTTCACCCCTCATTCTATCAGAATTGCCAAAAAGCAGTCCCACGAAGACTTGTTATTTTTTATTTGAGTGAAAATGACATTTTAGAGCTATGATTAAATTTACTTGCGACTAAAACTTGATGATTGTGTTGAAATAAGAAACTTATAGAGCTGACAGATGTATCTGATATGAACAACTCTCAACTACACAAAACATATTCCATTTGTATAATTTCTTTATAATATTTGCAGTTCCTAGTCTAGATTATTTTTGCTAGTCTCGTTTTCAACTTTTTTTTAACTTCTTGTTCACATACAACGATAACAATTTTAATATACCTGTATCATTTTTTGGACGATGTACATGTGAATAGGTGTGGGTTTCATAAGTTCTTTTTGTCCTTTTGCTTGGACACGACATATTTCTGTGCTAAGAATAGCTACAGATTTGTACTAAAAAACTCTTAACTTCCATACTAAGTGTTTTACAATTGTAATATTCAAATTAAGCCTTTTGGGGTAAAAAGTCGTGTCCGAACAACTATTCTAGTTGTGCAAATGGAAACAAGATTTAATGAGTCACGGGATGTTATATTGTGATCAATTACCTAAAGAAGATGGGTCAAAGAAATGAAATCTAAAAGTGCATCATTTATTTTAAATAAACTCAAAAAAGTGCAATTGCTAAACAAGTTTGAGCACTCTGGTACATGGTATTTACACACTCTGTTAATGTGTAAACATATGATACAAATACAAGACACAAATTATTAAGTAAGCATCCCATTATGTTCTGAATACAGCTCAAAATTTCTAAATGTAATCACTTTTCAAATGTGCCTTTGTGTTTCTAGAGTGTGATATAATCCTTCATTGTATTCAGAAAACTAATAAAATATCGAATGAAGTCTTATAAATAATGTTTAAATAATTCAAAATATTTAATTTCAATGATGCGGTTTGATATCTACTGCTTGTAAAACTTTTTGACATTTCGTCAATGTTTACAGAGGTGTAAGTTGGTTCAAAGAATTACGTTGTGCAAGAAAATGAAACATGTGTATTGGTAAAAAAGAAAAAAATTAAATGTTTAGAAATATTTATTACCATTGTAATAGTACATATACCACATATACCATGTCCTTGCATGAGTCTGAATTTAGCACTGGTAAAGTGGCAGAACCTATGTTTGCATTTACGATACATGGAAAAAATTTTCTCCTTAATCGTAAAAAGGTAATTTTTTGTCACTTCTGCAAATGCCTGTTACAAATAAATCCAAATATTCAGAAGCGGGTGGAGCCATCTTAGTCAAATTTTAGAAAACAAAAAAATCAGGTCACGACCATTCATGTGTTTCTATATCAACAAAATTTGAAAACCGATTGATAAAGCAGATCAGCCAAAGGTTTCACATGACAATAAGACTACGTTCTGTGTTTTTTCAATCAATTAATAAACTGATAAATAATACAAGAATGAAACAAAGAAGTTTTAACAAAAGTAATTATATTTTAAAATTGTTGGTACTTGTGAGGTATTGTTTGCGCTCAGATTGTAAGTTTTAAGCTTTTGCAAATTAAAATGTTAGTAATTCGCTTACACGGCTGTGTATTGTACATCCCTTTGCATTGAAACTACAAAGTTGTAAAAATATTTTGTATTTAAATTAAGTAATCTGGCATAAATTATTATATTATCATATATATTTCTTACTTTAAAAAAATACAAGATTGTCATGTGATTAGTTTCTTACTGGATTATTTTAGACGATTTCCAAAACTACATCGATAACAGAACAAGGTATTTTTACACTTAGTGACTTTGCTTCACATTAAAGGACAACAAATATATCAGTAGCTGGTGTGAAAACAGAAACAATCGTTAGAGGGTAGTAAAGGAGACATATATATGTTTACTTTAAAGTCGAACTTATTTCAGTCAGTTTAAGAAAAACAATTTATTTTCAGCACAAATTTTAAATGCATTGTTCAGACCATTAAACATTTTTACTTTTTGTGTAGATTTTTGTAAACAGTTAACATTTTGAGTTCCGGGCTTCTAAATTCCCATTTTGACTTAAAAGACTGTTTGATGGACAATTATTGGTACATGTATTGATGATAAAGTACACAATATTCTAAATAATACTTGCGTGGGCCTCAGTGGCCGAGTGGTTAAGGTAATTCGTCTACTATTGATCACGTGGTCTGTCAATACTGAGGTCGCGGGTTCGAGTCTCACTGTGGGCAGGGTGTACTCAACTCCAATCTTAATTGACAAGGATTGCCAGTTTTCCCACCGAAGGTCGGGGTTTTTCTCTGGGTACCCCGTCTTCCTCCCCAATAAAAGCTGGACGCCATGATATAGCGGAAAAACTGCTGAAAGTCGCGTTAAACAATATTCAAACAAACAAACAAAAATAATACTCGGTCACAGGTTCTTACATAGGAAAAATCGGTAGCTCTATAGCCTGCAATATCAGGAAATATTATAAAAACAATATTAGAGTTACAGACCCACAGGTAGGTGATGTACAATAAACTTACCTGTCCATGCTATATTCTTGCATCTGTTTTCTTTAGTCTTTTTCTTTTAACGAAAAAAACCAGGTCAACTGTTTCTTCTAATTCTTGGATCTTTGCATTGCAATATTTGGTTCCTCTTGTCGATATTTCCATAGTCGATATACTTTAATATCATTTAGATATTGCTGATCACATAATTTTTTGAATTTCTCTCTGGACCCCATGGCGAAGTAAGGTTCTGACCGCCCAAAAACAGACTATTCCGTTATTTCCGGATGTTAACATTCTGCCGTGGAGAAATTTTGCATGCTCCAATTCCAATATTTCGAGACGAAATTTGAGGGATGGGAAGCTTTAGCAGCATTTCAAAATAAAATAATGCAATGTACGAAACAATTATGAACAACTGTGGACTGTGAGCACGCTCACAAAGCGATACCCCCCGCTTCGCTTTCAAGTCTAATTATCTCCCCTTAATGATATACTAGGTCAATAAAAATCCTTCATGCACATCTACATATAATGTACTTCCTTTATGCTAAGTTTCATAAAATTTCATCAAGCGGTTTAAGAGTTGCGCTTACAAGGGATGTGGTCACACGGACAGACAGCCAGGCAGACAGGGTGATTCCTATATACACCCCAAACAAGTAAACAAAGAATAATTTTATTAGGCCATTTTTGAACTTGTAAAAATGAATAAACAGCTTGCAAATATAGCTGGAAGATAAGTCATTGCATGTTTTTCATACCTTGAAAAATAATGTGTTGGGATGCCAACACAGAAGTCGCCCAAAATCTCCATGGATATTATTGCGTTCCACTAAGGACATTGAAATGTACCTACACATCAAATTTCATAAAAATCGGACAACGTTTAAAATTTGACGCATTTTTGGCAGCCATTTTGAAACGCACGGTCAAAAAAAATCCTCCCCTTAGAATTCCACTGGGGACACTTTAATCTACCTCCACACCAAATTTTATTGCAATCGCAACACGTTATATTTCATTGAGATCGATAACGTTGAAAATTATACACGTTTGTTGCGGCCATTTTGAAACAGGACGTCGGAAAAAATTTCAAAGGTAGCATTTCACTCGAAATACTATAATCTAACTCCATACCAATATTTCGTTGAAATCGGACCACGGGAAGAAAATTTGCCATTAGTGGGGGGGGGGGGTTCTGTTGTCAAGTGGCGGCCATTATAAACAAATCTGACTATTGACTCTACAACTTTGCCAAGTTTCATTTGATTCCATTAAGGCGTCTCTGAGAAATGCGTCGGACAAGTTCACGATCTAGAAAAAGGGGAAAACGGAATAATAATTATAATAATAATTAAACATAATTATGATCTTATAGATCATAACTGGCTCCCGAAACGACCCCCGTTGACCCTCAAGCTCAGCCATCCATTTGCAGCAACTTTATCTACCAGGAAACCAAGTTTCGTACAAATCGGAGCATTTTGCAAATTTGTCGTCCACCTTGGATTCAAAATGGCCACCATTAAAAGTCAATACGTGCATCATATGGTGTGATATAACATACTCTACTTATATTCCAATTTTCATCGAAATCTGTTAACTTTTGGGTTTTTTAGGATTTTTTTTTAATTCAAAATGGGCCCCATTTTAAGATGACCGGCATGTTCAAATTTAATTTTGATTACTAACATATTATCGCAACATGGTAATCTTACCTAAAAACCAACTTTTCTGCGATTCCGAGCATTTTGAAATTTGAAGGCCCTCTTGGATTCAAAATGGCCGCCATAAAAAATCACATGTGCGTCATATGGTTCGGTATAACATACTCTACTTTTATTCCAATTTTCATCGCAATCCGTTAACCTTTGGATTTCAAGGATTTATTTTCATTTTCAAAATTGCCGCTATTTTAAGATGGCAGCCGTGTTCAAATTCAAATTTTGATTACTAACATCTGATCGCAACATGGTAATCTACCTAAAAACCAAGGTTCGTGCGATTTCGATCATTTTGAATATTTGGCGGCCATCTTGGTTTAAAAACGGCCGCCATAAAAAGTCCACATGTGCGTCATATGGTGGGGTATAACATACTCTACTTATATTCCAATTTTCATCAAAATCTTTTAATTTAGATTTTAAAACTTTTAGATTTTTAAGAATTTTTTCTTTTTCAAAATGGCCGCTATTCCAAGATGGCCGCAAATTAAAAAAATTCAAACCTGAAAGGCAACACTTCACATCATGACCTATGTTTGTGTGAAGTTTCATGTCGATCCAATTTACGGTCTCCGAGAAATCGGTCGGACAAAATTTTGGCGGAAAGTGGAAGAATAGTTTGGGAGCCATAATAATTAACGGTGCAAAAACAATAAATCGCAAAAACTTCGTTTTGGGCGACTTAATCATAAAAAACGCAACAAAAACAATGTCTCCAAACTTTGTTTGGGATACTTAAATATTGTCATACTATGCATGTCCTAATCCTAAGACTTTAGCCACTGGACTGTAAACTGAGGTTTGGGGTCAGGTGACACTTACCCATCCTCGGATACCCAGGGGTGATTCCGCTACATCAATGATGTAGCGAGCGAATCACCCCTGGGTATCCGAGGATGCAAAAATCGTATTTTGACCCCTGTTCAATTTTTGCTTCAGCGGCATTGTAAGTAAAGGAAATCAGTGATGATGTGTGCAAATTTTCAAAGAAATCCCTTTATTTGTTTAGAATATTTTTAAAGAAACGTTAAGAACGACGACGACAGACGCCAAGTGATGGCAATAGCTCGCATGACACTTGAATGAATCAACATTGAAGTCTTTGCTTGTAAAACATTTTATCGTGCTGCATACATTGAGAAATTTGATGGTTTTGTATTAATTCCTTTTTTATATTTCATAGAAACAAACAAATTATAATAAACTTTAATTTATAGAGAAAGTTATTAAATATAATCATATAATAAATATTAAAAACTTGTTCTAAAAATCTACCTTAAAATTTGAAGTCCGTGCGACTTATCTTGTACAAACCATATACGATACTACGATAACGCCTGTTAAGTTTTTGTGACTTTTTGTTTGACAGTCCTGAAATTGTTTACATGCAAGAATTGTTAATAACTTGCATGCCATGTCTAATTTAGACGTTGGTGTACATTCGCGAAAATATCTGAAATCATTTTACCCCTTTTAATCCCAGTTTTCTAGACTTTGCATACATAGCCACTTGTGTAGGAGTACAATAATTGGTGAGAATGACTCATTAATAAAAATAGCAAAGAAACCCGACCGAGGGACATTAACTAATCTGGATATAGACAAACAAAAGACAAAAACAAAAAAAACAAAAAAAAAAAAAAACAGAAAGAACTCGAATCCAATAAAAACCAAGGGTGCACTCAGGTGCTTCAGACAAGTAAGCAGTGTTTGTCTCTAATTAGACACCCGTCGAGTTACTAACATTGTAATGTCTAGGGAAAAGACAAATCAAAGGAATAGGAAACACAACCTATGACAGCGAAAATGTCAGGACGTATTTGAGACATTGATTTCCAATAACGATCAACCAAGTCAAGGTGACGACCATAGAACTTCTGAAGAGATAACATCAACCTAGGTACAACAAACCTTTGTTTGATTAGTTTAGCAGTCAACAACAGAGTTTTAAACACAATCCAGTCAGTAAAATAGCAAGAACACCGACAGAACAACTAGATCTTAAAGTCAATAGACGATTTCAAATCCAAATTAAGACAAACATATATAAGATGAAACAAAAACCAAAAACACAAAAACAGTAGTGAGAACACGAAACAAATACTAACCAAGGGCTCACTCAGTTGCTCCAGACGGGTAAGCAGTGCCTGCCTCTTATTAGACTTCATCCGCTACGTCATACCATTTCATTATATGATTACATAGTTTTAATGAAAACTTTATTTTGATGTTTTGAAAATGTTAATGTCATGCTAAAATAAGACAAAAAATGCCTGGTTGTTCATAGCAGATGAAATTTCAACTGGTTCTGTAGCTATTTTATGGCGTCCAGTTCTTAATGGGGGAGGAACCCTGAGTACCGGGGGAAAAACCGACCTTCTGTAGGAAAACTGGCAATCCTTGTCAATTAAGATTGAAGTCGAGTATACCCTGCTCACAGTGAGACTTGAACACACAACGTCAGTGCTGACAGACCACGTGAACCATAGTAGACGAATGTTAAGACTAGTGCATTTATTACGGAACTCATCATCACAAGGAAAAATCTCAAGTTATTTTTATTTATGTGTCAGATTGTGTTCCTCTGTGGAATAAACTCAAAAATAAAATGATTGAGCGCCTGATCATTGCAGGTTATGTGATCTTCAAATATTTTAGTCTTGTTTAAGTACACGAACTAAAATGATCACGAAAAAATGTTTCTTGTAAATATTTTTCTTGCAACACATGGTGTTTTAAACTGCGTTTTTCTGGAAACACGGGTTAAATACAACCTTTTTTGGCCAAAAAACACAATGTATGTGTAACATCAGTATACGATTGTACTGGTGTTTCGTTATATTTGTGGTATTGCATAGCGAACCCACAACAGCATAAGGAATAATGTGTCCTTTTAAAAAATATTTCTGCAAAGTACGTTTGTAAAATTCTAAATATGACTATTCAGGGTTGTTTAAACTTGCAGTGCAAAAAATATACATGTATACACATGCACACAAGCACGACTTTAATTATATACATTTTTATTGACAGAACCTAGTTTAATGAGACAAAACAACTACTAACCATCTCGTCTGTAAAACATTATTATCTTGGTGACAAAATTTGTAGTAACCAGCATGTCAAGTTTCCAATAAGCTTCTGTCGCACCTTCGGCAGTTCCACTGCATTGCCCATAATAGTAATTATCTGTAGGCCCACCAATGACAGCTTGTACTGGAGGATAATAAAAGCTACTCTGGGAGGACAATCCAGTAGGAGCGAAATTGACTGAAAATAATAGAAGTTTAAATTAAAATAATAATTAAAAATATGTTCATTGGTTCTACCGAACAAATGAGAGGCTTTTCACTTATTGCAAGAACGGCTATGGCTTTGACTTTGGTCTTATGGAAATTGAATCTTTTTTTTCAAAACAAACAAACGAAAGAAAAACCATGCGTATATCTTTCGAAATAAAAAAGGTCATAAAATAGGACGTTAATTGAGATAAATGACCTTGACTACCAAGTGTTTGATATTTGCATATTTAATGCTTTAAAAACAAATCATTTATTATTATTTACCATTTTATATACACGAAAAAGCAGAATTTCAAAAAAAAATAGGATTTGACCTTGACTTCTTACAATGTGGCCTTGACCTAGCTGAGGGTCAAAAAAAGGACCAACAATGAAGATCCACTATGTCAATATATCTTAAAGTTATGAAGATATGACTATTTATCATAAATACCAAAATTTATAAGATGACCTTGACCTTTGACCTAGTATCTGTTTCAAGGTTAAGGTCATAATGGTCTTTGGTGAAAGACCCCATGCCTCTACCATGTGTCTACTATCAAAAGTTCATAAGTTATCAATGAAAAACTAAATATCACTTGTTGTAATGGGAGATAACTCCTATAAGATGAAGTCAAATCCTTTTCTTCCAAATAGAAAAACGTTGCACCTTTATGGGGCCGACATTTTATCCGTTACAAAGTATACCCTATCTTTTACCATTTAAAAGAAATAGCGACGACAAGAAAATGTAAAAATTTAGAATGTGACCTTGAATTTTGACCTTGTGTCCCTTTTCAAGGTCAAGGTCAATGATGACCAATGATATAAGGTTTCATATATATATATCTGTTATAGTTACTGAGATTTAGGGATATAATGATATTCACAACACATTTTAATGGTCTAGGGGAGATAACTCTTTCAAAAGTCAAATCATTTATAGTGACCTTTCAAGACCTGAATATGGTCTACATTTTGGTAAAAGATTTATTTCTGTAGCTTTTTTGGTTCAGGAGGAGAATCGCACACACCACAATGTCAAAATTTAGAATGTGACCTTGACCTTTGACCTTGTGACCTTTTTCAAGGTCAAGGTCAATGATGACCAACTGTGAAATTCCAAGTTTCTATCACCTCTGGTTCATGAGTTACAATGTTACAAAATGTACTTCCAATAAATAAGGGGAAATAACTCTGAAAAGGAGTCGTCAAAATCCTTTGCGCGATATGTAACAATTTGTCGCAATCAATAGGTGACCATTTTGCAACAACATTTTTTGCGACATCTTTTACGGTTTCAAAGTTTATCTGCACACAAGATTTTTATGACAGGGGAAATAACTCTGTAAAGAAAAAGTGTTCGGTGTACCAGGGTTAACTGCGAAAGCGTAATGTCTCATACATCCATACTACAAAATGTCTTTACGACATGTCGCGAAACCAAATTTATAATGGGATAACAAAACTTGGCGGAAAAAAATAAGAATAATAACTGTTCCGTTGAACATTTGAGGGTCTTTCCACATTAATTTTAATTTGTATTACATGATGACATTTAAAATAATCATCTTTTTGCAAAATGTTAACTTTGCTATAAATATTAAAAAAAATAGTTTGTATTATTTACCACAGATTGGCATTCTAAGAGAGATTACTCTTATAAAAGTATTATACAACTTTTCACGCCATGTCTTAATTTACTCGAAATTATTAATAGAGCATTTTAGGACGAAAATAATTTCAATATCTTTAAAAAAAAAGCAAAGGTCAAAAACTAGTACGTGACCTTGACCCATACAAGTTTTCAGGGTCAAAGTCCATGAGTGTCTATGGTGAAGACCACATGCCTCTATCATTACTAGTTAATGAGTAACATGTAAAAAATCAATAAGTTGCATATATAATGGGAGATAACTCCTATAAAATGAAGTCAAATCCTTTCCCTGTAAATGTAACATAGTTGCTCCTTTAAGAGATCAACATTTTGCACTCTTATGTTTCCCTCTATCATTAATAGTTAATGAGTACCATGTGAAAAACCAATAATTTACATATATAATGGGAGATAACTCCTATAAAATGAAGTCAAATCCTTTCCCTGTAAATGTAACAAAGTTGCTCCTTTAAGAGACCAACATTTTGCACTCTTTAGTTTCCCTTTATCAATAATAGTTAATGAGTAACCTGTAAAAAAACCAATAAGTTACATATATAATGGGAGATAACTCCTATAAAATGAAGTCAAATCCCTTACATGTAAATGTAACAAAGTTGCTTCTTTAAGAGGTCAACATTTTGCACTCTTTAGTTTCCCTTTATCATTACTAGTTAATGAGTAACATGTAAAAAATCAATAAGTTGCATATATAATGGGAAATAACTCCTATAAAATGAAGTTAAATCCTTTCCCTGTAAATGTAACAAAGTTGCTCCTTTAAGAGACCAACATTTTGCACTCTTTAGTTTCCCTTTATCAATAATAGTTAATGAGTAACATGTAAAAAAACCAATAAGTTACATATATAATGGGAGATAACTCCTATAAAATGAAGTCAAATCCTTTACATGTAAATGTAACAAAGTTGCTCCTTTAAGAGGCCAACATTTTGCACTCTTTAGTTTCCCTTTATCATTATTAGTTAATGAGTAACCTGTAAAAAACCAATAAGTTACATATATAATGGGAGATAACTCCTATAAAATGAAGTTAAATCCGTTTACTGCTAATGTGAAAAAGTTGCTCCTTAAAAACATCAACATTTTGCACTCTTTAGTTTCCCTTTATCATTACTAGTTAATGAGTAACATGTAAAAAATCAATAAAATGCATATATAATGGGAGATAACTCCTATAAAATGAAGTTAAATCCTTTCCCTGTAAATGTAACATAGTTGCTCCTTTAAGAGATCAACATTTTGCACTCTTTAGTTTCCCTTTATCATTAATAGTTAATGAGTAACCTGTAAAAAACCAATAAGTTACATATATAATGGGAGATAACTCCTATAAAATGAAGTCAAATCCTTTACATGTAAATGTAACAAAGTTGCTCCTTTAAGAGGTCAACATTTTGCACTCTTTAGTTTCCCTTTATCATTATTAGTTAATGAGTAACCTGTAAAAAACCATTAAGTTACATATATAATGGGAGATAACTCCTATAAAATGAAGTCAAATCCGTTTACTGCTAATGTGAAAAAGTTGCTCCTTAAAAACATCAACATTTTGCACTCTTTAGTTTCCCTTTATCATTACTAGTTAATGAGTAACATGTAAAAAACCAATAATTTACATATATAATGGGAGATAACTCCTATAAAATAAAGTCAAATCCTTTCCCTGTAAATGTAACAAAGTTGCTCCTTTAAGAGATCAACATTTTGCACTCTTTGCTTTCCCTCTATCATCTATAGTTAATGAGTACCACGTGAAAAACCAATCAGTTACATATATAATGGGAGATAACTCCTATAAAATGAAGTCAAATCCTTTCCCTGTAAATGTAACAAAGTTGCTCCTTTAAGAGGCCAACATTTTGCACTCTTTAGTTTCCCTTTATCATTATTAGTTAATGAGTAACCTGTAAAAAACCAATAAGTTACATATATAATGGGAGATAACTCCTATAAAATGAAGTTAAATCCGTTTACTGCTAATGTGAAAAAGTTGCTCCTTAAAAACATCAACATTTTGCACTCTTTAGTTTCCCTTTATCATTACTAGTTAATGAGTAACATGTAAAAAATCAATAAAATGCATATATAATGGGAGATAACTCCTATAAAATGAAGTTAAATCCTTTCCCTGTAAATGTAACATAGTTGCTCCTTTAAGAGATCAACATTTTGCACTCTTTAGTTTCCCTTTATCATTAATAGTTAATAAGTAACCTGTAAAAAACCAATAAGTTACATATATAATGGGAGATAACTCCTATAAAATGAAGTCAAATCCTTTACATGTAAATGTAACAAAGTTGCTCCTTTAAGAGGTCAACATTTTGCACTCTTTAGTTTCCCTTTATCATTTACAGTGAATGAGTAACATGTAAAAAAATCAATAAGTTACATATATAATGGGAGATAACTCCTATAAAATGAAGTCAAATCCTTTACATGTAAATGTAACAAAGTTGCTCCTTTAAGAGGCCAACATTTTGCACTCTTTAGTTTCCCTTTATCATTATTAGTTAATGAGTAACCTGTAAAAAACCATTAAGTTACATATATAATGGGAGATAACTCCTATAAAATGAAGTCAAATCCGTTTACTGCTAATGTGAAAAAGTTGCTCCTTAAAAACATCAACATTTTGCACTCTTTAGTTTCCCTTTATCATTACTAGTTAATGAGTAACATGTAAAAAACCAATAATTTACATATATAATGGGAGATAACTCCTATAAAATAAAGTCAAATCCTTTCCCTGTAAATGTAACAAAGTTGCTCCTTTAAGAGATCAACATTTTGCACTCTTTGCTTTCCCTCTATCATCTATAGTTAATGAGTACCACGTGAAAAACCAATCAGTTACATATATAATGGGAGATAACTCTTATAAAATGAAGTTAAATCCTTTCCCTGTAAATGTAACATAGTTGCTCCTTTAAGAGATCAACATTTTGCACTCTTATGTTTCCATCTATCATTAATAGTTAATGAGAACCATGTGAAAAACCAATAAGTTACATATATAATGGGAGATAACTCCTATAAAATAAAGTCAAATCCTTTCCATGTAAATGTAACAAAGTTGCTCCTTTAAGAGATCAACATTTTGCAGTCTTTTTTGTTCCCTCTATCATCTATAGTTAATGAGTACCACGTGAAACACCAATCAGTTACATATACAATGGGAGATAACTCCTATAAAATGAAGTTAAATCCTTTCCCTGTAAATGTAACATAGTTGCTCCTTTAAGAGATCAACATTTTGCACTCTTATGTTTCCCTCTATCATTAATAGTTAATGAGAACCATGTGAAAAACCAATAATTTAAATATATAATGGGAGATAACTCCTATAAAATGAAGTCAAATCCGTTTACTGCAAATGTAAAAAAGTTGCTCCTTTAAAAGACCAACATTTTCCACACTTTAGTTTCCCTTTATCAATAAAAGTTAATGAGTAACATGTAAAAACCAATAAAATACATATATAATGGGAGATAACTCCTATATAATGAAGTCAAATCCTTTCCCTCTAAATGTAACAAAGTTGCTCCTTTTAGAGATCAACAATTCGCGCTCTTATGTTTCCCTCTATCATTTATAGTTATTGAGTAACATATGAAAAACCAATAAGTTACATGTATAATGGGAGATAACTCCTATTAGATGACTTCAAATCATTCTTCCTGTAAATGTGACAAAGTTGCTCCTTTAAGAGATCAACATTTCGAGCTCTTATGTTTCACTCTATCATTTATAGTTATTGAGTAACATGTGAAAAACCAATCAGTTACATATATAATGGGAGATAACTACTATAAAATGAAGTCAAATCCTTTTCCCTGTAAATGTAACAAAGTTGCTCCTTTAAGAGACCAACATTTTGCACTCTTTAGTTACCCTTTCTCAATAATAGTTAATGAGTAACATGTAAAAAACCAATAAGTTACATATATAATGGGAGATAACTCCTATAAAATGAAGTCAAATCCTTTACATGTAAATGTAACAAAGTTGCTCCTTTAAGAGGCCAACATTTTGCACTCTTTAGTTTCCCTTTATCATTAATAGTTAATGAGTAACCTGTAAAAAACCAATAAGTTACATATATAATGGGAGATAACTCCTATAAAATGAAGTCAAATTCTTTTCCTGTAAATGTAACAAAGTTGCTCCTTTAAGAAACCAACATTTTGCACTCTTTCGTTTTCCTTTATCATTAATAGTTAATGAGTAACATGTAAAAAACCAATAAGTTACATATATAATGGGAGATAACTCCTATAAAATGAAGTCAAATCCTTTCCCTTTAAATGTAACAAAGTTGCTCCTTTAAAAGACCAACATTTTGTACTCTTTAGTTTCCTTCTATCATTAATAGTAAATGAGTACCATGTGAAAAACCAATCAGTTACATATATAATTTGAGATAACTCCTATAAAATGAAGACAAATCCTTTCCCTGTAAATGTAACAAAGTTGCTCCTTTAAGAGATCAACATTTTGCACTCTTTACTTTCCCTCTATCATTAATAGTTAATGAGTACCATGTGAAAAACAGTTACATATATAATGGGAGATAACTCCTATAAAATGAAATCAAATTACTTCGCTTCAAATGTGACAAAGTTGCGTCTTAATAAGACGAACATTTTACTCTCAATAAGTGTTTATCTATCTTTTACCATTTCACAGGAGTAGCGGACACAAGCAAATGTCAAAATTTAGAACGTGACCTTGACCTTTGACCTTGTGTCCATTTTCAAGGTCAAATGTAAAGATGATCTATGGTGAAGACCCCAGGCCTCTATCTCTTTTAGTTGTTGAGATTTGTTTGAATATCACTTACTACTTTTTATTTAAAGGGAGATAACTCCTATAAGATGTCGTCAGAACCCTTCAATCAATCTGTCCCAAAGTTGCGCAAGGATATAGGACACATTTTGGTAAAGGTTTGGTATTGATATCTTTTTTGGTTAAGGATGAGTAGCAGGAACAAGCTTTTTAGTAAAAGGGGAGATAACTCCGTAAAGGAAAAGGGGGCGGTCAGTCAGGGTGAACTGTGAAAGTGCAAAGGGTAACCGATATCAGATATAAAATATCAAAGCGACATGTCGCGAAATGAAAAAAACCCACATAAGTTTGTGCAAGAAGTGGGAGAAGAATAATAATAATTAAAAACTAGAGTAAAAACACCTGTGAGCAATGCTCACCATTGATACCTCCCGCTTCACAATTACTTTGAAAATTCGGGTGTTCTTAATTATGAAATTGAAACTTTATCTAGTTAAACGTGAAGGTGAAATTGCAGATAATACATGTAACCCTCTCCAATCCCCCAAAGAATGGCATCCCCTATGTCAATGACAAAGTCCATGTTTTTCTATGGCAAACCTCCAATAATATTCTGATCAAAATGTTTAATATCCAATGCACAATGGCAATATGTGACCAAGATTCTGTATAAGTTTCAACAAATTCCATTCAGAGGTGTAGGAGGAATTGTAAATAAAAGATGGGTATCCCATTATGTCCATTACAAACTCCATGTTTTTCTATGAGAAACCCCAAATATCATTCCGATCAAAATGTTAAATATCTCCTGCACAATGGCACTATGTGACATGGATTCTGTGTAAGTTTCAACAAATTCCATTCAGTGGTGTAGGAATGAGTTGCACATAAGAGATGGGTATCCCTTATGTCCATGACAAAGTCCATGTTTTTCTATGGGAAACCCCAAATATCCTTCCAATCGAAATTTTATATATCTAGTGCACAATGGCAATATGTGACAACATTCTGTGTAAGTTTCATCAAATTCCATTTAGTGGTGTAGGAGGAGTCGCACATAAGAAATGGGTATCCCCTTATGTCAATGACAGTCCGTGTTGTTCTATGGGAAACCCCAAATATCATTCCGATCAAAATAATAAATATCTCCTGCACAATGGCACTATGTGACAAGGATTCTGTGTAAGTTTCAACAAATTCCATTCAGTGGTGTAGGAGGAGTTGCACATAAGACATGAGGACCCCCTTAGGTCAATGACAATGTCCATGTTTTTCTATGGGAAACCCCAAATATCGATCTGATCAAAATGTTTAATATCTCCTGCACAATGGCAATATGTGACAAGGATTCTGTGTAAGTTTCTTTAAATTCCATTCAGTGGTGTAGGAGGAGTTGCACATAAGAGATGAGGACCCCCTTAGGTCAATGACAATGTCCATGTTTTTCTATGGGAAACCCCAAATATCGATCCGATCAAAATGTTTAATATCTCCTGCACAATGGCACTATGTGACAAGCATTCTGTGTAAGTTTCATTAAATTCAATTCAGTGGTGTAGGAGGAGTTGCACATAAGAGATAAGGACCCCCTTAGGTCAATGACAAAAAAAGTCCATGTTTTTCTATGGGAAACCCTAAATATCATTCCGATCAAAATGTTAAATATCTCCTGCACAATGGCACTATGAGACAAAGATTCTGTGTAAGTTTCATCAAATTCCTTTCAGTGGTGTAGGAGGAGTTGCAAATAATAGAAAGTGTAACGGACGGACGGACGGACGGAAGGACGGACGGACGGACGGACACCATGAACACTATATACCCCCCGCTTTTCAAGCGGGGGGTATAATAATGTGTTGGGATGCCAACACAGAAGTCGCCCAAAATCCCCATGGATAGTATTGCGTTCCACTCAGGACATTGAAATGAACCTACATATCAAATTTAATTAAAATCGGACGTTTAAAATTTCACCCGTTTTTGGCCGCCATTTTGGAAACCACGGTCGAGAAAAAATTTCGAATGTAGAGTTCCACTCGGGACACTTAAATCTACCTCCACACCAAATTTCATTGCAATCGGAGCACGTTAAATGTCATCGAGATCGCATAACGTTGAAAATTATACACGTTTTTGGCGGCCATTTTGAAACCGGAAGTCCGAGAAAAAATTTAAAGGTACCGTTTACCTCGAAATACTAACATCTACCTCCATACCAAATTTCGTTGAAATCGGACCACGGGAAAATTTTTGCCATTTTTGGGTGGGTGTCGTCAAGTGGCGGCCATTTTGAAATGGTGGCCATTATCAAAATTCTGACTATTGACTGCACCACTCCATATGCCCATATACAACTGTGCCAAATTTCATTTGATTCTATTAAGGCGTCTCTGAGAAACGTGTCGGACCAGTTCACGATCTAGAAAAAGGAGAAACCGAATAATAATAATAATTAAAAATTAAAATTTACGTTTCCCGAAACGTTGAAGTCGCCTCCCGTTCCGCACTTTTGACCGAGTAGAGGGAACTAAAAGTCAAGAGCACAACTTCATAACATGAGCTTTCAGTTGGCCAAGTTTCATTTCGATCGGTTAAAAGATGAGCGAGAAAACGAGCAAACTTTAAAACGGCCGCCATTTTGAAACCGGAAGTCGGACAAAAAATTTTTTTTGCAAAAATGCTCAGGATAGTTAGCTGTATCAGTATACCAATTTTCATTGAAATTGCTCTGGTCATAACTGAGATCTGACAACGACCGCCATTTTGTAAAACTTTAAAACGTTCGCCATTTTGAAACCGGAAGTCGGACAAAACATTTTTAAATAGTGGCACACTTAGGGTGTCATAAGCTACCTGTATACCAAATTTCGTCTAAATCGGATGACGTTTAAATTTTTACAGTTTTAGGGGGGTGGTGTTCGGATGGCGGCCATTTTGAAATGTCGGCCGCGTCAAATTTTTTTTTGCAAAAATGCTCGGGATAGTTAGCTGTACCAGTATACCAATTTTCATTGAAATTGCTTTGGCAATTACTGAGATCTGACAACGGCCGTCATTTTTTTTCAACGGCCGCCATTTTCAAAATGGCGGCCATTTTGAAAATTTCAAAAGTGGATTGCACAACTTCAGGTCACCCTTAACATGTTCCCAAAGTTTCATTTCGATCGGTTAAAAGATGAGCGAGAAAACGAGCGGACAACATTGCGAGGGGAAAACATAAGAAATATGAAAATAATAATAATACCAATTTTCATTGAAATTGCTCTGGTCATAACTGAGATCTGACAACGGCCGCCATTTTGTAAAACTTTAAAACGTTCGCCATTTTGAAACCGGAAGTCGGACAAAACATTTTTAAATAGTGGCACACTTAGGGTGTCATAAGCTACCTGTATACCAAATTTCGTCTAAATCGGATGACGTTTAAATTTTTACAGTTTTAGGGGGGTGGTGTTCGGATGGCGGCCATTTTGAAATGTCGGCCGCGTCAAATTTTTTTTTGCAAAAATGCTCGGGATAGTTAGCTGTACCAGTATACCAATTTTCATTGAAATTGCTTTGGCAATTACTGAGATCTGACAACGGCCGTCATTTTTTTCAACGGCGGCCATTTTGAAAATGGCGGCCATTTTGAAAATTTCAAAAGTGGATTGCACAACTTCAGGTCACCCTTAACATGTTCCCAAAGTTTCATTTCGATCGGTTAAAAGATGAGCGAGAAAACGAGCGGACAACATTGCGAGGGGAAAACATAAGAAATATGAAAATAATAATAATAATAATTAAAATTTACGTTTCCCGAAACGTTGAAGTCGCCTCCCGTTCCGCACTTTTGACCGAGTAGAGGGAACTAAAAGTCAAGAGCACAACTTCATAACATGAGCTTTCAGTTGGCCAAGTTTCATTTCGATCGGTTAAAAGATGAGCGAGAAAACGAGCAAACTTTAAAACGGCCGCCATTTTGAAACCGGAAGTCGGACAAAAAATTTTTTTTGCAAAAATGCTCAGGATAGCTAGCTGTATCAGTATACCAATTTTCATTGAAATTGCTCTCGCCATAACTGAGATTTGACAACGGCCGCCATTTTGTAAAACTTTAAAACGGCCGCCATTTTGAAACCGGAAATCGGACAAAACATTTTTAAATAGTGGCACACTTAGGGTATCATAAGCTACCTGTATACCAAATTTCGTCTAAATCGGATGACGTTTAAATTTTTACATTTTTAGGGGGGTGGTGTTCGGATGGCGGCCATTTTGAAATGTCGGCCGCGTCAAATTTTTTTTTGCAAAAATGCTCGGGATAGTTAGCTGTACCAGTATACCAATTTTCATTGAAATTGCTTTGGCAATTACTGAGATCTGACAACGGCCGTCATTTTTTTCAACGGCGGCCATTTTGAAAATGGCGGCCATTTTGAAAATTTCAAAAGTGGATTGCACAACTTCAGGTCACCCTTAACATGTTCCCAAAGTTTCATTTCGATCGGTTAAAAGATGAGCGAGAAAACGAGCGGACAACATTGCGAGGGGAAAACATAAGAAATATGAAAATAATAATAATAATAATAATAATAAGAAGAAACGGAGTAAAAACAATAAGTCGCCCGACACTTCGTGGTCGGCGACTTAATAATAATAAGAAACGGAGTAAAAACAATAAGTCGCCCGACACTTCGTGGTCGGCGACTTAATAATGTGTTGGGATGCCAACACAGAAGTCGCCCAAAATCCCCATGGATAGTATTGCGTTCCACTCAGGACATTGAAATTAACCTGCATATCAAATTTCATTAAAATCGGACAACGTTTAAAATTTCACCCGTTTTTGGCCGCCATTTTGGAAACCACGGTTGAGAAAAAATTTCGAATGTAGAGTTCCACTCAGGACACTTAAATCTACCTCCACACCAAATTTCATTGCAATCGGAGCACGTTAAATGTCATCGAGATCGCATAACGTTGAAAATTATACACGTTTTTGGCGGCCATTTTGAAACCGGAAGTCCGAGAAAAAATTTAAAGGTACCGTTTCACTCGAAATACTAACATCTACCTCCATACCAAATTTCGTTGAATTCTGACCACGGGAAAATTTTTGACATTTTTGGGTGGGTGTCGTCAAGTGGCGGCCATTTTGAAATGGTGGCCATTATCAAAATTCTTACAATTGACTGCACCCCTCCATATGCCGTTCTACAACTGTGCCAAGTTTCATTTGATTCTATTAAGGCGTCTCTGAGAAACGTGTCGGACAAGTTCACGATCTAGAAAAAGGAGAAACCGGAATAATAATTAAAAACTAGTGCTGATTGTGTTGGGATGCCAACACAGAATGTCTCCCAAACGAACCCCCATTGCCACTATAATCCTTATGGATAGTATTTCATTCAAATCAGTACATTAAAATATGCCTAGAAATCAAATTTTGTTGAAATCGGACAAAGTTGACTTTTTCCTGCAGTAAAATGGCCGCCATTTTGAAACCGGAAGTCAGACAAAAAATTTGTAAATAGTGGCACACTCAGGGTATCATAAGCTACCTGTATACCAAATTTCGTCTAAATCGGATGACGTTTAAATTTTTGCATTTTTAGGGGGGTGGTGTTCGGATGGCGGCCATTTTGAAATGTCGGTCGCGTCAAATTTTTTTTTGCAAAGATGCTCAGGATAGTTAGCTGTATCAGTATACCAATTTTCATTGAAATTGCTTTGGCAATTACTGAGATCTGACAACGGCCTTCATTTTTTTTCAACGGCGGCCATTTTGAAAATTTCAAAAGTGGATTGCACAACTTCAGGTCACCCTTAACATGTTCCCAAAGTTTCATCTTGATTGGACCTAGAAATCAAATTTTGTTGAAATCGGACAAAGTTGACTTTTTCCTGCAGTAAAATGGCCGCCATTTTGAAACCGGAAGTCGGAGAAAAAAATTTTAAATAGTGGCACACTCAGGGTATCATAAGCTACCTGTATACCAAATTTCTTCTAAATCGGATGACGTTTAAATTTTTTCATTTTTAGGGGGGTGGTGTTCGGATGGCGGCCATTTTGAAATGTCGGTCGCGTCAAATTTTTTTTTGCAAAAATGCTCAGGATAGTGAGCTGTATCAGTATACTAATTTTCATTGAAATTGCTTTGGCAATTACTGAGATCTGACAACGGCCGTCATTTTTTTTCAATGGCGGCCATTTTGAAAATGGCGGCCATTTTGAAAATTTCAAAAGTGGATTGCACAACTTCAGGTCACCCTTAACATGTTCCCAAAGTTTCATCTTGATTGGACATTGCATCTCTGAGAAAATGTGCGGACAAGATTGAACGGAAAGAAAAAAGAAAGAAGAAGAATAATAATAAGAAACCGTACAAAAACAATATGTCTCCCAAAACTTCGTTTGGGAGACATAATAATGTGTTGGAAATCCAACACAGAAGTCGCCCAAAATCCCCATGGATAGTATTGCGTTCCACTCAGGACATTGAAATGAACCTACATATCAAATTTCATTAAAATCGGACAACGTTTAAAATTTCATCCGTTTTTGGCCGCCATTTTGGAAACCACGGTCGAGAAAAAATTTCGAATGTAGAGTTCCACTCGGGACACTTAAATCTAACTCCACACCAAATTTCATTGCAATCGGAGCACGTTAAATGTCATCGAGATCGCATAACGTTGAAAATTATACACGTTTTTGTCGGCCATTTTGAAACCGGAAGTCCGAGAAAAAATTTAAAGGTACCGTCTCACTCGAAATGCTAACATCTACCTCCATACCAAATTTCGTTGAATTCGGACTACGGGAAAATTTTTGACATTTTTGTGTGGGTGTCGTCAAGTGGCGGCCATTTTGAAATGGTGGCCATTATCAAAATTCTGACAAATGACTGCACCCCTCCATATGCCCATCTACAACTGTGCCAAGTTTCATTTGATTCTATTAAGGCGTCTCTGAGAAACATGTCGGACAAGTTCACGATCTAGACCAGAGGCTCTTAAGAGCCTGTATCGCTCACCTGATTTTATAGGCAAGATGGCATTTCCCGGATGTTAAAGTAAGTCCTGTAATTTTCAATAAACTTTAAATAGGACCATCCAAACAATATTACTAGAAAGCTTTGTTTCATTGGTTAACCAGTTGAATAGAGATTTTTTTTATTTGCCCATAGGGTCCTATGTTAAACTAAGTCCTGCGGGGGAGTTGGCCATTTTGAATTTCCAATTGCCATAAAAAACATAAACTTTATAGAGGACCATCCAAACAATATTGCTAGTAAGTTTTTGTTTCCATTGATTAACCGGTTTCAGAGAAGAAGCCTTTAAAACCTTTTTCCCATAGGGTCCTATGTTAAACTAAGTCCTGCGGTAGTGGCCATTTTGAATTTCCAGTTGGCATTAAAATCATAAACTTTATAAAGGACCACCCAAACAATATTGCTAGTAAGTTTTGTTTTGATTGGTTAAACGGTTTCAGAGAAGAAGCCCTTTTTAACTTTTTTCCCATAGGGTCCAATGTTAAACTAAGTCCTGCGGTGGTGGCCATTTTGAATATCAGATTGAGATAAAAAACATTAACTTTATAGAGGACCATCCAAACAATATTGCTAGTAAGTTTTGTTTCCATTGGTTGGTCGGTTTCAGAAAAGAAGCCTTTCAAACTTTTTCCCATAGGTCCTATGTTAAATTAAGTCCTGCGGTGGCAGCCATTTTGAATTTCCAATTGCCATAAAAAACACAAACTTTATAGAGGACCATCCAAACAATATTGCTAGTAAGTTTTGTTTTGATTGGTTAACCGGTTTCAGAGAAGAAGCCCTTTTTAACATTTTTCCCATAGGCTCCAATGTTAAACTAAGTCCTGCGGTGGCGGCCATTTTGAATATCAGATTGGGATAAAAAACATTAACTTTATAGAGGACCATCCAAACAATATTGCTAGTAAGTTTTGTTTCCATTGGTTGGCCGGTTTCAGAAAAGAAGCCTTTCAAACTTTTTCCCATAGGGTCCCATGTTAAATTAAGTCCTGCAGTGGCAGCCATTTTGAATTTCCAATTGCCATAAAAAACACTAACTTTATAGAGGACCATCCAAACAATATTGCTAGTAAGTTTTTGTTTCCATTGATTAACCGGTTTCAGAGAAGAAGCCTTTTAAAACTTTTTCCCATAGGGTTCTATGTTAAACTAAGTCCTGCAGTAGCGGCCATTTTGAATTTCCAATTCCCATCTAAAACACAAACTTTATAGAGGACCATCTAAACAATATTGCTAGTAAGTTTTGTTTTGATTGGTTAAACGGTTTCAGAGAAGAAGCCCTTTTTAACTTTTTTTCCCATAGGGTCCTATGTTAAACTAAGTCTTGAGGTGGCGGCCATATTGGTTTACCAATCAAAATAAAAAACACAAACTTTGTAAAGGTCCATCCAATGAACATTATGGCCAAGTTTGGTTTCAATTGGCCAAGTGGTTTCAGAGAAGAAGATTAAAATGTAAAAAGTTTACAGACGCCGACGACGACGCCGACGACGACGACGACGACGACGACGACGCCGACGGACGCAAAGTGATAACAATAGCTCACATGACCCTTTGGGTCAGGTGAGCTAAAAAAGGAGAAACCGGAATAATAATAATAATAATAATTAAAATTTACGTTTCCCGAAACGTTGAAGTCGCCTCCCGTTCCGCACTTTTGATCCCCGTGGATAGTATTTCATTCAAATCAGTACATTAAAATATGCCTAGAAATCAAATTTTGTTGAAATCGGACAAATTTGACTTTTTCCTGCAGTAAAATGGCCGCCATTTTGAAACCGGAAGTCGGACAAAAAATTTTAAATAGTGGCACACTCAGGGTATCATAAGCTACCTGAATACCAAATTTCGTCTAAATCGGATGACGTTTAAATTTTTACATTTTTAGGGGGTGGTGTTCGGATGGCGGCCATTTTGAAATGTCGGCCGCGTCAAATTTTTTTTTGCAAAAATACTCGGGATAGTTAGCTGTACCAGTATACCAATTTTCATTGAAATTGCTTTGGCAATTACTGAGATCTGACAACGGCCGTCATTTTTTTTCAAAGGCGGCCATTTTAAAAATGGCGGCCATTTTGAAAATTTCAAAAGTGGATTCCACAACTTCAGGTCACCCTTAACATGTTCCCAAAGTTTCATTTCGATCGGTTAAAAGATGAGCGAGAAAACGAGCGGACAACATTGCGAGGGGAAAAAGGAAAACATAAGAAATATGAAAATAATAATAATAATAATAATAATAAGAAACGGAGTAAAAACAATAAGTCGCCCGACACTTCGTGGTCGGCGACTTAATAATTAAACATGATTGTGTTGGGATGCCAACACAGAAGTCGCCCAAATCCCCATGGATAGTATTCCATTCAAATCAGTACATCAAAATACCTCTAGAAATCAAATTTCGTTAAAATCGGACAAAGTTGATGTTTTTGGGGGCGGGTGTGGTAAAACGGCGGCCATTTTAAAATGGCGGCTTTTGCATCAAATTTGTTTTCGCCATACTGCTCAGGATGGTTAACTCTACCAGTGTACCAATTTTCATTAAAATCCATCCACCCATCTCCGAGATCTGAGAGGGGGCCAAAAATCTTTAACGGCGGCCAGTTTGAAAATGGCGGCCATTTTGAAAATTTCAAAAGTGGATGGCACACCTCTGAGTGACCGTCCACCCACCTCAGCAGGTTCAGTACATCAAAATACGTCTAGAAATCAAATTTCGTTGAAATCGGACAAAGTTGACGTTTTTGGGGGGCGGGTGTGGTAAAACGGCGGCCATTTTAAAATGGCGGCGTTCGCATCAAATTTTTTTTCGCCACACTGCTCAGGATGGTTAACTCTACCAGTGTACCAATTTTCATTAAAATCCATCCAGCCATCTCCGAGATCTGAGAGGGGGCCAAAAATCTTTAACGGCGGCCATTTTGAAAATGGCGGCCATTTTGAAAATTTCAAAAGTGGATGGCACCCCTCTGAGTGACCCTCCACCCACCTCAGCAGGTTTTATCTTGATTGGTCAAAGCGTTTTCAAAAAATGTGTCGGACAAGTTCATGATTAAGAAAAATGTGTGGAAAAGAATAATAATTAAACATGATTGTGTTGGGATGCCAACACAGAAGTCGCCCAAATCCCCATGGATAGTATTCCATTCAAATCAGTACATCAAAATACCTCTAGAAATCAAATTTCGTTGAAATCGGACAAAGTTGATGTTTTTGGGGGCGGGTGTGGTAAAACGGCGGCCATTTTAAAATGGCGGCTTTCGCATCAAATTTGTTTTCGCCATACTGCTCAGGATGGTTAACTCTACCAGTGTACCAATTTTCATTAAAATCCATCCACCCATCTCCGAGATCTGAGAGGGGGCCAAAAATCTTTAACGGCGGCCATTTTGAAAATGGCGGCCATTTTGAAAATTTCAAAAGTGGATGGCACACCTCTGAGTGACCCTCCACCCACCTCAGCAGGTTCAGTACATCAAAATACGTCTAGAAATCAAATTTCGTTGAAATCGGACAAAGTTGACGTTTTTGGGGGGCGGGTGTGGTAAAACGGCGGCCATTTTAAAATGGCGGTGTTCGCATCAAATTTGTTTTCGCCACAATGCTCAGGATGGTTAACTCTACCAGTGTACCAATTTTCATTAAAATCCATCCACCCATCTCCGAGATCTGAGAGGGGGCCAAAAATCTTTAATGGCGGCCATTTTGAAAATGGCGGCCATTTTGAAAATTTCAAAAGTGGATGGCACACCTCTGAGTGACCCTCCACCCACCTCAGCAGGTTTTATCTTGACAGTACATCAAAATACGTCTAGAAATCAAATTTCGTTGAAATCGGACAAAGTTGACATTTTTGGGGGGTGGGTGTGATAAAATGGCGGCGATTTTAAAATGGCGGCGTTCGCATCAAATTTTTTTTCGCCACACTGCTCAGGATGGTTAACTCTACCAGTGTACCAATTTTCATTAAAATCCATCCAGCCATCTCCGAGATCTGAGAGGGGGCCAAAAATCTTTAACGGCGGCCATTTTGAAAATGGCGGCCATTTTGAAAATTTCAAAAGTGGATGGCACACCTCTGAGTGACCCTCCACCCACCTCAGCAGGTTTTATCTTGATTGGTCAAAGCGTTTTCAAAAAATGTGTCGGACAAGTTGGCGATTAAGAAAAATGTGTGGAAAAGAATAATAATAATAATAATTAAACATGATTGTGTTGGGATGCCAACACAGAAGTCGCCCAAATCCCCATGGATAGTATTCCATTCAAATCAGTACATCAAAATACCTCTAGAAATCAAATTTCGTTGAAATCGGACAAAGTTGATGTTTTTGGGGGCGGGTGTGGTAAAACGGCGGCCATTTTAAAATGGCGGGTTTCGCATCAAATTTGTTTTCGCCATACTGCTCAGGATGGTTAACTCTACCAGTGTACCAATTTTCATTAAAATCCATCCACCCATCTCCGAGATCTGAGAGGGGGCCAAAAATCTTTAACGGCGGCCATTTTGAAAATGGCGGCCATTTTGAAAATTTCAAAAGTGGATGGCACACCTCTGAGTGACCCTCCACCCACCTCAGCAGGTTCAGTACATCAAAATACGTCTAGAGATCAAATTTCGTTGAAATCGGACAAAGTTGACGTTTTTGGGGGGCGGGTGTGGTAAAACGGCGGCCATTTTAAAATGGCGGTGTTAGCATCAAATTTGTTTTCGCCACAATGCTCAGGATGGTTAACTCTACCAGTGTACCAATTTTCATTAAAATCCATCCACCCATCTCCCGAGATCTGAGAGGGGGCCAAAAATCTTTAATGGCGGCCATTTTCAAAATGGCGGCCATTTTGAAAATTTCAAAAGTGGATGGCACACCTCTGAGTGACCCTCCACCCACCTCAGCAGGTTTTATCTTGACAGTACATCAAAATACGTCTAGAAATCAAATTTCGTTGAAATCGGACAAAGTTGACATTTTTGGGGGGTGGGTGTGATAAAATGGCGGCGATTTTAAAATGGCGGCGTTCGCATCGAATTTTTTTTCGCCACACTGCTCAGGATGGTTAACTCTACCAGTGTACCAATTTTCATTAAAATCCATCCAGCCATCTCCGAGATCTGAGAGGGTGCCAAAAATCTTTAACGGCGGCCATTTTGAAAATGGCGGCCATTTTGAAAATTTCAAAAGTGGATGGCCCATTTCTGAGTGACCCTCCACCCACCTCAGCAGGTTTTATCTTGATTGGTCAAAGCGTTTTCAAAAATGTGTCGGACAAGTTCATGATTAAGAAAAATGTGTGGAAAAGAATAATAATAATAATAATTAAACATGATTGTGTTGGGATGCCAACACAGAAGTCGCCCAAATCCCCCATGGATAGTATTCCATTCAAATCAGTACATCAAAATACCTCTAGAAATCAAATTTCGTTAAAATCGGACAAAGTTGATGTTTTTGGGGGCGGGTGTGGCAAAACGGCGGCCATTTTAAAATGGCGGCTTTTGCATCAAATTTGTTTTCGCCACACTGCTCAGGATGGTTAACTCTACCAGTGTACCAATTTTCATTAAAATCCATCCACCCATCTCCGAGATCTGAGAGGGGGCCAAAAATCTTTAACGGCGGCCATTTTGAAAATGGCGGCCATTTTGAAAATTTCAAAAGTGGATGGCACACCTCTGAGTGACCCTCCACCCACCTCAGCAGGTTCAGTACATCAAAATACGTCTAGAAATCAAATTTCGTTGAAATCGGACAAAGTTGACGATTTTGGGGGGCGGGTGTGGTAAAACGGCGGCCATTTTAAAATGGCGGCGTTCGGATCAAATTTTTTTTCGCCACACTGCTCAGGATGGCTAACTCTACCAGTGTACCAATTTTCATTAAAATCCATCCAGCCATCTCCGAGATCTGAGAGGGGGCCAAAAATCTTTAACGGCGGCCATTTTGAAAATGGCGGCCATTTTGAAAATTTCAAAAGTGGATGGCACCCCTCTGAGTGACCCTCCACCCACCTCAGCAGGTTTTATCTTGATTGGTCAAAGCGTTTTCAAAAAATGTGTCGGACAAGTTCATGATTAAGAAAAATGTGTGGAAAAGAATAATAATAATAATAATAATAATAATTAAACATGATTGTGTTGGGATGCCAACACAGAAGTCGCCCAAATCCCCATGGATAGTATTCCATTCAAATCAGTACATCAAAATACCTCTAGAAATCCAATTTCGTTAAAATCGGACAAAGTTGATGTTTTTGGGGGCAGGTGTGGTAAAACGGCGGCCATTTTAAAATGGCGGCTTTTGCATCAAATTTGTTTTCGCCACACTGCTCAGGATGGTTAACTCTACCAGTGTACCAATTTTCATTAAAATCCATCCACCCATCTCCGAGATCTGAGAGGGGGCCAAAAATCTTTAACGGCGGCCATTTTGAAAATGGCGGCCATTTTGAAAATTTCAAAAGTGGATGGCACACCTCTGAGTGACCCTCCACCCACCTCAGCAGGTTCAGTACATCAAAATACGTCTAGAAATCAAATTTCGTTGAAATCGGACAAAGTTGACGTTTTTTGGGGGGCGGGTGTGGTAAAACGGCGGCCATTTTAAAATGGCGGCGTTCGCATCAAATTTTTTTTTGCCACACTGCTCAGGATGGTTAACTCTACCAGTGTACCAATTTTCATTAAAATCCATTCAGCCATCTCCGAGATCTGAGAGGGGGCCAAAAATCTTTAACGGCGGCCATTTTGAAAATGGCGGCCATTTTGAAAATTTCAAAAGTGGATGGCACCCCTCTGAGTGACCCTCCACCCACCTCAGCAGGTTTTATCTTGATTGGTCAAAGCGTTTTCAAAAAATGTGTCGGACAAGTTCATGATTAAGAAAAATGTGTGGAAAAGAATAATAATAATAATAATAATAATAATAAGAAACGGTGCAAACACAATAAGTCTCCCAAAAAAAATTTTTTTGGGCGACTTAATAAGAAACGGTGCAAACACAATAAGTCTCCCAAAAAAAATTTTTTTGGGCGACTTAATAATAATAAGAAACGGTGCAAACACAATAAGTCTCCCAAAAAAAATTTTTTTGGGCGACTTAATAATAATAAGAAACGGTGCAAACACAATA